>CM038121.1:9844864-10191814 GCA_001642375.2 Mentha longifolia
AAACGGAAGAAGTGCTATATTTTATTGTTACTAAAAAAAAAGTAATAATAATATTAATAATAAAATCAACAAAGGTAATATTTGTAACATGTTCTTGAGAAAAAAAAATACTTCAGCCGATGAAAATTGAAAAACAAAAACAATTCAATGATAATAAAAACCATTGAAATCGAGCAACCCTTTTTTGAATGAGTTATTGCATAGTTTCTCCACGCGAAAGACATGATCTCTCATCATGTTTAACAAAATAGTAGTACTTCTTATGTCTCAAACCACGACTAGTTGAGTCTTTTTATTAGTAGTATTTTATATTTCATATATTATTTTAATAAGTAATATGTCTCACTCCGTCTCACTTCAGAGGTTTCAATTACCACTTTGGGATGTCTCACTTTAGACGTCTCATTACCCGAAGTGGAAATATTTAGCACAAACCACGCTACAATTAGGAGCTCAATTAGGTCTCATTTTTCAGTATTTTTTTTTAATTAATTATTCTGAAAACTAAAAAAAAAAAAAAAGGTCCTAAAACAATTAAATTTATGCTAATGACATAAGCTGAAAAGTTTTGAATCTCTGTGGTGGACGGACATGAAATGAAAATTATCACATCACAAAGTTAGTACGATGATGCCACACTATTTGATATTCCTAGAATTGAGGAAAAAATTAGTTACAATGTAAAAGTAAATGACATACGAAACCCTCGTTAAATATAATTATCTATAATTAAATTTCAATTTGACATGGGATGGTATTCTCTATCCCTAAAACTGCATCCCAATAGTGTCCCACAACTTAATTTCTATTAATTTTATATTATTTTTTATAAAAATAAAAATATTATAATTTAGTAAATCATAATAGACATTTATAGGAAAAAAATTAGATTTTCTTAAAAATTATATACTTTATTTTTAAATTTATCAACTCTAATATACTAATAAAAGTAAAATTAAATGTAAAAAAATAATTATGAACCCTAATCGGGATGGGTGAACCCTTGAAAATAATCATAAAATTAAACAAAATCATTATAAAATAAATTTATTGAAAATAAATAAATAAAACTAATATAAATTAAAGTTTGGGACACTATTTTGAAGATATAGGATGTCAAGTCTTTGATTGAGATTTGATCCCTCAAAATTTCAAATTTCTTTAGTGAATTCAGTCACGATTTTAATTTTTAATATCTCACACACACGCACGCGCACGCACACACATGTATATATAAGGAAGAGTTCGCATTCAAATAAATTCTAATGTGAGAAAATAACTATAAGCACAATTATGTACTATAAGCATCACAGTTAGACTGCGTTTGGTAATCATCTCAAGATGAGGATATCAGATGATGATTCATCTCAAGATGAATCATATGAATAGTGTCATTTGGTAGCAAAAAATTCAGACTCGGATGATATCATATTGTGTTTGGTACAAATTGTAAAACTCTAGATTAAAATTTAGATTGACCAAATTACCCTTGTTATTATTATTATTATTATTATTATTATTTATTATTATTATTATTATTATTTATTATTTATTATTATTATTATTACTATTATTATTATTATTATTATTATTATATTATTATTTTATTATTTATTACATATTATTATTATTATTATTATTATTATTATTCTTATTATTATTATTATTCTTACTATTATTTTTATTATATATTATATATTATTTATTATTATTATTATTATTATTATTTTATTATATTATTTTTATTATTCTTGTTATTATTATAATTATTACTACTACCTCCATCCCTTCTAATTAGTCCTATTTCATTTGGGCACATAACCAATAAAGAAGATGATATGTAGATATAATCAATTCTAAGGAGAGAGAGTTAATTGTAGCCACAATTTTTTTACAATTTTAAAAATAGGACTAATAAGTGGGATGGATCAAAATGGCAAATGAGACTAATAAAGTGGGATGGAGGTATTATTATTATTATTATTATTATATTATTATTATTATTTGAAATCGTATAAATATATAAGGGTAAAATGTTTGTGTTACTGTTCGAATGAGTTGAAATCATCCGACTAAAAACGTCGGATGAGTTAACAAGCGAAAACAGTAAAATAACAGCGGTCTTGGGGCCATCCAGTTTATTTCATTTCGGCAACCAAACACTTAGATGAACCAAGATAATTCACCTCATCTTGGTTCATCATATCCACCAAACACACCCTTAGGATTTATTTATATATGAACACAAACTATCTATATATCTATATATATAGCCTGAGACTCTACATATATATAAAATTCAGATATATATATAGACTATATATAAAATTCAGATAGCTATCTCAGTCCATGCACGTTTGCTTCTTTAACTCCAAATACTACCTCCACTCCCCCAAATTCCTCCCGCCACTTCTCCATCGCCGATTTGTAGATCTGCTCGCTGCGATTCCGCCGGAAATCTCCGTTTTGGCGGTGAGTTTTTTTTGTCGCCGCTTCTTAGTTTTTGCTGTTATTTATTTCGTCGTCGATTTGAAGTTAAACCAGTCGCCGTACTGCCTGTTTTTTCGCTGCCCTAGAAGTACGGGTTTCTGGAATTTCGGCGTGCGATTGCATTAACTATTCTATTTTTGTAAGGGACATCTGCTATTCTTGTTCTGTTTTGCTTTGATGGAATAATTTGGCGTTGTTCGGTTTTGAATGGGAACAGTCAAACTGAGACGTTGGCGTTTTGCTAGTTTTGATGGTGGGACCTTGTTTAATCAAAGCCGTCGATCTATGATCCGATGTAAATTGTTGGCTACAATGAGATCGTGCTTTTTCTGTGGCTGTTTGCGCACGACCTGTTTGAGGTTGTAACTGGGTGCAATGGATATTTAATTTTCGAAAAAGATTTAGATACTTACTGAGAAATGCAAGAAGAAAAATACTAGGAGTTGATAGGTGAATATTGCCTCTTTTATTTGTCATATTTTTGTCGCTCCAGCCCCTGTATTTGATTCTAGAATACAGACAAACTGCAAGTTTTTAAAGAGCTTAATTAATTTGGAAAAAACATAATTCATATAGCAGGAGCTGCTCTTTTTCAAGATTAATCACTGTAATAAATTTAAATTATATCCCTGAAAGAACTAAGCCATCTGCAATATTTAATTCAGAGTAATTGATATCCAAGTTGTGGAATCATTGATGATAAGTAGTAGTAGTTGACAATAACAGGACGAATGGATGGGGAGCAGTTTCTCTATTCTTTTCACTTCTTTTTGTTGCATGATTGGGTCTGGTTGCGTCTAATTACTATCATCTACAGTTTTTTTTTGTCTACTTGGATCTATCTCTTTTTTATAATAGACACCTAGTGCCAACCCCCTCTCTTTTTTTCCTTTTTTTTTGTTTTTTGTTTTTTTTGTTTGTGGAGTCTCGAGGCCAAGCACGTTTGAGTTTGATTGACATAAATTTACTCCATCTCTATTCTCTATGCTAAGTAAACTAGCCGATGCAATTTTATGTTAATTCGAACATAATTTTCTGATGTTGTCTTCATGGTTAATTGTTTCTTGACTCTTCATATGACCATGGTTATAGGTACACTGCACACTAGTTGTTAAGAGGAAAAGTTTAATGCCTTATGGTTGAGCTGTGAAATATAAAATATTTTACTGAGATGGCCACACTAAGTAATAATAGTTCGGAGAGCCTGCAAGGAGGTTCCAATAACATTGGCCATGAGAAATGCCAATTGTATTTGCTTTTCCATTATGAGACCGCACTTGGCAATGGTTTGAGGGGCTTCTTGTATTTCCTGGCTCTTGCCTACTGTTTTATTGGACTATCAGCCATTACTGATCGTTTTTTCCGGTCCATGGAAAATGTGGTCAAGCATTCTCGAGCTGTGGAAGAGATAGATCCTAGTACTAATGCTAAAGTAGTTCGAAACAAAAAGGTTTGGAATTATGCAGTAGCTGACATCGCTCTATTGGCATTTGGGACTAGTTTTCCTCAAATTTCATTGGCAACAATTGATGCAATAAGGAATATTGGAAAGTTATATGCTGGAGGTATGCCTCTCTCAACAATTTCAACTTCCTTAAATATTTGTGACATAATATACTCTTTCCTATTATATGTATAGCTAGGTTATAAGTGACAACTCTAATGTGTGAGCTTAAATTTCTCTTCTTCTCTTAATATATTTTTATTCATTAAGATATTTAAACTAATCCCCCTCTTCAGCAATATGTTATTTCTTGGCCATCAATTGTATTTAGTAGTTTATTGAATTGTTAGGCTTTTGAGATACTAATTATTTACAATAAAATGTTTACAAGAAAGTATCAATTTCTGCCATTAAGTGCTAGATTCTTTGACAGATTCATGCATGACGAATTGTGGCTTCCTGTAGACTGACTATGTATATGCTTCTGTGATGGAAACGGAATATTGGCTTGATTCTCACGTGTTATTTGTTTTATATTGTTTGCTTTTTTCAAAAAGAAGATCCATGGAAAAGAATCTCGTTTATAAATGGGAAAAACTAAATTTTGTGAATTCATGATCTGTGTTCCGATTAGTTCTCATAAGTTTTTTGTTCTAGTTTTTGTTTTTGGGTTAAACCAAGGCATGGATTTAATTTAAACGTGGTGATGTATGCAGTGTTTCCTGACTTTTTTTCTCTCCCTCTTCCTCTTTGAGTTGTAAAACAGCCTAGGAGTTGCCGTATTTCTACTGAAAAATTGCATTTACCTGGAATAGTGAACACTATCTATTAATTTCATGAACAGGTTTAGGTCCAGGAACACTTGTTGGTTCTGCTGCTTTTGATCTATTTCCCATCCATGCCGTTTGTGTTGTTGTTCCTAAAGCTGGAGAAATAAAAAAGATAGCGGATATTGGAGTATGGCTTGTAGGACTTTTTTGGTCTTTCTGGGCTTACGTTTGGCTATATATAATACTAAAGGTCATACTTTTTGTCCTTGAATTAATTTCACTGCAGACTAAAAATTGGGAGATATCTCCTACCTATGTGAATGTGACAGGTTTATTTGGCTAACTCCACTAAAACTTCGTATACTTTCTCTTGTTAGTGATCATGTAACATATCATTTTTTATCATGCTGGATAAATAGACATTTTCCTTAATTGTATCAAAAACTTTCTTTTGAAGAGTATCTTTAACTTTTGCAGGTGTGGACTCCAAACGTAATTACTCTCTGGGAAGCTCTGTTCACAGTACTGCAATATGGTCTTCTGCTTCTTCATGCCTATGCTCAAGATAAACGTTGGACATACGTCTCTCTTCCCATGTAGGTCTTTGGTTGGTATGCTTTATATTATCTTCTTCTACAAAACTATATAGCATATGACTTTTTTGTTTACTGTTATCCCACATAAAGAGAAGTATATCAAGTATTTCTGATCTTTCCATCACTTCTATTTATTAGGAGAAGAGATCAGAGGCCGGAAGACTGGGTACCAGCAGAAATTCCACAATGCAAGAAAGGAGATGAAGCTCCTCATAAGTACTCTGAAATGCATGAAGGTGATGAAGAAAGGAACGGGAATATTGTCGACATATACTCTGTCCATTCTGGAAACAAACGTAAGCCTTGCTGATGAATTTTTATTTCCTGATTTATCATTTTCCTCAAATTTTCCTTTTCTTTCTAGAACTTTCAGCTTACTTCTTTTACTTGAACACTTTTATTTTTTAGGGAATTTTACTTGAAAACTCGATCATGAAAAAGATATTGCTTCTTTAGTTGCATGCAATTTCGTTCAAGACATTTTTTCCTATTTTTCTATGATTTTCCATGCAGTGTTATTAGAAATTGAGAACAAATGGTGTTCATGTTAAGCAATGCTAGATGTTGCTGCCATACATTAGTAAATATATTATATTGGAGAAGTGAGCCGGCATCAGTGCTTCATCACTGCTGTATAAACAGAAGGCAAGGAATTGTAATTACCAATTAGATCTTATATCATTTTCTAGACCTGATGCAAGATCGCGCTTGTATAGGATGAAAAGAGAATGTAGGATGCCTAATAAGGGTTCTTATCTTTATGTTTGAGGATATCAGTGGAAGAAGTTTAGTTCATTTCACCTCCGTTAATCAAAAGGGGGCATCGCAAATGCAACAAACATGCCTAATCTGCTTGATTCTGGATAACTTAAGAAACTATGTGACCATTAGATCTACAGTATTTTGTTTTCTACGCTCTCTGCTCCATATCCCAATGTTGGCAACATTTGGTAGAATGGCCCCTTTCTCAGCGGTACAAATATTAAACTATCCGTCCTATGTGTGTAACTTCAGCCTGCTGGAAGACCATCTAGTAAATATTCAGTTAGATTAATCATTCACTATTCTGGTTCGGGTGTATCTGCAGAAGTAAGTCAATGCTCCATAATGTTTATTAGTAATCTACTACGAAGATGCTGAGGAGTGTCTGCTAGAGAGGCCTCTTGTGGTTGTGGCCATCATCATTACTAAATGCTTTTATGCCTAGAATCCTTTATGGTATTTATTTGTATAGGTCATTTGTTTATAATTGCAGAAAATAGATATGAAAACATGCCTGAAGATCTTGCTGACTTTTCCTCAGAACAATCTCTTGAAGATAAGAATCCCGAGAAAGAAGATCTGCCCTCCATCTGGAAGCAGCAATTTATTGATGCTCTCACGGTACACTATTAAGCCTTATTTCGCCTCCGCCTTTACGTTGTCTGTGGTTTACGGTGATACTGGTGGTTAGGGTGATACTGGTGGTTATGTGTGCCCTCTAATAAACATGTGAAATCATGATTAAGGCCACACCATTTCCTGACCAATGCCTATGTTTCTAACTGCACCAGATTTTTTTTTATTCAGATGAGGCATCAAATATCATTTTGTTGGAATTTGATGCCTTGTTACTTTCATCTCTGAATAATTTCTTTCTTTCTTAAACAGTTGGAGAGTGAAAAATCAAGGAAATTAAATAATCAATGCCACCGAGGCGCAAAGGCTTTCTGGAAGTTGCTCATTGCGCCATGGAGATTAGTGTTTGCATTTGTGCCTCCATATCAGATTGCTCACGGATGGATTGCATTTCTTTTCTCTTTAGGGTTCATAGCTGGGATAGCTTACGTCGTGACAAAGATTACAGATCTAATAAGCTGCGTTACAGGTTAAATCTTTTGTTGCAATTATACATATTAGTTGCTGAAGTCTCCCTAAATTCCTAAGCTACTAAAACAAGATGCAATGTCAAAATGCAGGTATTCATCCGTACACCATTGCACTAACAGCTTTAGCTGCTGGAACGTCATGGCCTGATTTAGTTGCAAGTAAGATTGCAGCAGAGCGGCAGATTACAGCGGATTCTGCCATAGCTAATATCACTTGCAGGTTCTTCTCTCACTCTCTCATAAATACCATGACATAGTTGCATCTGATTTCAAACATTTTCCCCTACTTCCTTTAAAATCTTCAACTGCTATTCCCAAACTCACTGCAAAGACAGTTATCACTGGTAAAATTGCTGAAGACCAAGATTCTATCAAATCTTCATACCACATTTTCATACTTAAGACATGTGTGATTATAAATATTTTCCCCGACTTCCTTCAAAACCACCAACTGCTTCCTAAATTCACTGCAAAGCCAGAAATCAGCGGTGAAATTGCTGAAGATGAACACATTTCAAGATTCTGTTAAATCTCCAAACTACATTTTCCATGAGAATTCTAACCACTACAGCATCTGTAAACATATTTGGATTTGCTTTGCGTATGTTTATGCAGCAATTCGGTGAATATATACGTGGGGATTGGGGTGCCGTGGCTGATAAACACGCTATACAACTACGTGGCGTATAAGGAGCCACTAAGGATAGAGAACGCCGGGGGATTGAGCTTCTCGTTGCTGATGTTCTTTGCAACATCGGTGGGGTGTATCGGTGTTCTGGTATTCCGACGTGTTACGTTGGGTGGGGAGCTTGGTGGCCCCAGACACTGGGCCTGGATTACCAGCGTTTTCTTCATGATGTTGTGGCTTACTTTTGTGACATTATCATCTTTAAGAGTTTCAGGTGTTATCTGAGTTCCCATTTGTGTAGTGATGAAATGTATCATATTTTTCTCAATGGCAGAGAAGAAGATGCACTTTGTAGTTAATTAGGGAGGAGAGGAGGGATCTCTGCCTTCATATTCCATTTCCTTGGTCACTGCCTCATATATATATTATATACATATACTAGTACTAGTACACATGCATGGATTGGTGGAACCAAAAACGAGGAAAAAAGAAATGGTCCACTATTCTTTTACTACTAATTTGTAAGGGCTCTCTATCTATTACGGAAAACCACTATACGAATTTTTCAGTTTGTGTGTGTGACTTGTGAAGCGTGTAAACTCAACTCATGCTAAATTATCTTCATTTTTCAACAGTATTCTATATTCTTCTGTATTGATCCTAATTTCAATTGGAAAAAATTACTAGTATTCATAGTTTCATAAATAGTATGATATCATCGTTCTTATAATAATGAAATGTACAATTATTATATGACCATATGCTATTCTATAAGTTTGCGTTTGTCTTAATTAAATACTGGTAGTAATTAGTTATTACTAGTGTATTTGTAAACTTACTCCAATATACAGCAAAAATATTCCAAGAAAAGGAAAAGGAAAAAACGACACCGAAATATTCCAAGTGCGGGAGGGAGAAAGCCAACGATGGCTACTCCTCTTCCACACCCGATGCCATGCCTCACCCTCGCTTCCAGCAAAACCACAACCACCATTTTCAATTGCAAATTCAACAATGCCCAACCCAACCATTTTTTCCGAGCTGCGCTGGACCGCGCTTCCCTACGTTTCCAGGAGACCCTCCGTCCAGGCACTCTCTCTCTCTCTCTCTCCCTCTCCCTCTCTCCTTGTGTGTGTGTGCGTGCTCGTGTGTTTGATTCGCTTGCATCTGAATAGAAGTTTTCTTTGCGACATTTCTGCGAACAGGCTGTGTGTGAATTGCTGGACTGCTTCTCTCTATATGTTGAGGAATTCTTCTATTGTGAAATGGCGCTTCTAATTTCATTGATTCAAATCAGTTTTAGGTGAATTGAAACTTCAAATATAATGGAACGAATGATGAAATTCTGCCTCATTTTGTGACAAACTCTTTGTTTAAGTTGAAGAATTATAGTAGTATTAGGAAAGAGTTGTTCCCTCAAAAAAAAAAAAAATAATAATAAAGGAAAGAGTTGTTGACTGTTTAATTATGTTTTGGCAGATCCTTTATTCACAGACCCTTACATCAGATGCCTTCTGCCTCTTGATATTCAAATGGATGTGAATCTGAGCTTTCACAAACACTGCCTGGCTACCAAGTTTATTGATGACAAACTAATCACCACCATGCAAAAGGATGATGGACTTAGGCAGGCAGGTATCTCATTCTCGCGTGTTGTCGTGGTCAAGTAGAATTTGGGATTATGTATTTCATAAACATGAATAGATGAGGTTCTATTGGCAAGGGAGATCAGTTGAGTTGAGTTAGTCCCCTCTCATTGTAAGAGTGTGTTGGAAGGGGCCTTTGATTTGCATTGAATGTTACTAGCAAAAAATGCTTGGTTGGACGTAGAGATGGTCGTCAACATTTTTGAAGACTGAGTATATAGTTTTTCACCAGTTCTTAAGTCACGTAGTTTTTTGCAGATTGTTTCCTTCACGGATGGAATGGATACCCGACCATACAGACTTAATTGGCCAGCATCGACATTACTATTTGATATATCTCCGGACCAAATATTCAGACAATCAATTCAGAAGCTTGAAGGTCCGTTTATAAAGATTTTAGTATCACTTGCTTCCAGATCTTACTCTGCTTCAACAGTTTGTGCTCCTTCTTGATTGGATTTATGGTTTCCATTGACATTTGATCCAAGTTATTTTCATTGATCTATGGTGAATTTTCAAACTTCGTTTTAATATCTGTTCAATAACTCGAGTGTGTGGTGACAGTGTTTATCTTTCATGAAAATCATTAGAAGTTGGTGCTAAGATTCCAAGAAGGTGCTTGCTCTACCATATCCCGCTCGAAACCTCTGATATTCAACAAGCCTTACGCAGTAAAGGGTACAACGGCACCAGACCTAGTCTATGGGTTCTTCAGGTGATCAAATTCTTTCCCACATTATTAAACTTAACCAACTCTTTTTCTCAAGCCTCGTTGGAATATTGCGTTGTTTAGTTTTACAGCTAAGTCTTAAATGAAATTTTACCATGCAGGGACTTCCACTAGTTACTTTGGCCGACTTCAGTGCTATTTTAGGGATTGTAAGTGCTTTAGCCATGAAGGGTTCCTTTATCTTCGGAGAACTGCCTAGTCGGTTAGTCGAAACTGAGACTGGCATGAAGGCAAGAAAGTTTTAGTTTCATTTGAGAGAATACACCTTTGCTTCCATATAATCGAAACAAACCTCATAATCTGTTATAATGTCTTATCTACACTTTAGTCCACAAAAGCAGAATGGATGGACAAACTTTTTGTAAGCCATGGCCTAAAAGTGGAGATCATTGAACACGACGAAGTAGCAAGAAACCTCGGAAAATATTCATTATCTGATGACTGCGAAACTATACTATTTGCAGCAGAGCAGCTGCAGTTCTCTGATGATCAGGTCATTTAAACTTTGTTTAGAAATCTGTTCGAAGTGGAGTTTTTAGTATTTGCTTTGGTTCGAATATGAGAAGTTGATGGGAGATAAAATCTTGCAGATGGAGATATGGAGAAGAGAGTTCCAAAGGATAGAAGAAGAAGGAGATGAAGAAGGATTTGAAGAGCTCTAAATAGCACCATTCGTCCATTTGTTTTATACTACTCCGTCCGTCCCATCTCAGACGTTACATTTCGTTTTGGGCACGGGAATTGAGTTGTTAGTGTTTATTTGTGTATTCTTCATCCAAAAAGGAAGTGTAACATCGTATACACGACATCCCGAAAAGAAAAATGTAACGTCTTAGATGAGACATAGGGAGTAGTAATTTTAGAGTGTATTACCGTTTTAGGAATCCTTCTCTATAATTATTCATTTATTAACATTATAAATATAGGGAATGTAAATGATGTCGATCTTTTCTCATTCCTTGTAATGTATCATTAGATACTCTTTTTGTATTGAGTTTGTCCCTACTTGTTTGTGGATATCCTGGTGTTCAGGTCCTTTCTACTTTTACTTTCCTTTTTTCATATACTCCCTCCGATCTTCTCGAGTTAAGTCGTTTCTTTTCGTCAATTGTGGCAAGCGTTTTTAAGCATCTTGATGATGAGTTTTAAAATAACTTTTTACAGAAGTTTTTTCTTTTATGGAATACTACAAGTGTTATAGTATCACATTAAAAAAAAAAAATCTCTAAAAAGTTATTTTAAAACTCGCTTGAGAAGACCAGAGGGAGTATGACTTTATTTTAGCTGAGCTTTTGATTTTGTTGATGGAAACGGATAGTATTTGTACTTGGTAGCTAAAATTCAAAATTTACTAAAACGTTTGAAGCTAAAAGCAGATTGTAATAAAAGAAAAAAAAAAAAATCTAGAATTTGTTTTTAAAAGAAATTGATGCAAGTGCTAACAATCTCCTAAATTCCAAAAGTAAAGGCAACCCCAACAAACAATCTTAAAAAATAATTATTGACAATGAAGCATAACTAAGTTGGTAAGATACTTTTCTTCTAATTAAGAGGTCAGAAGTCAGTCGAGTTATTTTGGGTGTGTGTATGTGAGTGTGTTGTGTAAAAAAAAAAAAAAAAAAAAAAACCCTAAATTAAATTCTTTAACTGTTTTACATTATTTTTGAATGCGAAATTCTTCATTATTTTAATCATGAAGTTATTCGTAAAAGTAATCAAAATACATAAATCGATAATTTCCATCTTTTATTTTCTCGGAGTATGAGAATTTGAGTGGGGACGAGTATTTGATTTGATACTCAAATAAAGGTGACGTGGATTTGGATTTTGGCTAGCGCCTCCTAGATGGTTCAATAATAGTGATTGAGTAATATATATTGATAGTTAATTATACTAACTCAATTATGAGATGAACTTCAATTATTATGAGTATTAATCAAATACAAATTTATATATATATTTATTTGTATGTGGTCCCACAAGACCACAAATTTAATATCCCTTCCCCCTTCCGTTCCCAATAGATTCATATGTATCTTATAAGTTCATGAATCTTAAATAATGCCATATGCTTAATTAAGCTTCTAATTCTCGTGAATATGAACAATTAATTGATCAAGTGGTAACCTATTTTCCTTCAAAATATCTAAAATAAAAACAAATAATTCCTCTCCATATTAGCATTTAATTTGAACCCTTTTCAACCACAAGTGGGATTGGATGATCATGAAGAGCCACAACTATAAAAATCTTTGCAACTAGTGATTCTTATAAATAATATACTACATATTTGCTTCATATTTCCAGTTTTGGCAATTTTGGCCACATTTCATCCACAAAGGAACAATTGTCTTTTGGGAGTCCAATAAGCCAAAACCATAATTTAGATGAAATACTTTCAATTTTTTTAGTCGTCATATCTTTTATTTTACATCTTGAAACCTTTAATTCTTTCTATTTAAGGATTTTATGTTGCTGCAAATCAAAATCAAGGGGTCCTTGTATCTATTACGGTATGTATGCATGTAAGGAATAATAACATACTAATTCATCAAGAAATATCCGATAAAAAAAAATATCATAAAGAAATAGTTCTAACTAATTATTTCTAAGGAATATTTAGAATGTCTAGCAATTATTTTTTAGTAAGAATCAATTGTCGAGATAATATATATTATTTGCATCTAGCCATCTACATAACATAGCTAGTGACATTTGGTTTTCAAACTTATCCCTTGCACTTTAGTAAAAGGCATTTTAATTTGACTTGTAAATTAAAAATTGTTCAATCTTTTTGCCCTTTCCCGACCGGAAAGATTCCAAATGGCTAATCATTATTATTATTATTCATATTTAAATAAATTAGAAAAGAGAATCCAATTATATAATCAACTGAACAAATGGATAAGACGGTGGTATTAAATTTATGTTTTTGTTGTACGAGCATATGTTTCACTAACTGATCTAAGCTGCAAACTGCTACGTATATCCTCGTAAATACTGCAATAATATTACTCCTTCATCTCAATTTATTAGTCCCGATAGAAATGTACATAATAATAATCAAGACATTGAAGGAGTAATGAGAAATATGTACAATAATCAAGGCATTTGTGTGTTAGTATTTATTTATTTATTTATTTCCATTTTTGAGTAATAAGACTACTAAATGAGACATGTCAAATAGGAAAATGAAAATAATAAAATGGGACGTTTGGTTGGGCGGTTTAGATTGAGGCGTTGGAATTTCAAAGGACACGTGGAAGGCCAGATGGCACCCTCCGACTTCTGCTACTATGTAGGAAAGTTCATTGACCACGACTTCTTCAGCATTTTCCAAGTCAAAGAGGAAGAAGCGAAGAGGAAAAAGATGGTGCCGACTTGAGCTGAGCTGAGGCTGAGTCCTCGAAATATCCAGTTTTTTTTGTCTCTGTTTCCATTTTTACCCCTCCCTTCTCTTTATATATAATCCGCCTCCTCTCCCAAACTAAAACTCTCACAACACAACACAACACAACACAACACAGAGAGAGAGAACGAGAGAGAGAGAGCCGCAGAAGCAGAAGATTTTCTCACACTCTGAAAATTTCTGCAGCATTTTTCAAAAAAACAAAAGAGAAAAAAAGAAATGGCTCGCTCTTTCTCTATCTCCAACGCTAAGGCAGTTTCTTCTCTCATCACCACCAAAATCTCAGATGTTGTCGCAAGGAGGGGTTACGCAGCTGCTGCATCGGGCGGCGGAGTATCCAGCAGCGTTCGGGTCGGGGCTCCGAACGTCATGCTGAAGAAAGGATCCGAAGAGCCCGCAAAGATCTCTTGGGTGCCCGACCCGAAAACCGGATACTACCGACCCGAGAACCATGTCGACGCCGCTGAGGTCCTCGTCAAGATCAAGAACAACACCCGCTCTAACTAGAACCGGATCGGGTTATTTGGCCCGGCCCGTCGGAGCTGGAATTGAACGTTTATTTATCCCACTCTTGCAAACTGCTAAGCTGCTGCTGCTGCTACTCTCTGTTCCTTCTTCACACTTGTGAGAGGGAATTATTTCAAGTTTTGTGTTTGCTAAATCCCCGAGGATTTTATGTCTGATCTTTAATTTTGTCTCGAATAAACGGAAATTATTTATGTCATTTGATTTTTAATTGTGTTTCTTGAAATTTAATGATCGACAGCTAATTTTAAAATGGAAATGTATCCGTTTTATTTAATTGTGTTCCTTAAGAAAAGGGTCATGACATTCTCTATTGCCAAAGGATTTGATATTTTCTATTGCCTTAATAGATTAACGACATATGGTAAATTCTAGAGGTTTAGAAATTTCAAGTGTTAGGGTATAGATTTTTTTATATAAATTTTAAATCCTAAATCATTAATTTTGGTACGTATCGTTAATCTATTAAGACAATAGAAGATGTCACATGTTTTGACAATAGAAAAGATCTGAACCGAAGAAAAGTAGAGTAAAATTATGAAGAATTTTGAAATATCTTTTTAAAGAAATCACTAATAATAGCAATATTAAGGTTTAGTGTCGTAATCTCTGATTTATTTTTTTTTTTAAAGTGGTATAATCAAAATAAAATATTTATAAAATTTTATCCAATTTATAGTGAATGGATGAAAATATCTTTAAATGAAAGACAACACTCTTATATATTTGTATTGTTTTAAAAATTTGTGTAAAACGAAGGAAAAATTACATTTCAACGACGGTAATTATATCAGTAATAAGAAAAAATTAAGTATAGATTAAAGAAAAAATGACATTTCAATGACCGTAATTTATATATGAACCGAATATTCCATTGCGATAGTAAATTGTACATGTGAAAATTATATTTTAGCGACAATTTTTAAGTAAGTATACAACTAAGGTAAAATTATGCTTTAACGACAATAATTTAGCAAAAGACCATCCAGTTTGAAATTAGTAAAAGACTAATAGTGTCTATAATTTTCCAATTATCTTTACAAGTATAGTTGTAACTTTAATTTGAAATTTTGAGATATGCTTCTTTTATTCACGATAATTGTGTCGTGAGGGTCCGACACGGGTAGACACGGATTTTAAAAAATGATTGGTTGTGTTTTTTGAGTGGAAATAAAAACGGATCATGTGTGACTAATGAGTAAGGTGTATGTGACATTACATAGTATAGTGTATATTAGGTAATGAAAGTAAAAAGTATGAATGATGTGTGGAGTATATGTTTAAGAATAAAATTTATAGTACAATTTTAGTTGGGGCAAAAAATATTATACCTCTTTAGACATAAGAAAACCAAATTTACCCTCAACTTAACAAAACACAAATTCTACCCAATTTACATTTGACTTTCCTAAACTACCCCTACTTTGAAAATTCACCCAATTTCAAATTCCCCCCTAAAACCCACTACCCACATCTCCCTTCACTCCCATTCTCCTCATTTTCACTTCCGTTCCTTCCTCTCCAGCCCTAACGCCGATCTTCGCCCCACCGTCTCTCTCTCTCTGTGCTTCAACGAGCTCCGGTGAAGCCTAACCATGTCCGTCCATCCGTTCAATAGCAGCAAAAAAGAAAAAAGAAGAAGAAGACGGCCATCTAGGGTTTTGTTGCTTTTTTATCCTTTTTTGGCCAAATCTGAATGTTTGTCATGCAATTGACCACTGGGCTTTGTTCCCCTCGAAAGGACGAAAAGATGAAGGGGTGGTTCGCTCATTTTGATGGAGAAACGATGGAGAAACACGCCGGAGAAGATGAAGCTGTCGGAAAATCGCGAGTTGTACGGTAAGAAATAGTAAGAAATCAAATAATAGGTAAGAAATCGTGAGTTGTGTACACAATGGTAAGAAACAATGTCAATTCTTACCATATAGAGTTTGGAATAAGAATTGACACTATTCTTATATATGGACCACAAGAATTGTATAATTTCTTACATATGAATCACAATAATTGGATCATTTCATACATAATCATACACAAAAATATGCGCATCATTTATTCGATGTCAATCTAGTTAGAAATGTATCAATTCTTACATATCGATTGCAAGAAGTTGATCATTTTTTACATAATCATACACAAAAAATATGTCCACCGTTTGTTCGATATTAATCTAGATAGAAATGTATCAATTCTTACATCTAGATATACTCCGGAATGATAAGAATTGACACTATTCTTACATGATTTACTCGGGGACGACTCCAGAATTACATCTTAAAAACAATGACAAAAGTAAGAAATGTACGAATTGACATCAATTAGTACTTATGTACGAATTGACATCGATTGGCATCAATTAACATCTCGATTAACATCAATTTATGGAATCCGATGCTACGGGGAGAGAGAGAGAGAGAGAGACGCAAATTCGAAGGGATTATATGTTGGGATTTGAAGGAATATATATATTCCTTCAAAAGGTTTGCAATAAGAATTGACACTATTCTTACATGATCTTCTCGGTGATGATTCCAGAACTACATCTTAAAAACAATGACAATAGTAAGAACAACACCAATTCGTACTTATGTACGAATCGACATCAATTAACATCAATTAACATCTCGATTAATATCAATTCGTACATACATATAGTAAGAACTGCATCAATTCTTACTTATAGATGAGACAAATTGCATGTCTTTTTTTTTTTTTTTTTTTTTTTTACCTCAATACTATTTTTGTATGCATTAAGATTTGACATTGTTTTCTAAAGTTGTAGTTATGTAACTATACCTATGAGTGGTATAATTTTTTTATCCATGAATTCTTACCGGTCAAATAAAATCTTTCATGTCTCATGAATTCCTACCTATTTGATTAAATTCTTATCTATATAAATGAATTCTTACCACTAAATTGGATCATTTCTTACATAATCATACACAAAAAATATGCGAACCATTTATTCGATGTTAATCTAGATAGAAATGTATCCATTCTTACGTATCGAACGCAAAAAAAAAAAATACCTTTGTTATTTTTACTGTTATCTCTTGAATTCATACCTTTATAGTTGGATTCTTACTTGGTTATCCATGAACTCTTACCGGTCAAACAAATTTTTTTCATGTCTCATGAGTTCTTACCTATCTGATTGAATTCTTATCTATATAGATGAATTCTTACCACGTTTTTTGCATCTTCTTACCACGGAATTGTCATTTCGTGTTTATAATCATTTAGGGTTTGAAGAATTCCAGAAACAAGAACACTAGTGCAGTTGTACAAATAATCCTTTAAAAAATATATATATTCCTTCAAATCCCAGCACATAATCCTTTGAATTTGCGTCTCTCTCTCCCTTTCCCCTAGCATCAGATTCCATAAAAATACAACAAAAAAAAAATGCTTAAATCCGAAAACCTAAAAATGACTCTTATCATAAGAATTTGACCATTTCTTACCTCTACCCTGTAAGAAATCGGTCAATTTCTTACCTCTACCGCCATACAACTCGCGATTTCCTGGCATGCTTCATCTTCTCCGGCGTGTTTCTTCCTCGTTTCTCCACCAAAATGAACGAACCACCCCTTCATGTCTTCGTCTTTTCGAGGAGAACAATGCCTATTGGTCAATTGCATCCCAAACATTCGGATTTGGCCGAAAAACCGCCAAAAACAGCAACAAAACCTAGTTTCCCAAAGCCTCCCAAAACAACTCCGGCGAGGATGAACAGATCTAAGAGGGGAGGATGAGCAAACCGAAACCCTAACTTCTTCATCTTCGGTCTCCATCTCATCCTCTTCCATCAAATCCTCAACCTTACCGTTGGCATCCTTGACCACTGCTCATTCAGGCGCTCATGTTGGAGGCTGTCGCGGCCGGTGAGAGAAAGGGAGAAAGGAGGGTGGATGAATTTTGAAGTGAAAGAAAGGAGAGAGAAAGGAGGAATGAGAAATGAGGATGATCTCTGCGTGTTGCGTGCGTTTTTATGAGGGAGGAGAGATGAGAGAGGATATAAAGTTGAAGAAAGAGAAGAAACAAAAAATATGGGTATATTTGTCTAGACACATGAAAGTTGGGTATATATTGTGTTTTGTTAAGTTGGGGGTAAAATTTAGTTTATTTATGTCTACTAGGGTATGTTGTTGTATTTCCTCATTTTAGTTATCAACCCAGAAAAATGATACAATTATCATAGATGAACATAGTATATTATTTTTCCCTTGGCTAGTTTATTTCTCTTTATATTACTATTGATATTATGTATTCCCTCTGTTTATCTCGATTTGGCCCTTTTGTATATTTCATACCTCACATATTTTATACGGAGATAGTTTATAAGAACTAAAGTAACTTAACCAAAATCTGGAAAATGTTCCTCCACACTTAAAAGAAACTTAAAAGAAAAATGAGAATAGAGGATGGATGATGAAAAACAGTTCAATACTTTTCTTTGAAAAAACATCCAAGAATAATAACATAAAAAATAAAAAATAAAAATCTAGTATTACTTTATTGTTTTTTTGAAAAAAAATCGAACTATTTAAATATTTTTTTTATTAGATTAAAAAAATATATATAATGAAAAATTTCTTAAATAAAGATTACAGTACAATATAAAATAAAAACATCAAATTAAAAAATTTAAGACTTATGAGAGTAACGTGATGTTTTTCAACATAATCACTTTGGAGTCAGGCATGAGCGTCTTGCGCTTCACATATTCCCAAAACAAAGTTGTAAGTGATAGATCCGGTTCTTAGATCTACAACAAATTTGTACAACTATGCTAGATTTGAGCTGAATAGTGGTTTACCGTAGACAACGAACCAAATTCCAGCTGCAATCCTCGCTTCCACTCACTCGGCCTACAAAACAGAGCCCGGGGGGAGTTTTCCCAGGGAAGGGACTCCGACGCCCAAGTCAGCAGTTCGTCGAAGAGATGAACAAGAAAGAAAATGAGATCTCCGAGAAGGAAATCTTGCCTAGAAAACTCGAAGAGCGTGTAGTGTGTGTTCTTAGAGGATTCTAGTGAATCCTCTAAGAGTGGAGTGAGTGGATAATGAGAGTGTTACCTTTTAGAACAAGGCAAAGGGTGTATTTATAGATATACCTTGGTGAGGGTACTATTGTCCTTTTGCATGATGTCAATAACAAAATGTGAAGTAGGGGATCCCTTTTTTAGGGTTCATGAGAATTTTCATGATGTAACATTTTAACAGAATGGTGATGGAAGGATGCCACGTGTAGTGGTCCCAAAGAATGAGTAGCATGCATGCTTTCAACGTGACATCTGAAGTTAGATGCCCCACTTCCTACTTATGCCTGAGGTATCGGAAATGTCGATTTCCAGAGGTGAATATTTGCACAGTTCCGCCCTTTTACTTAGGGCGACTTCCGAAGTTCAAGACTTCGGCTGAGAAGGTAATCTTATCACCTTCTTACTTTTATTGTTATTTTTTCCTCCTCAAGAGTACAAAGATTGATTCTCTTTACCTATTCATTTTACCATTATCTATTTATTTAAAAGAGTGGGACTTTTAAGGCTCAGCTTTGACCATGTCAAAGCTGACACTTTTTCCCCACATCAGTAAGATCCCGAGTAACCACTGGAATCATTCTGCTATTGATCGAAGGCTGTCTTCATCGCTCTTATATATGTGGCGTCCATCCCTTCATATTCGATAATCATGTTATGCAGGAGTAGAATAATGCATGCATACATGACATCTCTTGTATTATCACTGTACCAAAGTTGTGATTGACAGCAAATAATTTTCCATCGCATTTGGAGAACTCTGAAGGCTCGCTCGAGATCCTTATGCGCATACTCTTGCATCGCTTTGAACCATACCACATTCGATTTAGTTGGGTGCGGGGGGCTCAAAATGAACGCTGTCCATTTCGGATAAATCATGTCGGCAAGGTAGTGTCCCATATTGTATTGCCACCCGTTTGCTTTGAATTCTATCGTTGGTGCAGTCCCTTTGACGATGTCGCTAAACACATGCGACCGATTGAGCACGTTGATATCGCTATTTGAAGAGGCGACACCAAATAAAGCATGCCAAATCCAAATGATGGCCCCATTACGAGCTAATCTTCACCCATGTAGAGGGTGTAAATACACGTGTGTGTTATCTTATGACAACTTTTCGAATATTGCTCTCAGGTCAGCCTCTTATAGTGCACGTTGATTTATTAGCAGTTACACAACCCGATGAACTCAGCTCACTGACTCTTGGAGACGATTAGCTTGTTATAGTTCAGTACCAGTACGTGCGGAAGTGTGAGCTCGTCTTTTAAGTTTGCTAAAATTAGGTTTTCCTTTACATGCAAAGAACATACGAATGCAGGTGTGTGTATCGAAGAAAGAAAGAGACGATGAATGTTGTTAGTGACCGTATGCTATGAAAACTATTTAAATGAAGTGCGTAACCTAAAAACACAGAGAGACACAATTTTTATATTAGTTTGGCCAATGCGACTTACGTCCACTGTTATGCCGTCAGAGATAAACTCTTTAAGAATTCATTGGGGTGTTTATCGAGCACCCAAGAGCTTGAGTCGCCGTGAGTTTACAACGGGCACTCATAAAGCCTATGGTGAGTTTAAAACGGTTACTCACCGGACCTAATGTGATGATTATCACCGTTGAAGAGGTGATAGAATATTCCACCATATATAATGAAGATTACAACCAAATTATGGAAAACAAATCATAAAAGATATACAAAATATACTTATCCATGCACTAGAATATTCTACAAGATTTATTCCTTATTACCCCCCCAAGCATTATGGGGGCAGTGGACTAATGCAAAGCATGGAGCGTAGAAACTTGAAGGCTGACTGTGGGAGACTCTTAGTAAAACTGTCAGCGAGCTGGAGATAGGAAGGAACGCATTGTGTAGAAAGCTTCCCAGTTGAAACGAGCTCTCGAACGAAATGACAATCGATGTTAATGTGCTTTGCCCTCTTGTGCGCAATAGGATTTTAGCTAAAAAAAAATGGCACTTTTGTTATCACAAAGAAGCAACGGACGAGTAGGAGGCAAAGCTCGAAGCTCACATAATAAATTCGTTAACCATATGAGTTCAGATGTAATGCTAGCAAGTGCACGGTAATCAGATTCACAACTTGACCTGGACACTGTAGGTTTTTTTTTGCACTCTAAGAAACGAGATTACCACCAAGAAAATAAAGTAACCGTATGTGGACCTGCGTGTTTCAACACAACAAGGCCAGTCTGCATACGAGTAACCAACAATTGAAGAATACGGATGATGCTTAAAGGTCAATCCATATTGATGTTGGATACGCTACTTGAAACCGTTCCGTTTCACCAACGGATCTGAATTGGGTATGACAATCTATGCAACTAAATTATGCAAGAGTTTGTATTTCATACATTCGAGTCGAGGTGGTGTATTCTATAGGTCTAGATTACTAGGATGTGTCCCTTTTCTTTGAGAACGTCGACTTTGTGGGCATCTGCACGATCTCTGGAACTCCGGATCTCCTCTCTGCACTTCTCTTCTGCCGTCTGGACTTAGGGTTAGAGGCAGAATGAAACTTTCTTCTATTAAATAGAAGAAGTCGGCACCCCACGTCTCTCACCCCACTAACACACGATTTATCTCTTTATTAAGAGATAAATCTGTTCAGTTAATGCATGAAATTACCGGAACAAATTCTATTTAATAGAATTAATCCTAATTCCAATAGGAAATAATTTATGTGAATATTATATTAAATATCTGTTTTATAACTAAGATTAAAATTAATTAAATCTTAATTAATTAGATGTTAATTTAATCAATATCACATATTGGGCTTGAGTGCAATTAATAAGCCCAGATGAGCCCTAAAAAAAGAAAACAGGCGACCACTACTTAGAAGAAGGCGCCACTTATGGGCCCATGCCCATTATTCTTCTTCTTGGATTCAAACCTAATATTATACTCAATAATACCTTGAGATCCATTCCTGAGGAAATTGGGCCATCCTAGGGATCCAGATACCAGACAGAGTTTGACCTTACCTAATGAAATAATTCCATGCTCACCCTAGAACATTTATTTCCATTAGAGTTATGATTCATTCCACTAGAGAATCACAACTGATTCACCGCTCTGTCTCAATTAAGTAGATTGGGGGTGGTATTTTATTTAGAGTGATCCCCGTGTTTAAGACTTTTGATATCCATTAATTAATTAGAGCTGCTCTGACTGCTCCTAATTAATTAATTTCTTATTATGCTCAAGTAGTACCCACTCACACCTTATTATTATACTTGGACTTATTCAGCCTGCAGAACTTGATATAATAAACCTTGTGAACTCCCTAAGGGGATATCTCAACCTATAATGGACATGGTGTCTCGATACAACTAATTAGATTACCCAAGATACAAGCGATTAGGGTCAGTACAGAAGAGCATTATCTCATAACGATCATATCAATACGTTCTACCTTACCAGCATAACTAGTGATTGAGACCCACTACTACCGTTACTGCCGCAGTCTAAACCAATAGCTTTGCCCGAGCTATCTCGACTGTGATATTATTTATATCTCACACTTATCATCAATCTATGTGATCCCCTGATACCCGAACCGTCCACGTGATCTAAAATATGAGATAATTGACTTATTCTTACTTAACTTTATTCTTTCAGATAGGAGATTGTAAACAGTGGAACAAATGTTGTTCATACTAAAACAACAGTTTTGCTTTAGATATACAACCCCAACAACTGAATGGTACCTTAAACATATTGCAAGATACGTTTAACAACAAGAAAATGCTCAGTAGTAGGAGAATGCAGAAATTGACTTACGATGTTCACAACATACGATAACTCCGGTCGAGTGATCGTAAGATATTGCAGTGCACCCACAATAGCCGGTATAAAGAGGGATCCGGAAAGGGGTTGCATGTACTAACTAAAGATTCACCTGAAGCTAGTGATGTTGCAACAGGTTTAGATTCCAAGAGATCAACACGTTTCAAAATATCACGAGCATACTTAGATTGCCCATAAACATGCCATTATTAGTGTGAGTAATTTTAAGTCCCAAAAACTATCTAAGCTGGCCAAGATCTTTAATGGCAAACTCCTTGTGAATACGAGTAATAAATTGACTAAGCAAAGTAGGATCATTACCAGTCACAATAATATCATCTACGTACAATAGAAGATATATGACTAAGGTACCTCGATGATAAAAGAAGAGAGATGAATCAGACTGACTCGCAAAAAAATCAAGACCCATGAGAAAAGCACTAAAACGATGGAACCATGCCAAATGAGCTTGACAAAGGCCATAAGGTGCTTTCTTTAGGCGGCAAACATGATTAGGAAATTTTGGATCAATGAAACCAGGAGGTTGAGACATAAAAACTGGTTTCGGAAGAACACCATTTATAAAGGCATTCTTAACGTCCAATTGATGTAGAGACCATCTATTTTGATCCGAAAGAGCTAAGATGACTCAAACTGTAGCCGCCTTCACAACCGGACTAAAGGTGTGAGAAAAATTAGTTCCTGAAATTTGAGTAAAGCCTTTAGCGACAAGGTGAGCTTTGTGACGTTCAATGGAACCATTTGAGCGATATTTAGTGCAAAATACCCACTTAGAACCGATAATATTTGCATGCGGAGGCCGTGGAACCAAGTCCTGAATTTTATTAGATCGAAGAGCATCAAATTCTTCTTGCACGGCAGCGAGCCATTCCGAAGATTTTGAAGCAGACTTAAGACCTCGAGGCTCGGATGAGAAAACCAAGGCCGAGATAAGAGCCGTAGAACAAATATTAACATGATATCTTGGTTTAAAAATATCATACTAAGACAACAAAGTGCAGCTCAGTTGGTAAGACGTTTTCCTTCCAACCAAAAAGGTTGAGGGTTCGAGTCACCCCAGGTGCGTGTATGAGTGAGTGTGTTGTGTTTGCCTCATAAAAAAAATAAAAAATAAAATACCATACTAAGCACGAGTAACCATCGGGTGAGATGAGCATGTAGCATGCTGCTCATGAGGCGGTTCAGGTGGAAAATTAGGCTCTTGTGGAATGTCACGTGGTGGCGAGAGTGGCTCTAGAGGAGCAAGCGCAGGACATACATGACAAGAGCAGGTTGCGTAGATAAAGTCGCGAAGTATGCTCAATCGGTGTATGCTCAATTGGTGGAGTGATGGGAGAGTGACCTTCAGGTACTAAGAAAGATGAAAAATCAAGGTTTGAGGAGATAGATGGTCCAGCATTTCCAGAAAAAAGAAAATAGTACTCGTCGAACGGAGCATGGCGCTTGATGAAGACCCGAGAAGAGTCATGATCGTAACACCGAAAACCCCGATGTGTCCCACTACAACCCATAAATATGCATGGTCGGCTGCGATGAGTTAATTTATTAGGAGCATAATCCCGTAAATATGGAAATACCTAACGACTAAAAGGCTTAAAATTGGCATAATTTATAAAGCTACTCAAAGGGCTTTTTGTTATCCAAAACTAGGGGTGGGTCGGTATCGGATACCGGTTTTTTTTCTCAATACCGATACCGATACCGAACTTTGCCGGTATTGAATTCTCGATACCGATACCGTGCCGAAGGTTTCGGTATACCGTATATCAGTATACCGAAAAATCAGTATTGGTCGAAATGGATACTGATGTTGTGCCGATGATTCGGTAATACCGAATCCGAACGGTAATACCGAAATACCGAAAAAATACCAAAAATTCATATTTAATTTTTTCATACCGAAAAATACCGAAATACCGAAAAATATCTACTAAATAATTACTAATAAAATGCAAAATTAAAGAAGTATGAACACTTTAATAGTCCTCTAAAACATACAAGTTACAAAGTTAACAAGAAAGAAACAATAGAATCCAACAACAAAAAATCCAACAACAATCAAATGTCCATGCATGCAAAGTCCAACAATTAAGTAATTAACACTTGAATAATTAGCTAGAGAAAGTCTTGAATAATGAAGTCACACTCTCTACTCCATTTTGAAATTTTTTCAATTACGCTTGCAAAGTTGCATGTTCATCATCTCTTGATTCTTCAACCCCTGGTGAAAAGAAAACAACTACTATTAACTTATTCTAGCTAGTCTTGAATTTGCGAAACTTTTCTTTTTCTAATCAACATATAAATTTTATTTACATCCAATATTCTAATGTCAATAGTTGATTTGCACATCGAAGTATCATTATAACAAAGTGGATAAAGATGTAGTTTGCTTCCAACATCCAAGATCATCATTTGTATGCATACCTGTAATTCAACCTTCTTTTCGAGTCTGAACTTTTTCCTCTGCTGCTAAACAACAAAAAACAGTGAAGAAGGGAACTAGTCATGATATTGCCATGCAAAACTGAATATTATATTATAGTTCAAGCCTTTCAATATAGTTTAGGCTGTTTATTCTAATTTTTAAAGACCAGTTAAATGAAAGAATTGGAAAAAAAAATTAGCAACTACCAAGTGAAGAAAATTGACTAGTACATCATTATTCAATTGTGCAGCTTGTGCCTGCATCTGCAAAAGAAAAAAGAAACACCAAAATAAAATATTATACATCATTAAAACATTAAAAATAAAATTTTAAAAATATTTGTACAAAATAAAAAGAACTTACTCTTTTCAATTTCTTCAATTTCTTTGTATAAATCAAGATCATCATCGGTTGGATCCTTATAGAAGCTGAAACCATCACTTTTGAGCCAATCATTGGTGCACACCAATGCCTCTACCATTTTCGTACTCAAACTCGTTCTAAAAGGGTCGACAACCCTTTTGCCCAAGCTAAAAGCCAATTCACTTGCAACTGTTGAGCTTGGAATTGCAAATATATCCTTTGCAATAGATGAAAGGATCGGGTACTTGGTTTCACTTCCTTTCCACCAATTCAAAAGAGTGAAGCTTGTATTAGATCGCTTCTCAATCTCATCGGCTAGATACTTATCCACTTCATTGGATATTTGTTGAAGTTTTTCTTCTTCATTTTGTTCATCCACACCCATGTACATTTCATCAAAAATACCACGACCGCCTCCTCTATGACTACGAGTATCATCTCCATCCTCACAAGACATTATCGCTTTCTCACCGGTCGATGTCTCATTCACTCCCTTGGACTCTGACCACAAAGTTATCAAGTCTTTTTTAACTTGATTAATGGACTCTTGAACCTTTTCAGAAGTACCTCTCAATTTTTTGATGCTCACTTTGATCATTTGAAGCTTGTTCCTCGGATCCAATACATTTGCAATGAAAATCAAAGGATTCATTTTATTCCATTCCCCCCAATATTTCTCAAACTTCTCTTTCATTGCAATTGCAACTTTTTGAAGAATTAGATCCGAGCCATCATTGGATTTTTTCACAATCTCATTTTGCAATGAAACCATTGTAAGATAAATCAATTAGGAAGTAGGAGTTTTGGATGCACTTAGCTCTAAAGTTGCATGATCGATCTTATTTTCGTAAGGTAATTAATGCACGTAGACAAGGAATAAATCGAGCATGAAAGTAAAAGGAACACAAGGGATTTACGTGGTTCGATCTACCAGAATAGATCTACGTCCACGGAGCAAGAGAGTATGGATGTTAATGCTAGTATGAGTAGTGATTACAAGATTATTCTCCCTCCTCAATCTATTCTAAGCCCCTATTTATATATAATTACATGGAGTTCGACTATAATACGAATTATTATCCTATTTGGACTCTTTGGCTTGATCTCCTCCTTTATGGATAAACATCGAGCTTCTATATCTCTCTTAGACCTTGAGTTGTAGTCGATGTAGGAGTCTTGGTTGCCTTGGTGATGGAGTCTCTTATCTTCAGTTGGGCCGAGCTACCTGGGCTGAGTTTAACTGTCGGGGCCCAATTACATTGGGCCTGATACTTTAGGCCTAGGTGTTGGGCCATATCCTATCACACCCCCCTAAAAAGATGTAGAAGCGAGGGTGTGAGTTAGGGGAAATAGCTGAGGTAGGAGTGATGTCAAGTGCGTTGCCCCGTCAAAAATAGAATTGACGAAGTCAATCGCATACCGCCTCGTTAAGACGAAGTCAGTTTGAAGTGCGAATTGATGAAGTCAATCGCATACAGTCTCGTTAAAATGAGGTCAGTTTGAAGTGCGTTGCCCCATCAAAAGTAGAACTGACGAAGTCAATCGCGTACCGCCTCGTTAAGATGAGGTCGCATATCATTTGGCCGATGCCGAACACGGGATGTGTCAAGTCACTTTTAATTAATGCACCGGTTGGACTCTCGATAAAGTGAGGCATGATTGGACGTTGGGAGAAGGCAAAAAGGCGGAACATGGATATAACTTCCTTGAGATGCTATTCCATCACATTTTCCAAAATTTTAAAAATTTCTCACTCTCAAGTTTGTGTCATTTCCCTTGCCGCCGCGTTCCGTATTTCTGTTACTTCCGTCGCCGTCGCTCCTTCAGAACTTCCATTAAGCACGACTAAGTTATTTTCCATGGCTTCTTCTTCTAATTCCAGTCAATCCAATGGTAACAAAAGTCATGCAGAGTCCGTGTCGCCGTCGAGTTTGCCGGCGGCAACATTAGGTGGGTCGTCTTACACAGAGATAGAATGTTTCACCGTTGACGATTCCATTCCCAAAACATATAGGGTTATATTTCCTGCTATAGATAGGTCTGGTAGGGTTTTTGATTTTGCGTCGAGTTTAGATGCCCCCTCAATTCAAAAAATTGCCAAAAAAATTTTGTTTCCGAATTCTGCCCTTCTCACTGTTCCGCGTCCGGAGGATAGGGCTTGTGCGCCTCCGGTAGGGTTTTTTACCATTTACGAGGATTGCCTAAACTGCGGTCTTCGTCTTTCCCTTCCTTCTGTATATGCCGATCTGCTACGAAAGTTCGGTATTTCTCTTGGTCAAATAATGCTGAACTCTTTTAAGCAGTTAGTAGGGCTGGCTGCCGAAGCTGGTCACTTCGGCCACCCGCTTACCTTAGGGTTGATCCTTAGGTTTTTTCATTTAAAGCCTAGTTCTTCTGGGTGGTATTACCTTTCCCCTTCTCGGAGCTTCCGAATGAAAACGAAGTCCAAAAACATGAATTGGCAGAAGAAATTCTTCTTCTGCTGATCCGAAGAGGTCCCTCAGTTTATCTGGAATACAGATAAGCTAGAGGATCAAGGTACCGGAGAGGACTTCGGTGACCTTGAGAAATCTCTGAGAGAGCTCGGCCTTGTGGACAAGGAATATCCCGAGGCCGAGCTCGCTATGCTAGGGTTGAGCCCTTACGACCCACCTCAATGGTGGATCCGGGTGAGGCCCTGCTTTGTGTCTTGTGCGACATCGGGTTTTCTTTATATGTTCTAACCCCCTCTTTTCTGTTTTGCAGTGAACTTTGAATTGAAACCCAAGAAGTCCAGGAAGAGGCCGAGGCCTACTGTGGATGCCTCGAAACCTTCTACTGCCTCCTCAGAGAAAATGATGGAGGTGGTTCAGTCCCCTCCGATGGGTTCACAAGATATGGGTTCACCGCTTCGTCTTGCCCCACGGTGGAGTAAGGAACCGCGCGTTGGGTCCGACGTAGTTATCGTTAGGGTGGGGGGTGGCGGCCCCTCTGATCAAGTATTAGGCTCGCCGAGGTAGCTAAATTTACTTTGGAACACTTTAGTATTCTAGTTTACTGCTTTAATGTTAATCCAAATTGCAGCGTGCTGAACTGGTTGTCGCCGACCTGGCAACCGAGCATAGGATATTGGCTCGAGAGCTAAACCAGGTGAAGACGGCCAAGGAGGAATTGGCGAACAAAGTTACCACCGCCGAAGAGAAAGCCAGAGAGGCGGAGAGGCTGATGGCTGAATCAATAGCCGCAGCTGAGGCGGCTAGAGCCGAAATAGCAATGCTAAAGGCCGAAGTGGCTTCAGAAAAGGCCAAGGCGGCCGGTATTAAGGCCGAGGTGGTGTCCTCCCAAGGGGAGGTACTTCGTGCCTTTTCTGATAGGCTCTTCCTTTCGGGGAAGTTTTCTGAGCTGACAACTGAGCTGGCGGCGATCCTGAACACCGTCGTGAAAGCAGAAGTCATTGACGAGATTGCCCATGATTATCCAGACATAGATAAGTCTAAGTATGGTTATGAGGTGACTTCATCCGACGAACTGCTTCGCGAGTACGCGGCGGTGTTGTCAGAGTTCATGGGAGACTTCCCGATAGTGAAGAAGCTTACTTCGCTGTCTACTCTCCTTACGGCCGAAAGCATCCGCTCTTGTCTGGTTGATAAAGATCTGAAGGTCGAAGCCGCAATCGCGAGCTTGGCTGAGGAGGTCGAAATGCAAGAGCAAGAGCCGGTGAGAGAGGCCGAAGAGGAGCCGAAGAATGCCGAAGCTGAGCCTCAGCAAGAAGAGGAGAATCTTGGAGGGGTCGGTTGATCCCCTTCTCTTTTCTTTTTTTTTTTCTTTTTTTTTGTAGATCCTTGTATTACGTCATCACTAGGATGGCGTTTTCTTTTGTCAAAATGGCATTTAATGAAATTCCAAAATTAATTGAAATCTTTTTTGTACTTTTATAGGCTTCTCCCGAACTTTTTGACGCTTCTCCATTGGTTGGACAAATATCCCATTTAACCCGAGCTCTAGAATCAAGGGAAGTCAAAGTTCTTCACTGGAAAGGCAAGGTTAGCCATGTGGAGGACGAGGCCGAGGTGAAGCTAATTGCGGCCTAAGAGAAATATGACGAGCTGCAAGCTCGGTTCCTCGAGCTCGAGGAGAAGCTAGAAATAGCAAAGGAAGAAGCCAAGGTGGTCCGTGAAGAACACGCGGAATATGAGGCGATTATTAGCCGAGCTGGTGGACTCACTATTTCCGAAGTGGAAGAGAAGGTGAAAGAGTCCATGGCTCGATGCAAAGACTACAAAACGCAGTATGGAGTTGGCTCTTGGGAGCTTCAGGAACAAGTGGACGAGCTGAAGCGAGTAGCCGGGGTCTACAAGATAGCCCTAGTTCGCCGACCAAAACTAGCTCGACTCATTGATGGTGAGGGTGAGCCTTCGAGTTCGCCAATCCTAGGTGTAATCCGAGGTTCATCGATGGCCACTCTCGGGAATTCTTAAATCGAGAGCGGCAGGTGGCGAGTTTACGGGGCACAAGTTACCCGAGGTCGGACTCAAGGTGGCCAAGGTAGAGGTAGAGGTAGGATTAGTATAGACGACCTCTTAAATAGAGATTTTGCCAGAGACTGGCTTAGCTTTAGTCAGCCTCCTGGCTCCTCGTCCTCTTGATATAATTGTACTTTTCCTTTTATGAAATAAAATAGAAATTTATTTGTACTTTCCTTATTCAAGCATTTCATCCTCGTTTTTAACTAAGGTAATTTTCTTTGTTTTAAACGAAGGTAGGTTTTAGGTAGTTCGACCTCGTCATAAGATGAGGTTTTGGCTTACTTCATTACATGATGAAGTTTGGCTTAATATAGCTTACTTCGTCGTAAGACGAAGTTTGGCTTTAGATAGCTCACTTCGTCATAAGACGAAGTGCTTTAGATAGCTCACTTCATCATAAGACGAAGTTTGGCTTTATGTGTCTCGTCCTCGTCATAAGATAAGGTTAGGGTTTAAGGTTCCTTATTTGTCGAATTCATCGATAAGGGTGGTCCCCTTACGCGCGTTTAAATTTTACTCCAGTTATGGAGTTTATTTATCCTTAAAAGGATATTAAATTACCTTAGTCAGGGTTTTTAGAGTAAAGGGGCGAGATAATTTGCATAAGTGGAAAGAAGACGTGCAAGATGAAGTATGCAAGACCAAACAAATTAAACGAGAAATAAAGAATTTATTAATAGAAAAATTGAAGTTAAAATATGATAAAAAGAACAGGACGACCTGACTCATGACCTAGACGAACTAAATGACTTGAACATCATTCCCAGTTATGCAAAATATCTCTTCAAATGAGTAATATGCCATGTACGGGGTATTGGCTCACCGGATAAATGGGTGAGCTTGTACGACCCTTTGCCGAGGACCTCTTCAACTCGGTAGGGTCCTTCCCATGTGGCTTCCAACTTGCCGAGCCTTTCTGCTTTACTGACCTCGTTATTTCGAAGTATGAGGTCGCCTACTTAGAATTGCTGATATTTCAGTCTTTGGTTGTAGTACCGAGCTACTTGTTGCTTGTACTTGGCTTCCCTTATGTAGGCAAGCTCTCGCTTCCCTTGTAACAAATCTAGATTTGTTCGGAGGCCTTCTTCATTATCTTCGGCTGAGAAGTTGATAGTGCGGGGGCTCAACAGGCCAATCTCTACCGGGATCACTGCCTCAGTTCCCTACACCAAGCTGTAAGGTGTTTCTCCGTTCGAGGTCCGGGGAGTTGTTCGGTATGACCATAGGACTTGGGGTAAGTTCGCTGCCCAATCTCCTTTGGCTTTATCTAGGCGAGTTTTGAGTCCCTTGATGATCGTCCGGTTGGTGACTTCGGTTTGGCCATTTGCTTGAGGATGAGCTACCGAAGTGAACTTCTATTGAATATGAAGCCCTTCACACCATTCCCTGAATGTCCTGTCAATGAACTGCGTCCCATTATCCGAGACCAGGATGTGAGGTACACCGAAACGGCAAACCACGTTTTTCCAGACGAAGTTGAGGGCATTCTTGCTCGTGATCTTTGCCAAGGGTTCAGCCTCGACCCACTTAGTGAAATAGTCGATAGCTATGATGAGGAACTGGAACTGTCCGGGAGCTTTGTCTAATGGGCCGACGATGTCTATCCCCCATTGCATGAACGGCCAAGGGCTTTGCATGCTTGTGAGGTCGGTCTGGGGTAGCCTCGGCACTGTCCCATGGACTTGGCATTTCGGGCACTTCTTCACGAGGTCGACTGCATCTCGGAACATTGTGGGCCAGTAGTATCCCCACCTCATTACCTTCTTTGACAATGCTCGAGCTTCTATGTGACTTCCGCACGATCCTTCATGCACTTCTCGCAATGCGTAGTTCGCTTGGTCCGGTCCAACGCATCTTAGGAGAGGCTGAAGATACGATTTTCTGTACAGCACTCCTTGCTCTAGAGTGTACTTCGGAGACTTACTTAAGATCTTCCTAGCCTCGAGCTTATCACTGGGTAGTTCGCCCTTCTCCAAATATGCTCGAAAGGGGGTCATCCAGTTTGGCTCGTCCTCAATTACTAGGTTGACCTCGGTTTCATCTATGCTTCGGCATTTGACTTCTTCCACGGGAGAGCTTGTAGATGATGATGCTAATTTGCTTAAAGCATCAGCTCGGTTGTTTTTCCCCTTGGAATTCGAACCAACTCGAAATATGATAAGCCTTGTTGCAAACTTTTGGCTTTGTGGAGGTACTTTTTCATCCTTTCGCCTTTGGCCTCGTACTTTCCTAGCATATGGCTCACTATGACTTGAGAGTCGCTGTGGACTTGAACAACTCGTATTTGGAGGGCTTGAGCTAGACGAAGTCCGGCGATTAGAGCTTCGTACTCCACCTCGTTATTTGTTATTGGGAAGTCGAACTGAAGTGCATAAGTAGTCTCTCGCTTCTGATCACCTCAAATTACGATCACCCCGCCCTTGGACGGTATTTTGATCGTCAAGTGGTATGGCGAGCAGATCGCTTTCACTGCCACCAACCAATCTCTTCCTAGGATGATGTTGTAAGGAGAGTTGGCTTTTACAACGAAGAAGTTTATCACTTTGGTGGATGACAATGGATGTTTCCCCACTGTAGCAGGGAGTTGAATGATCCCCTCTGTTTGCGTCTCTTGCTGGACGAAGCTTTTTAGGGGGATCGGCGCTGGTGTGAGGCGTGCCTCCTCGACCCCTAGCTTCTCAAAGTAATCCTTGAAAAGTACGCTTACCGAGGCTCCACTGTCAATGAATACTCATTGAACGAGCTTATTGGCCACCCCGGCCTCGATCACAATGGCATCTTGGTGAGGCATGGTTGACGGCACCGGATCTTTCTCAAAAAATGTAATGGCCTCGTCCTTTTTGAACCTTTTTTGTGAAGGTTCGTCAGTCTGGGGACTTCGGGCCTCGGCCTTAAGTGATGACTTCGTGGCTCCTTGAGGGAGCCCGGTGATGGCTGTGATGATTCTGTCGAACTGAGGTTGGTCCTTGTCTTCATCTTCATCCTCGCGCTTCGGCTTCTTATCCACATGGGGGCCACAGTTATTCCCCCATCTGTTCTTGTGCTTTCCCTTGCCCTGAGGTCAGGCTTCGTATTGGCCGTGACTTTGGTACTTTTTAAGGGTACCATCACGCACCAAGTGTTCGATATCTTTAGCCAGGTTCCTGCAGTCCTCCGTGTCATGGCCGTAATCCTTGTGAAAACATCAATACTTGTTCGTAGATCGGCGTTTTGACCCTCCTCGTGAAATGGGCTGAGGCTTCTCGAACATATTAGCATGCAGCTCATAGATTTCTATCCTCGGCCTCGTCAACGGTGTGAACTGGCTCTTTTCCTGGTTCTGTCGAGGTCCAAGTCGGGATTCAACTGGTGCCCGCTGGAGTCTGTCGAAGGCACTTCGGCAGCCTTGACCTCGGTCATTACGGTCTTCCTTCTTCCGGTCCGTCGGTTCGGCCTTATCAGCTTTACGCTTGCGCCTATTGGCTTCGTCAGCTTTTGCGAACTGATCGGTAATATTCCACAATTGCCTCGCGGTACAAGGCTCATTCCTTATGAGCTCCTTATATAGGGCGCCCGACTGGATAGCATTCTGGAAGGCTGAGATGAGGACCTCGTCAGTTAAACGATCGACTTTTAGACTTTCTTCATTGAATCGGGTCATAAAGTCGCTGATAGACTTGCCCCGCTTCTGCCTTATGGTGAGTAGGTGTACCGCGGTGGTTTTGGGCTCGGCCTTTTGGAAAAATCTTCGCTCGAAGGTCTACATCAGCTCATCATAGGAGTTGATACTCCGAGGTGGTAGGCTATCGAACCACATGCGAGCATTGTCAACTAACAGCTCCGGGAACACTTTGCATATGTAGATGTCGTCACTGAGCCCTTAATTGAGCATGTTGTACTGAAATTGGGAAAGGAAGTTATGCGGGTCACACAATCCGTTGTACGGCTTTACCGGCGGCACCTTGTACGAAGGAGGGAGAGGTGTGTAGAGTATCCGGTTAGTGAAAGGAGTAGAGATCCTCCCATAAACGTTGAATCTCCTACCTCGGTAATTGTCCTCGCCGCGCCGAGGTGAGTCAGTGTAGCGACGAGGTGAGATTACATCGTGCCGAGGTGAGACGCGATTATGGTTCCCATGGCGATCATCAGCAAATCGCCTAGGAGGAATCCCGGTGTCCCGTGCGTCTAGGATCCTGATGCTTGGGGACTTTTGCTGGTGCCTCGATACGGACACAGCTTCGTGCTCTCCTCGGCTATAAGCCTTCTGATGCTGGACGAACTTTAGGAAATCTTGCTGATTTTTTGCCAGATACGCTTTTACAGCATCGTCAAATTCTTGCTGGAAGTTGGCAAGGTCGTCTTCCTTGCTGCTGTCGTGACCATCTCAGTCGCGGTGGATCGGATTGCCGAACTTGTCCAATGGAACATGATCGACGTGGCCCTCTGGGGTTCGGTCTCTCACATGTTCCTTCCCAGGTCGTTGGTTCACCGCAAGATTCTAATCTTGCACCTGGCTTGTCTCAGCTGCCGGAATTTCTTGTCCGGTTTGCTGATTCTCCTTTTCCTTGTTGGCGGCAGCAGCAGCAGCGGCACTCGATCATGTTGGTCTCGTCATGGCAATCGTTTACCTAGAAAACTTTGATCAGAATTCACAAATTTTTGTTTCCCACAGACGGCGCCAGTGATCGATCTTATTTTCGTAAGGTAATTAATACACATAGACAAGGAATAAATCGAGCACGAAAGTAAAAGGAACACAAGGGATTTACGTGGTTCGATCTACCGGAATAGATCTACGTCCACGGAGCAAGAGAGTATGGATGTTATTGCTAGTATGAGTAGTGATTACAAGATTGTTCTCCCTCCTCAATCTATTCTAAGCCCTTATTTATAGATAATTACATGGAGTTTGACTATAATACGAATCCTTCTTCTATTTGGACTCTTTGGCTTGATCTCTTCCTTTATGGATAAACATCGAGCTTCTATATCTCTCTTAGAGCTTGAGTTGTAGTCGATGTAGGAGTCTTGGTTGCCTTGGTGATGGAGTCTCTTATCTTCAGTTGAGCCGAGCTACTTGGGCCGAGCTTAATTGTCGGGGCCCAATTACATTGGGCTTGATGCTTTGGGCCTAGGTGCTGGGCCATATCCTATCATTGCATCATAGAAATGTTTGAGAAAGTACACAAATGAACTTGCATTTACCCAATCAGCTTGAAGAGGAGGCCCCATTTTTTTTTTACCCTTATCATATTTTTCACGAAAATATGCAATAAAAGGTCTGGACTCTTCCGCCATTCTTTCAAACACTCTTCTATACTTCAATGCAACTTCAAGCATTTTATAGGTCGAATTCCACCTAGTTTTGACATCCATAGGCACTGTTGACGTACTAGAAAACTTGGCTAGTACGGCAAATTCTCTAAACATGTTCAATCTAGCAGGGGAAGAATGAAGAAACACAACTGCATCTCTAATAGACTTAATTGAAAAACTACGCTCTTTCAAACCATCCTTAACTATGAAGTTAAGTATATGGCATGCACATCTCAAATGCAAATATTTCCCATCAAACAACAAAGTCTTTTCAATCTTCATTCTCTTTTTCAAGTAATCAATTGCAGTGTAATTAGCAGATGCATTATCGACTACTATAGAAAACACTCTTTCTATCCCCCACTCTCTCAAACAAATCTCAATCATCTTCCCAATATCTTCCCCAACATGGCTTGTGATCTTTGTGAAGTTAATTATCCTTTTATGCAAATTCCAATCACTATCCAAAAAATGAGTTGTGACAACCATATAGTTTATGTTTTGAATGGAAGTCCAAGTGTCAGTGGTGATACTCACCCTATGGCCACTAATCATTTTTTTCATTTTGCTTTTTTCATCCAGAAACAAATCATAGACCATACCTGCAACTTTTTTTCGATTAGGAATTCGGAATCTTGGCTGTAATTCATGAACAAGCACAGTGAATCCCGCTCCTTCGACAGCCGGAAATGATACTTCGTCAATGATCACATACTCTGCAAGCTTCATTTCACACTTTTTTCGATTGAAAGTGTGTGTAACCATGCTACTTCCTTGCGCAAATGTCTCGCTTGTCAATGTGGGTTGAGCCTTCTCAATCTCACTCACATACAGACTTAACTTGGAGGTCTTGATCAAGTGGCTTTTCAACCCACTACTACTTGCAGATTTCGTTGGTATTTCTTTTTTTGCAGTAATTGCATATTGCAATATCCGCTGTTTTTTTTATAGCATGATCCCAATATGGACTTTTCTTTCGGGGAGGGGCTTTAGGAGGCTTCTGTGCTGAAACTTCTCTTGGTCTTTTTCGACTATTGCCATCATCATCATCATCATCATTTGGGCTCAAAGAATCAATAGGAGTCAAACTCATAGAACTCTGAATTGTATGAGAAGATTCAGATTGCATTATGTAGAAAGAAACATTATAATTAAAGCTATTAAGATTCATTCCAATTCATTCATCTAGGGATGATTAGCAATAGCAAGTCTCATTCAGCAGCCTCAATTAATCGCCAAGAAATGAGCACGCATGTTTACGTAAATGTCAAAGCCCACAACTTGTGTTCATCGTTATGAATTATGACTTGATTAATTAGGTAAAAAATGAAGCAAGAAAATACACGAAAATAAAAATTAAACGAAAAGGATAACTAACCAAAAAAAGAAGCGGCGGCGGGGTATGGTGGGAGGACCAACGATGGTGGCGGGGTATGGTGGGAGGACCGGCAACGGCGGCGGGCTATGGAGGAGCGGCGGCTATTTCTTTCCAATTAGGGCTGTTTGAGAATTTGGTTTGGGGGAGAAGACTCGCGACACTCTATTCATTACATTATTTCTTTAATTTGTTTGTTCATTATTTCTTTTAATTTTTTTTTTTAAATACCACTTTAAAAAATTCTTAAGTTCTTTTAAGTGAAAGTTAACTTTTTTTAATTGAGTTTTTTTACTACAAGGGTTAATTATTTACTGCTCACTACAAATTAATTTGTGATTTTATTAGTTCTACATGATTATTCAAACGTTTTTAACTTTTAACAATCACAAAAAAAAATTATGTCTCATTTTGTTTTATAAATAAATTCTTATTCATTTATTTTTATGTAAGAAATGTTTATCAAATACTCATTACTCATTACCCCTCCATATCACATAACTACATAAGTAGTCTTTGATATATACTTTGTTAGAAATAAAAAATAAATCATTTATTCAATTCGAACCTCATAGAGTCATAGTAGTTCATTAATGTTGTTATGACGGAATAGAGTAATTGAGTAATCGAAACAACCAGAAACGTAAAGAGACACGGATTTACGTGGTTCACCAACGTTGTGTTGACTTACAGATTATAGAGTTCGTGTCCTATTTCTATATAAATAGGCACACAAGACGAGCTAGGCCCAATACGACAAATAAGGCCTAGTACAGAAACATAGTATACCGTCGGGCGGGGGATGTCGCCCCCCTTGGCCCCCGACAAACTCTGCGAAGTGGCAAACTGATTCAAGGCGTATAACAAATGCTCAATAGTTAACAATTGACGTAGTTATGCCAAATCTTTGAGAAATTTTACTTAAATACAATTATATATCATGTTTATTGATATATACTTTGTTAGAATAAATAGTTGTTTCTTAAGATATATACCAAATTATATGTAATTATTCATAATATTTTATTCTATAGAGTCATAGTTCATTAGTTATCAATGTGTCGACGATTGACGTACTTATGCCAAATCTTGAGAAATATTACTTAAATACAATTATATATCATGTTTATTGATATATACTTTGTTAGAATAAATAGTTTTTTCTTAAGATATATACAAATTATATTAAATTATTCATAATATTTTATTTTTGCAAGCATTAGCATTATTAGCGTGATTATAAATTCTTTTAGCGTGATCATAAATCATTTCGAATTTCATAGTATTATATATTTATATTAGCGTGATCATAATTCATAAATTATTTTAGCATGATCATAAATAATTTCGAATTTCATAGAGTCATAATTCATTAATTCTCAATGTGTCAACAATTAACATGGTATTATAATCTTTTAATATATATATATATATATATATATATATATATATATTGATTTTAAAATTACAATAGTATAAAAGTTTGTATGAATTATGAAATATTATATACTACTACGTATGTAACAAGTGTCAATTAATTTAGCAACACTATTACATTATACTAGTATAATACAATTATTTTCTTTGTTAGTTTATGTATTATAATCATTAAAAGATTAAAAAGAAAAATTATGTATAATGTATTTATAGCATCTTTATGATATACTATCTTGTATATTATTAACTGGTATTAAAATTTTATTAAGGTTGTATTTAAAATTCGAATTTAGTCAAATATAAAAATATTATAAATAAAAATATATAAAATATTCAGCAAAATATTGGTATTTAACGGTATTGCCGCGGTATTGGTATTATATCAGTATCGGTATTGTTTGGCATTACCGGTAATTCCGCGGTATCGGTATTATATCAGTACCGGTATTTAACGGTATTGACGCGTTAGCTCTCTTTCTTTGGCGGTTTGAGAGTCACTCCGTCTGCCAACTCCAAAATTTTATTGAAGAGAGAGGCTTTGCAATGATCCATGTATGCAATGAAGCAATCCATGGCGTACTCAATGCGAAAACCTTGCTAGTAGTAGAAGCGTTTGACGAACTTCACCTTGACATCATTCCACTCCTCCTTGAGGTCAGCTGGAATAATCTCATCAACAAATTTGGCATTAGGAGCCTCATCCCTCAGCCTCTTTCTATCGATTCGTCCCTGGCAAACAGCTGCTTCCTGCATTTCTCAAAATCGGCTGTTCGCAGGCCCTCGACGAAAATTCTTTTCCCTTCTAGCGCTTCCATCTTCAAAAGATGAAGCGCTTTGTCCGAGTCAGTCACCACCTCTTCATTAAAAACTTCGTCCCTGCACTCCGACACAGCTTTATACTTTGCCATCACTTCCAGGCATTCATTTTCAGCGGTGTTGGTCAGAGTGTACTTCAACAGATACCTACGGAGGTGGAAGTTCATTTTGTGCAGCAAAATCGCGTCCAACTCCTCCTAGAATTCGCGTTGTGCTCCAGCCTCCTTGGTCATCGTTGCGGGAGTCAGTTTTATCTTTTTCTTGGGGTTGGTGTCAGCAGACCCTTTCTTCTTGCGCTTCTCCTTTTCTTCTGTGGCGCTACTGACACGGCTTGAAGCGGAGCAGCATCAATTGGCTCATCTAAAATAACTATTTGCTGCTCTGCATCCAACACCTTCTTTGGTGCTTCCACCTTCTTGGAAGCGTCCTCTTTGGCCTTAGCTGATGTGGATTGACCACTTGGCGTCCCAGTCGCTTCCCCTTTTTGGCAGCATCAAAAACGGGATTGGAGGGAGCGCACTGTACGTTGGCGCTTTGGTTGGCGGCTCCTGGCAGAGTGATGCTCGGCTGATTAGGCTTCAATAGACCTTATACCAGGAGAGCGCCCAAGACTTGTGCGGAAAGGATTGGAGCTGGAGAGCACGCATTGGTTAGAATGACCGACCGTTCCAAAGTTGCGCGATACACGCGGAACTCAGATTGGACGAAGACCGCTAGCGCCTCCATTTTGTTGGAGATGCCCTCCAGTGTTGTGCTTGGCACAACCTGGCTCGATCCGCTTAGTGCTCCAGCCGCTGCTTGGCCCAGCATGGCCACTGCCTGTTTCCTCTCCATGGATTCTAGCTTTGCATTGAGCTGTTGGGTGACAGAAGCGGCTTCAAAATTTTCTGCTCTTGCCGCTTTAAGTTCTCTCTCTAGTTGAGCGACCTTGTCATTGGTCGTGGAGAGTTCAGCTTCGGCAACTTCGAGCTCTCTGTGGACACGCTCCCTGTCATCCAACTCCGTAGACAGCTTCAGCACTTCCGAACGTAAGGCTGGAATTTCCAGAAGCTATGCCTTAACGGTCGAAAGCTCATCATGAGCTAATTCTACGTGTTCTCTCTCCTCAGCCAACTGCAACTCCACAGCTGCTGATTTCACCTTCAACTCTTCCACTGCTTTGGCAGCAGTGGAAAGCTCCTCTTCTTTCTTCACCATCTCCTCCTTCAGTGCTATCAACTCTGTGGTAGCAGTTGAAAGCTTGTCATACACCTGCTTCTTCTCCTCCTCAGCTTTAGAAAGATGGCTCTCTTTCTCCTTTATCTCTCTCTTCAGCTGGGCGCACTCACGTTCACTTCGTCGTGAGCGGTTTGAAGAACCGAGAGTCGTTCTTCAAACGCACTGACAGGGGCACCATCTGGTGTTAATGGAGTGGGTGTATAGGAGGGAACAAGCTCCTGGACCTTCCTCTCAATGCGCCTCCACACCTCTGGCTCATCGATCAGGTCGTCGAAGCGTTCCAACTCAAAGTTGCTAAGGATCGAGGCCTCCTCCTCGACCAGCGCCTTGGGGTCGTTAGCCCGCACCAACTGGCAAACTTTGTACACGTTGGTGCCGCGGCTTCGGACGTACTTCAAGAAGCGTGAAGTAACCTCCAGCACGATTGGAGGTAGAGAAAATTCTCCAAAGAATTCCCTGATTTCCTCTTCAGCCCACAAGAGCTCTCTGTCTGCAGTCTGCACTACCGGACTGGACGCTTTGGGAGATTGAGGCGGGGGCACGTCAGCTTGGAGTTCCTCATCTGCTGAAGAGCTGGACGCTTTGTCAGTGAAGTGGAGAGCGCCGATGTGATCAGCATCCTCTCCTGGCGTGTCAACTTCCTCTCCTTCATCTTGTGGAGCTAGGGCACCGGCTTCCAGATCCTGACTTAAAGTCTTATCAGAGTCTGAAGCGTTGTAGGAGGAAGCGACGCTTTGCTCGTCATCTTCTCTATCAGTCCACGCTTCCCTGCCATGGAAGGGACTGATTTCTCCGACACTCGACGGCGCTTTGGCTTCTTTGGGCCTTTTCGACCCTTCCTCTTTCTCTTCTCCTCATCCTCCTTCAATATCAGCGCTTCGGCACTGGTATATTCAATGTCCGAAGCGGGATGGGCAGCAGTTCCAAACTCATCGCCTGGAAGTGCCTTCGTGAAAAGCACACGAGTGTACTTGCTTTCCACGGGCCATTCTTGAGCTGGCCAGGACGCCTCCAAAAAATAGGAGATCCTCATCCCGTACTTGAGTTTGCCAAGAAACTCAAGTTGGCCTTGTGTTCCCCGTCATTCACTTCTCGGACGGCTTTGCTGGCCTCAACCAACTGTTTTACAAACCACGCTCTCCAGTTGTAAACTGTATTTTAAAAAGCGCGCCCGGGCGCGCCTAGGCGCATCGCCCAGGCGAGGCGCAGCCCTTGAGCTTTTTTCCCTACCAGGCGCACGTACCTACAGTAGGGGCGGCGAGGCGTGGCGAGGCGCACCGGGGCGCGCCTAGGCATTGTTTCTCCCGTGGCGCGCGCCTTCGGTTTAGGGTTTTTAATTTGAAAATTAAAAATTGAAAATTAAAAAATATAAATACTAAGTAGCGATAGAGGGCACGATGTTCTGCAATTGCTCCAAGCCTCCAACCCTCTTACAGACCCGCCACCCCCCTGCGACGCCCTCCCCCCCGCCGGCCGCTGCCGCCGCCACCTTTCACGCCGCCGCGCCGCCGGCCCTTGCCCAACCCAGGTTAGTTTTTTTTTTTTTCTCTTCTCTCTTCTTTTTTATCTCTCTATTTTCTTCGGTCTCTCTCTTCTTTTTTTCTCTTTTCTCTCTTCTTAGTTTCTCTTTTCTCTATGAATATAGTCATATACTCCTCTCGGGTCTCTTTTCTCACTCTTTCTCTTCTTTTTTCTCTGTGACTTAAATTTCAGTAGCATGCATAATTGTTTCAAATTCAATTATATTTCAGCTTGCTTTTAATTGTTTCTCCGTGAATATGCAGCATGCATAATTGTTTCTCCGTGAATATGCAGCTTGCTTTTAACTGTATAATTGTTTCAATCATATTTCAGATTGTGTAACTTGCTTTTAACTGTATAATTGTTTCAATTATATTTCAGATTGTAACTTGTAATGGCTTCTGACGGTTCAAATGTGGCATCAACGGATACTAATGGTGATCCAACAAGAAAACATGGGACACCGGATCCAACAAACAAAAACAATTGGAAATGTCATTATTGTCCTAAAGTGCTAAAGGGAGGATCATACCGAATGAAACAACACTTAGTGGGAGGTTTTTGAAATTGTACGAAATGTCCTAAGTGTCCCGAGTATGTAAGAGAGGAAGTGAAGAATTATATGCTGAAGAAAGCCACTGATAAAAGGACTAGTCATATGACTTATATGCCAATACCAAGTGGTGTTGAATATGAGGAAGAAGAAGATGAAGAATTGGATGGTGGCAGCTCCTTGAGTAAAGCTAAAGCTAAATCAGTCCCTAAAACAAAAAAGATGAAAGGCCCCTTAGATGTTCTGTTTGCATCTACTCAACCTAGTCCTCAATCTCAAGATGTATTGAAGGGTAGGAAAGAAAGAAAGGGTATTTTTGGTCAATGTGATAAGATATGCAGGGACAGAGTTTGTGCTAAAATTGCAAGGTTCTTTTATGATAATGCAACTCCATTCCATGCAGCTACTAGTGATAGTTTCAAAGAGATGGTTGAGGGTATTGGAGAATATGGTCCCGGATTGGTCCCACCAAGTATGTATGAGATAAGAGTTCCTCTTCTCAAGAAGGAAGTGGATGCCACTAACACTCAAATGTTGGAGTACAAGAAAGAATGGGCAGTAAAGGGTTGTTCTATTTTATCCGATGGATGGCGTGATTCGGTTGTGCAAAAAGATATTGTGAACTTCCTTGTTAACTCTCCAAGGGGATCTGTGTTCCTCAAATCTGTGGAAGTTTCCGAAGTTGTGAAAGATGCCGACACATTGTTTAAAATGCTTGATAGCATTGTTGAGGAAGTTGGAGAGCCAAATGTTATTCAAGTGGTGACGGATAATGTATCTAATTATGTTAAGGCGGGTAAGAACTAAGTAATTTAATTATCTTTTTATGTTGGCAGCCATTTTTTTTTTTTTTAATTCTAATAATTTTCATCTTTTTCATAGGAAAATTGCTTATGGCCAAAAGACCACATCTTTATTGGACTCCATGTGCCGCACATTGTGTGGACTTGATGTTGGAGGACATTGGAAAGCTTCCTAAGATCAAGAATGCTATAAAGAAGTGCATGTTCATGAATGGTTATATATATAACCATGTCTCTCTTGTGAACATGATGAGGAGATTCACTAATCAAAGGAATTTGCATCGACCGGCGGTCACAAGGTTTGCAACTTCTTTTATCACTCTTGCTCAATATCATAAACAAAAGAACAATTTGAGGAAGATGGTCACTTCGGAAGAATGGCACGTTTCAAAGTGGCATAAGGATGCGGGGGGAAAGAAAATAACAAGTTATGTTTTACAAGACACATTTTGGAGGAATGTACTGTATGCTCTTAAGTTGGTAGGTCCTCTTGTGAAAGTACTTCGGATGGTTGATGGGGAAAAGAAGCCGGCTATGGGGTATATGTATGAAGCCATGGATAGAGCCAAAGAGGCTATTGCTAGGAGTTTTGCAATGAAGGAGGAGCATTACAAACAAGCTTTTCAGCTCATTGACAAAAGGTGGAATTGCCAACTTCATCGACCTCTACATGCGGCCGGGTTTTTTCTAAATCCGGAAATCTATTACGATAATCCCGAGCAAGTGAGTTGTCAAGAAGTTGAGAATGGCTTGTATGATTGCATTCAAAGGTTGACTCCGGATCTTGAGACTCAAGACAAGATGATGGCTGAGTTGGATGCCTACAAAAATGCAACTGGTCTATTTGGCAATACAATGGCAATTAGGCATAGAAAGATGAAATCACCAGGTAATATTTTATATTTGTAATTTTTAATTCATTTAAAAATTATCAATATGCTATATTCTAAATTTCTTACAATGATTTGTTTTTAAAATGTCCATAGCGGATTGGTGGTCTTGTTATGGATCTTCAAGCCCCAACCTCAAATCATTTGCTGTGAAAATTCTTAGCCTCACTTGTAGTGCTACCGGATGTGAGAGAAATTGGAGTGTCTTTCAACATGTAAGTTGTTATAATAATTATATTTTATAGCTTCATACCAAGAAGAGAAATAGATTGGATCAAGATCGGCTCAATCACTTGGTTTATGTGAAGTATAATCGAGCATTGCATCGCCGATACATGAGGAAAGACACCATAGATCCTATTTTATTGGATGAGATTGATGATAAAAATGAATGGTTGATTTGGAAAATGGATGGAGAGTCCTCTAATGATGAAGATGATCTTGTGTTTGATGATGATAACTTGACATGGAAAGCGGTTAGTGTGGCTTCGGGGGCCAATGATCCTTCTTATAGCACTAGAGGGGCATCAAAGACAACATCTAGAGTTAATAAAGGAAAGAGTGTTGTTGCACCGAGCTCAAGATTAAGACTCAGAGACGAGGATGAGGATGAGGATGAGGATGGGGGCAGTGGGGGGGCGGAGATGGATATGGAAGAGGACATTGGTGAAGACAAAAATGATGAAGCTAGGGAGGATGAATTTTATGATGATGATTATTGATTAATGATTAATTGCTTAGTTGAAGACTTAAGTATTTGCATTCCAAGTATTTATGTTGTGTGTTTTAAGTACTTTAAGACTTAAGTATTTGCATTCCAAGTATTTGTGTGTTTTAAGTATTTGTGTGTTTAAGTAATTGTGTTTAAGTATTTGTGTTTTGAGTAGAAAATATATTATAGGTAAATATATTAGATATTTTATACTTTGTGTGCCTCGCCTACGAAAAGCCCACGCCTGCGCCTCAGGCTCTGCGCCTAGGCTCCAGGGCAGTTTGCGCCTCAGGTGCACCTTGCGCCTTTTAAAACCAAGGTTGTAAAGCGTACAGTTGATCGCGGTATCACAGAGCGCCGACAGAAGATGAATCTTCTATTCCGTGATGGTGGACCAGCTACCGGTGTGACAAAGTAGGCACTTTGTCACAATGTTGATCATGTTGTCGAAGGGCGGTCGAAGCGATATTGCCTTCGACTGCTTGCGGATGAAGATGGCGTGTGGATCCGATGAGAAGCGCCTGAACTCCTTCTGGATATCCGGATCTCCAGCAGACTCCGGATCTTCCCCAGAGTTAGGAATGTGGCTCTCTCATCCCTCTTTCTATCTCGTGGGGCGAAGCGCGAGCCTTGGCCTTGAGCTTTATAGAACCTTTTATATTTGGCCGCTCTAGCATTAGAGTTGTTGAACCCTCTAACGAGATAGAGAGCATACTCCTCCAGCTCCTCCCTTGACATCTCAACAACATCATTGTTAGAGACATCGGCTTCAGTGGTGGTGGTCTCTGAAGCGGTTTTGAAAGCCAGATTCTTTAGTTTTGTCAGGAAGCTCCTCCTTATTCTCACGAAGCACCTTTTTGGCTAGGTCGAACTCAATTGCCTTAAATTCGGAGAACATCATTTCTGGAGACATCGTTCCTAGTTCCTTTTATGAAAGGAAGAGTTCCTTCATGGTCTGCCACTTCCCATACAGAGCTCGAACCACCTTTAGATTGATCTCCTTGAAGGTGAGATCTCTACCTAGGGAAGCCACCGTAGTGGTGATCCCTAACACACGAGTCTCGAAAGACTCCATGCTCTCATTGGGTTTCATCGTGAGAGCTTCAAACTCCTGCATTAGTACAGAGAGCTTATTTTCCTTGATTTTCTCTGTACCCTGTGAGATTAGGCAAGAGTTTCCCATATCTCTTTCGCCGTTTTGCATTTCATGATTCTTGGAAGATAGGCGTCAGAGATGGTTGACTGGATCACATTGCGCACCACACGATCTAGATTATCAGCTTTGAAGTCGTTGGCCGTGAATTTCTCTCTTGGCTTCATGACATAGACATCGGTGGAAGCGCTTTCTTCCTCGTCAACTGGGTTGCCGTCTTGGTCGACGGGTTTTTCCTTTTCACAGTTCCTCAATAGACATTTCATGATTATGATGGGTCCTTTCTCGATCACTTCATGCATGCGGTCATGAAGTGAAGCGAGATGGGACTCCACACGGAAGCTCCACATGGTGTAGCCCTCGATCGAGAACTGAGGAAGTTGTGCTGAGGAAGACATCTTGAAAAAGAGATTAGAAAAAGAAATTGCAAGATGCAGTGAGAGGTTTTAATGCAAGTTTGGAAAGATCGGTTCAGGTAGACCTACTATAGTGCTTTCGCACTACCAGTATTCAGAAATAGAGGTCAATTAGAACCCCTGCTTTGATACCACTTGTTGGTCCCGAAAGGCGCTTACACACGTAGAGGGGGGTGAATACGTGTGTAGAGAAGTGTTTAACTTCTCTTGCGATTTTCAGCCTTTAGAAGAGTAGACGCTTTGAAGCTAAGTGAAGCGTTCAAAGCCTCTCACTCGTGTGATACTATGCGGAATGTGGTGAGTCTTTAAAGCTTTTCTTGCAAATTAAAACCTTGTTAATATTAATGAGGTGAGTGTGTGTATGCGAATAATCAAGGCAATAAATAACTTAAAATAAAGAGACAAACAATCTTATAGTGGTTCAGAGCACCTCTCCTACGTCCACTCTATCCACGACGGGATGAATACCTTCACTCGGTACTCCTTGTTTTATACTTCCAAGGGGAAGTGATTCAAGGCAAATAACAAACTTGCACTTGAATCCTCAGAGATTTTACTGGCTCTCGAGAACCCTTACAACAACACACTCTTTCACAATAAGCTCGACAACCTTACAACTCAATCTATTCACTCTAGACTTGGGTTTTGGGGTTTTGGATTTTCAGTAAGTATGAGAATCCTTTACAATGAAATCACAAGTAAGGGATAAGGATTCTCAAGAGTCTAGGCTATGGATATAAGAGATTGAACCTCGAAAGTGAGCTAGTTACAATACTTAAGAATCGAGTTCTTAAGGACACACTAAAGTGAAGCGCTTTGAAAGAACTAAGTACTAGAAAGAAATTTGCTTGAGTTCTTGCAAATGTGAATGCTTGAATCGTTTGTACGTGCGTTAGTTTTAGTGTGTGTGCAACTCCTTCTATTTATAGTAAGGAATCCTACTTCTCGTTGAGAGAAAAGAGGTTGCGTGTTCCTTAATTTGGATAATTCGGCGTATCAGCCTGCAACAGTCAGGAAGGGATGTCCGCCTTTATCTAACTTTGACTTATTGGACTGTAGCTGTTTCCATTGTGCAATAGTGTGATGACACGTAGGCTTCATTCTGTGAGATGCCAGACATCCGAGAGTTTGAAATTTAAACTTGGATTCTGCGAGTCAAACTTGTCACACTTGCACTGATTGACGCTTTGATTACAGCTCTATATCAGAGACGCTTTGGGTGAGCTGACTTGAGAGCGCTTCACTTCCACTGATCTGAAGCTCACTCTTAGCGTCTTTATTTGAAGCGTCTCCAAGACGCTTTGGCAAAACTTCATTGCTGACGCTTTCACTGCTGGAGCCGCTTCGCTTCCTGACGCTTCGCGAACTCTGACTGCTTCATCTTTGGCGCTTCTAGACTAAAAGAAAAGCTTCCTAACATGTAAGCTTATCTAAGAGAAACTTGCCTAGTTCATCAAAAATAATAAGGGAAATATTCTAAAGAGGTTTTGGAATCGAATCAAAATAAATTGTTTATTTAACTTGATTCAAGTTCCCCCTTAACATTATATCCCAACAACTGCGGTATCGGTATTATCGGTAATACCAGCGGTATCGGTATTTCCCAGTAATACCGCGGTATCATGACTTTGGATACCGGTGCCGTACCGAAAATTCTCGGTATAGTATAAATACCAATAACATGCCGGGACATTAGCATGAAACATCATAGAGAGTCCCACCGCTGCCGATCACTACCTTTGTCGACTCTTGCTGCCGTCGCCCACTCCAGTACAGATGCTCGTCTGCTCCAGCCACTTCAACCCGCGAAGCCACCAACCCACATAACCTCTGTCACGACCGGTCACCACCTCTGTCCACCCTTGCGCCACCGCCGCCATAACTCTATCCAACCGCCGTCGCAGATCTTGCAGCCGCTGTCCAGCCCTCCCTCACATCCGATGTCCAGAAATTTGTATTTTTTTGTTGAAAACTTGAGCTTGACAGCAAGAAATGGAAACAATAAAAAATTCATTTTTTTGTTTTTTTTTTTTTTTGGTACTTTGTTCGTTTAATCAAAAATCCTCTATCGAACTTGTCGGTACCTAGGTATCCGAATGTATAATTCAGTACGATATCGGTACCCCAAAAATTTCGGTACGGGACCGTACCGATCTCCAGGCCTAAGTGTGTTGATTGTTTTCTACCGTCTCAATTTTTGTTTGCTCATAAATCTATTCTATGGTATTCCTTGTGACAGGCCACATAATCAGCAGCTTAGGTTCTCTCTCATTTCTCACTGCCTTTTTTTTTATTATTTTTTTAAAATTATAAAAAAGGATAGTATTATATTATCTCCATTCTCGAACACAAATATTATATTCCATCTATAATAATAGATGACTGAATACGTTCACATAAAGTCCACGACTTTTTTTTTTTTTTTGAACGATAAAGTCCAAGACGTAGAAAACCGCATATGGAATAAAGAATTCAAAAGGCATTTGTTAATATAATTTCACGCCATTTCATGAAATCAAAGGATGAATCCACACTATGCGCTCACGTGCAGATTATATTAAATTAATATTCATAAATTTTAATTAATTATTTGTGAGTATTTTATTTTATCTATCTTTACTTTGGATTTGGAAGAAAGTTGGTAGCTTTTCTGTCCATAAACATAATTTTCATGTTGAACAGAATTTCCACAATCCAACCTCAACTATTTGATTGCAGAATGAATACCTTTGATGAAAAATCCAAATCTAAGAAACACACACCAAAACTCAGATAGAGAAAGAGAAAGCGTCAATTTATTTGTTGGAATTAAATAAAAAGTGGAAGAGAGAGAGAGAGCACTAACTTAATTAAAACCATAATTACTACTCTAATTTCATCGACCACTAAATATGAACTGCTGATCGCCGTAGCTGAGCCCCTGACGCCGGAGCTCTACCGCCGCCGCCTCTAATCCTACTCAACGAGCGGCAGAACCCTCCTCAGCAGCCCAATTCCGCCGCTCCTCCTCCCGGTGTTCACACAGTCAAATCCACAACCACATTGCGGGCACTCGAAGAAATTATCCACCGGGAAATTCGCCGACGCGATTCCGACGGATAGTTCCAATTCGTCGCCGTCGCTCGTCACCTCGATTATATTTATCCAGAAGAAGAGAATTTTCACCTGAATACCGCTCAAATCGGTGATCCTATTTTGGGCGATGGTGCCGGTGATGGTGCTCTTGTACTTGAGATCGTAGCCGCTGACGGAGAAGCTGCAGCTGCCGTCGAGATAAACCGAGAATTTTCCGGTGGCGGGGTCGAGCTCGTAGCCCGTGACGCTCTGCGGCAGAAGGCCGGCGGGGAAACCGTAGGACTGGAGAACATCGTAGACGGAGGGGGGATCGGCGGCGGATGCGGCGGAGAGGAGGGAGAGGACTAGGAGGAGAGCTGCGGCGGTGGGAGACATGGATTCCGGCGAGTTTTGGCTGTGGGAGAAGGGGAAATGAAAATTAGGGAAATTAAGAAGGAAAGGAGTGAGGAATTTGACTGTTAGTTTATTTTACTTGTGGAAAAAGTGGTAGGTGAGACGAGCGGAGGGGGGTTTTCCTACTTCTCAAGTCGAGTTTCAAATAATATTTGGTAAAACTAAATAAAAATTATTAAATGATAAAATATCCTCTCCTTCCATTGATAAACAAGGTTACATTACAGGGTATTTTTACATTGAAATAAAAAAAATATATAAAAGAGTATAAAAAATTTATTTATTATTTTATAATTTATTTATTTTAAAGTAATAAAAATTTGGGCAAACTCTTGTATTATACTTAAAAAAATAACGTGACAATTTTATACCATAATTTATCATTTTTGTAAAAAGATTTTTCTACCCTCACATAGACATATCATTTCATAAATAAAAAATAAGGTAATTTAGACATTTCATATTTTATTTATCAATTTCTTACAAAGTAAATTCTCCCTCCATCTCATATGAATATATTTGTTCTTTTTCGACACGGAATTTTATGAGTGTTTGTTTAGGGCCCGGCAGAGAGCCCAAAAAGTGGGCTCTCTACCACTTTCCGGTAGAGAGAGCTCACTCCCAAAACGAGCCCCAGTGGTTGGGTTCTCTCTGAGCTCTCACCGATTTTTATTTTTTTTAATTCAAAATTTTAATTTCAAAGTTTATTGTTTTTTATTTTAATTTCTATTTCGTTTTTTATTTTGATTTTTTTATTTTGATTTTATTTATTTCAATTTATTTTAACTCCGATTTTTTTATTTATATTTTTATCATGAATTAGAAATATGAAAAAATAATTTGATAAAATTTCATTTATTTAATTTAAAAGACAACCTTACATAACATTTAAAAAACAAAAATTACAAATCTTAATTATGAGCTCTATGTGCCCACAATTCTTCAATCAAATCTGATATGAGTTGTCCGTCACGGTTCGAGTCATGTAAATTGGTAGTGCACTCAACGTAGTCTTGAAATGAAGATGGAACTCCTCGAGTGACTTGTTCAGCACTAGGCCCGGAACTTCCAGAAGCCTCGTCTTCAATAGGAGCCCAATCCGTCACCTTCGCCCCTTCGTCCTCGATTATCATGTTATGCAAGATGATACAAGCGTACACAACATCTTGCATAAGATTACGGAAGTAGAGTCTTGACGGACCTTGGATAATCCCCCAACGCATCTTAAGCACTCAGAAAGCTCGTTCAACGTCTTTGCGAGCCGACTCCTACTTTGCCTTGAAATGTTCCACTTTTCGATCAATTGCGAATAATGAGCTTGAGACGAAAACTGGCCAATTTGAGTATATCCCGTCTGCGAGGTAGTAGCCCATGCTGTGTGGTCGGCCATTCGCCATAAATTGGATCGGTGGCGCTATCCCACACACAACATCGCTGAAAACATCAGATTATTTAAGGATGTTGATATCGTTGTTGGATCCAGCGAAAAATAAGTGCTAAATCCAGAGATCATGCGAGGCAACTGCCTCAAGGATGATGGAGGGATGGCCCTTGTCACCAAGTGTGTATTGACCCTTCCACGCCACCGGGAATTGCCTCCAAGCCCAGCATGCAATTGATGCTTCCTAGCATCCCCGGGAATCCGTGGCGGCCCTCGTGCATCTCCAACAATTTATCACAATCATCGCTAGTAGGTCGCCTCAAGTATTGCCACAAAAAATTGAAACGATTGACTTACAGAACCATTTCATTGTTTCTATGTCCGTCGTCTCCGCCATACGCAAGTACTCGTCGTAGTGGTCCACCGATCCGCCATTTGCAAGTTGACGCAGAGCAGATATGCATGAAATTGCCTCTTCCGGTAGCATCCAGCCGTTGCTGGAAATACGGCTCTCGAGTTTCCAACACTTGAATGATTCGCATGAACAACTGCTTGGACATGCACAAACGTCGAAGGAAAACAGGTGTCGTTCCAAGTCGAGTTGTCGGCGAAATAATCCTTGAATCATTGGAGTGCACCGGATTCTCGATCCCGATCTATGAATTGCTTGGAAGTTCTTGGGCCTCTTTCTTCTTCTTTCATGCTTCTACTATTTTTTGACAAATTTCGAAGCCTTGTTGGAGTTGTTCGTAGAGCATTGGCATGTCGTCGGAGGAGCTTGAAGAGGTTGATGATGAAGACATATTTTTTGATATTTTTTTTAGGAGGAAAAATGAAAATTGAAGATGAATTTGATGAAATTATGTGAGGTTTGAGTGTGGTTTAAGAATGTGGGGGAATTTTTTTTATTTTTTTTTAACGTTGGGCTTCAATGGCTATAGCCGAATGTAAATTTATTTATTTTTTATTTATTTTTATTTTTTTGCTGAAAAATTGATTTTTAAAAAACTAAATAAAATAATTCGCCCGGTTGACATCATAATGACGTCAGCCCCAGGCTCGCAGGCAATACGCAGGAGCGAGACGGGGAGAGAGAGCCCGAGCTCGCCAGTGGAGGCGGGGCTCGCTCTGCGGCGGCGAGCCCGAGAGAGCTCGCCCCGTTAGGAGTGGCCTCAGAGATAAAGTGTATTGTTTAATATTTTAATGCAAATTTAATGATTTTAAAACTAGAGCATCATAAATGTATATAAATATATTGATGTATGTGTTGGATACGCTACTTGAAAGCGTTCATTTCCCCACTAGATCTGAATAGGGTATGATAATTCACATGCAATTACATCACACAATCGAGTTAGAAAATATACCTTTCGATTTCAGGATGAGTAATCTACATGTCTAGATTACTGAGATGTTCCCTTTCCCCTGAGCTCTTCGACTTTGTGGGCGTGGAGAGAACTCTGGAACTTGGAACTCCTTCTCACTCTTCTGCAAAGTGGCGCCTCTTCTCAGTATACGAGATTAGGTTTTGCAGAATCTCATTCTCCTTATTTATAGGAGAAAGGGGCGCCACTTATCCCTATCCCACTAACACATGGACTTAATTAATTAAGTCCGATTCAGTTAATGCATATAATTACCGGAATAAATTCTAATTAAATAATTAGAACTAATCCTAATTATAATAGGAAAATATTATATGTAAATATTAAATTAATTATCTATTGTCATAATTAAAAATCAATCTTAATTAATCAGATATTAATTTATTACATATTACATATTAGACCAGAGTGCAATTATTGAGCCCAAATATACACAATAAGCAAAAACAGGCACCCATACTTGTACAGTTGGTGCCACATTGTGGGCTCAAGCCTATAATGCTTCTTTTCAGTTCAAAACTGATATTTTGCTCAATGAAACCTTGAGTTCCATTCCCGAGGAATTTTAGGTCATCCCACGGATCTATGTACCAGACAGAGTTTAGCCTTACCTAATGAAATAATCTCATGATCAACCCAAAACATTTACTCCATCCGTCTCACTTCAATAGTCTTGTTTACTATATTGGGTCATTCCACTTCAGTAGTCCTGTTTCTTAAATGGAAAAAAGTTATCCCCATTAATCTTTCTATCATCCACTCACATTTCAGCACGTATCCCAATATAATTTAAATTGTAAAAGTTTAAACTAACATAACTTGCTCATTTGTTCTCCTATTTTCACAATTTTTATACCAAATTAAAAGTCTTGATACGATCTTTCATTTAAGATCAAACATCAATATGTTTTATGCATCTATAATGCTCTCTTTTTAAAATAATGAAATTTACATTAAAATATTAAACATTAAACTTTATCTCTAAACACACTCTCCTAAAATCTCGTGCCAAAAAGCAACATGAACATTGAAGTGGGACAGAGGGAGTATTTCATTAGAGTCATGATTCATTCCACTAAAGAATCACAACTGAATCACCGTTCTGTCCTAATTTGTAGATTGTAGCCGATACTTTGTTTAGAGCGATCCCCGTGTTTAAGTCTCTCGATATCCATTAATTAATTAGAGCTCATCTGACTGCTCTTAATTAATTAATCTCTTCTTATCCTCAGGTAGTACCCGTTCACACCTTCTTATTATACTTGAACTTAATCAACATGCATGACTTGGTATAATAAACCTTGTGAACTCCCTGAGGGGATATCTCAACCTATAACGGACATGGTGTCTCGATATAACCAATTAGACATAATATGTGCCCTCATGTTACCCAAGATACAAGAAATTAGGGAAACCTGCGTTAGGCCCTTATCTTGTAAATCAAAAGAACAGTGAACAACACATACACATCTAATAGCCTATCGAGGTTAAGACGTTGCTACTAAAACCCGAGATCTCTAGTTTTTCACCTATTTCTAGGGTCAGTATAAGAAGAACATTATCTCACACAATCCTCAATACGTTCCACTGTACCAGCATAACTAGTGATTGAGACCCACCACTGCCATTACTACTGTAGTCTAAAATGACAGCTTGCCCGAGCTATCTCGACTGTGATATTGTTCATATCTCATAATTATCGTCGAACTTCGTGATCTCCCTAACAAACCCCCAAGCCGTCCACGTGTTTTAAAATATGAGATATTTAGCTTATTCTTATTAACTATATTCTTCAGATATGTGATTGTAAACAGTGGAACTTATGTCGTATATACTAAAAAAACGGTTTTGCTTTAGCTATACACAACAACCCCAACAGTATGATCTTAAATGAAATATGGTATCAAGACCTTTTAATTTGGTACAAAAATCATAAAAATCGGAGAACAAACGAGCAAGTTATGATGATTTAAACTATTAGAATTTAAATTATATTAGGATACGTGCTAAGAGGTGAGTGGATGCTGAGATGATTAGTGGTTCATTTAATATATTGCTAATTCTTTCTATTTTAGGAAACATGTCAATTGGTGTGAGACAACCCGATTTAGTATACATGTCAATTGAACTGGGATGGAGGGAGTAACATACATGTCTTATAGAGACAATTGTATAAATCTATTAATACCGTTTATCCGTCTAAATAGACGTATTGTAGTGGACAGAATCTGTTTAATCGGCTCAAGCTCAACGACTTACCATTTTGGCCCATTGAAACGCTACTAGTCTAACTTCATATCATGTTACTAGACAAATACCTGGCTAGAGTTCCACATAGTCATCTGAACAAATCAATATCGACCTTATCCGACATAACAGACGGAACGAGTCAATCAGAAAAAGATCCCCCATGATCTTAAGATAGATAAGTGCTAGGGTTTGAGGGGACCCTATGGACAAGCCGTCATGTATATCCATGTCCGCTAAGCCAAACTGACACGGAATCTAACTACTTGAACTCACAGTCAGTGGCGACTCTAGAATTTATAATTCGGGAGTGCAAAAAATAATTATAGAACATTAATAGTACCATCTTACAATAATGTCAACGAAAATAGTGAATTTTAAAACTATACCTAATTTAATTTATCAATAAAGTGACCAAACAATCATTTTTAAATTGATTTTTCATGCTAATATCATGCAAATTTCATTAAAAGATACTTCCTCTAGTTCATGATTACTGACCCCTTTCTTTTCGGCACGTATTTCCACACTTCTCGATGATAGATTTTAAAATGAATTTTTTATGAATTTTTTCTTTTATGGGATACTACGAGTACTTAACTATTCCGTAAGAGAAAAAATACTTCAAAAATCCATTTTAAAACTTATCACCGAGAAGCGTGAAAATACTTGCCGAAAAGAAAGGGCTCAGTAATCCTGAACTTGAGGAAGTAATTAATATTGTGGAAATTTCAAAACTCATCGTCACTAGTATCGTCCGCAATCGCGGGCTCTCTGATTGTTCAAAAGAAATAAATTGATTCTTCTAACTTCACGCTTTTCTTTACTTTTCTACCTTTCCTAATTTTCAATATTAATTATAATTGTTTAAAAATATAAAATACTATAAATTATAGTAGTATAATACTAGTAAAATATATATTTTGTGGGGGGTACAATTGTACCCCCATTGCCCCAATCTAGAGTCGCCAATGCTCACACTAGCAATCGACTCTTTTGTTCTCAGAATTTTACCACTCTCTCCTCCAATTAGCGACAATTGAATCTCATCGGGTGGATCCCTATTACCACCATCCTCATATCACCCACACTGACCACCAATCCATCTTCGACTGGAATCCAGACTGCTCTCGATTTATCTTTTTTCATTCATTTATTATTTACTTTTCTGATTATTTTGACCGATTATAACTGAGCGTCAGAGGTCGTTTGGCTGACACCCCCACTGGTGCTCTTTGAAGGAGTCTTACGTTTGTTCCGTTTGACGGATTACTAGTGCCCAACTCGTCAGACCAGACGTAACATTTTCATCTCGATTGTAGGAATCTACCCCTACACGTATAAAAAGTAAACACAACCTAAATCTTTTGTTCTCAATATTATTAATTTATAGATATTTTACTGTATATATGTTGTGCTAATGATCATGATCGGCTAATGATTATGACGTCAGCATGCCATTTTTTTAAATTAAAAAAAACAATTGAATTAGCCGTTAAAGAAGCCAACGGCTACCCCATTTTTCCCTCCTATAAATTCTAATCCCCATTCCCTCATTCTCACACCAATTTTCCCATTTTCTTCTCTAATTTATATCTATTTATTTCACTTGTTTTTCAATTTGTTGCAAAAAACAAAAAATGGCAGATCCTATTGAAAAATTCGTCCGTGAATGGATCGATTGCAACTACCCAAGTGGCGGCTCAACTAATCCGGAGGAGCAACCAACTACGCTGGGAGCAAATTCTTCCTCACTTCCCGGTTTTGAGCAATTCGCCAACTCTCCAACCGGTATTATGGGATTTTCTCCTCCCGATAGCCAAAGTTTTGCTCAATTTTCTACACCGTCCAAAAATCGAGACCCTTCTCACTTCCCAACTCAAGGGCTCGAGTCCATGAATCTCGCTTCGTCATTCGACAGTGTGTCCAACATTCGAGAAGAAGCTCCGAAGAAGGGTGGAGGTCGGGGTAAAGGTAAGGCGAAAAAGATGTCAGACGGTCCGCCGACGACGCAGAGCCTAGTGAAGCCCCCCCTGAAATATAATAAAGATGAAAAGGAATGTCTCACCTATGTTTGGGTGGCTATATCTCAAGACTCGAGGACCGGAGATGATCAAACATCGCAACATTTTGGAAACGAATCAAAGCAACTTACAATGAGAGGAAGCCAAGCTGGGGTCCCAAGGGACGACAAACAGCTCAAGTCGCATTTCGGTCGAGTCCAAGCGAAATGCAATGTGTTCAACGGCTACTCTATTCAGGCGAAAAGAGATTCGGGTAGCGGATGCAATAACGAGGACATCTACGACAAGGCGGATCATCTGTTCTATGAAGCTACCAAGAGGAAAGCACATTTCAAGTACAAAAAAGCTTGGAGGAAGCTCATTGATATTCCAAAATTCGTTCATATCTTGAACACCGACAGCGGCTCCGAGAAATGCCAAAAGGGCATCAACGGCTCATCCAACTCAAGCCGTTCGGCTCCTGAGGATTCTTTCGGTTTTTATGATCGAAGCCGGCCGATCGGGCAAAAGCAAGCCAACTGACAAGAGCGCAACAAAGGCAAAGCACCGACGACTTCAGAGGGGCCGATTGATGTGGACGAAATGCTGGAGAAAGTCTACGAAAGGCAAAACACTGCCGCTGAAAAATTCACACTATATGCAGACGAGAAAAAAGAATTAATACGTGGGAAGAAAATAAAGAATTGTCTAAAAGCCAAGGCGATCGATACGAGCAACTATTCTCTGGAGGATTTGGAAGGACACAACATCCTCCTAGCCACTTTGAAGAGCATGATTTGAAATAAATCCGGTTTAATTGTAATCGAATTAGGTTGTTTTTTTATGTAATCTTGCAATTTTAATTCAATAAAAAATATTTTATCAAATATTTTTTATACTTGTAAAAAAGAAATAGCAAGATCAAAATACATAAAATTGAAATTGAAATTAAAAAAAATAAAATAAACATTAAAATTAAAATTAGATTTTTGAATTAAAAAATAAAATAAAAATGGGAGAGAGCCCGACCATTGGGGCTCGATTTTGGAGTGGGCTCTCTCCGCCGGAAAAGTGGGGGAGAGAGCCCATTTTTTGGGCTCCCTATTGGGGATGCTCTTATTGGTTTACGTTCTTTCATATTTGGGGGGTTTGTCCTCACTTGTTTCTTTACTCCCATAATTCTATATGTTAGTAGTATCTATATTAATATATTAAAGTAAGATAGTTTCCCTCCAAGACAATGAAGCGCAGCTCAGTTGGTAAGACGTTTCCCCTCCGATCCAAGGGCCGGGGGTTCGAGTCACCCCGGGTGCGTGTGTGTGTGAGTGTGTTGCGTTTGTCTGATCACAAAAAACAATACAAAAAAAAAAAAGATAGTCTCCCTCCAAAATTCTTGATATGTGAGATTTATTATTTATTTTATTAAATTATTCATATTTTATTGAGTTGTCATTTTCTATGCAATTCTTTAATGTATTTAATACTTTAAAAAATCTTATTTTTCCTTCATTAAAATTTAATACATTAATTAAATTTTAAGTAACCCAAGGTCACTACTTAGGAAGATAATCTTGACTAATAATTTTTCTCATTGTTTGTTTTTCTTAAATAGAATTATTATTTTGTAGTAATCTATTATATACACTAAAGTACAATAGTCTTATTTAACTTTTCACTCCAAAACTATATTATCTACATTAATTAAAACTTCGGAGCTAACAACAACTTTAAAAATTATTTGCATTGATAAATTTGCCTACAATATTCAAGAATAAATCACAATTCAAAAATTCGTACGCATGCTAAAATTACAACATTAAATTTGAAGATTTAAATTTGTATTTTTTTTTATTTTTTTATATAATTATTGAAGTTATATTTTGTCATATAAAATATTTATAAATTATTTTCCGGCAAACGCATGTGTACAATTCAATAAAGGATAAATAAAAGAGCATTTCCTTACCCCAAAAAAAAAAAAAAAAAAAAAAAAGAGTATTTCAGAAATCATTCAGCCCGTTTTTGTCATTCTATAATTTGAGCTTTTTTTTAATTAAAATAAAATGTAGACCCCGGTTAAAACTCGTCATGAAATAATCACTATTGTAATTTACAAGTAGAGATATTTAAAATAGTTTGTTTTAAAATTATACTATTAAAAAACAGACCAATGAGAAATGAGATGTAAAATTATAGTATGAAATATACATGATCAGTGTGGGATAATTTACATTATAGAAATTTAATTGATTAATAATTTAGGGCAAAAATAGCACACTAGACGGAATGGAACAATTGTTACTTGACAGCTTAATTTTATTTCTAACACGAATTGATACATGATGCAATTAAGAAAGAAACTACTTTGCAAGGACATTCATTTATAGTAGTACTATTAAACAAGAAACAATTAATCAGACCAATATATATTTATCATATCTCTATATATATATAATACTCCAGCGCAGTTAAACCTGCGCAGTTAATTAGTAATTAATTAGTTCCCGCGACGGCGGGGGGCGGGGTGGGTTGGCCGCAGTCAAAGCCGCAGCCGCACTCGGGTATGTTGTAGAAATAGTAAACCGGAAAATCGGCGGCCGTGAAGGCGGCGGAGAACTCGATCTCCTGATCGTCCTCAACCATCTCGACCGACTCCAGATTGGCCCAGTAACTATTCATGACCCTCACCTGAACGCCGTAAATGTTCTGGATCTCCTCCCTACTGATGACTCCGGAGACATGGGTTTTGAACTGGACCTCGTAGTGGTATGCCAGGAAAGCGCAGGTGGTGTTGAGGTACACCGTGAACTGCCCGGTGCTAGGGTTTAGCTCGTACCGAGTCACCACGTCCTTCGGCACCAGCCCCGCCGGAAACCCGTAGTACTGAAGGGTGTTGTAGATTGAATCCGGAGCACCGGTACCGGCAGCCGCCCCGCCGGAGATGGTCATGAGTACGAGGAGGAGGAGGCACGAGGCGGGACTATGCATGGTGGATTTTATTATTTAATTTGGAGGGGATCAATACTATGTTACCACTATATACATGAAATAGTAATAGTACTACTATTGTTCGTTTTTCCTTCATATGTATATATATATATATATATATGTATCATAGTACTATATATTAATCTATTTTATTATTTTATATCTTAATTAATGGGCCAAATAAAATGGGATGGAGACGGAGGTAAGGAGGACTCGTTTAGTTTGTGTTGCGTGTGGAATGAGATTGTTAGATGATGAAGTATATATGCATGGGAGAAGAGTGCAAGGTTCTAATTTTGCTAAATATGCTACTGTTTTGCAACTAACTTGGAGTGGAAAATGGCTTGGTTAGTGGTGCAGTGTAATTTTGGATGGAATTTTGCAACATTATATCATACTTTTGGAATGGTTATAGTACGTACTCTGTTTATGGCAATGTTTCTAATTTGATTGCTGATGTTTTCCTATTGTTAGATATATATATTTATATATGTTTAATAATTGTGGGCAAATATATTTAAATGCAGATGCTATTATTATAATATGTATATACCATATGTGATATTTATTATTTGATGAGGGGCCAAATAATAAATATCAATAACTTCTTTATTAATTGGTCTGGTCCTCAAGAACGGTCTTCTTCTCTACGTATTTTTCTTCTCCCCGTCAAAGAACATACGATACAGAATAGAGAGAACGGATTCTTGGAAGGCCAAAACCAAGTTTCAAATCTTCAAGTTTAATGATGGCAAATTCAGGTTAGTACTTCCGATACGATTCAGTTATTCTCGGATTATCGTGATAGAGATTAAAGTATGAATTAATTGAATTTAATTTCTAACAAGTGGTATCAGAGCCACTCTATTGATGATTCTCTGAGAATTGTGTTTAATTTGACAAAATGCGAATTCGTTATTGTTTTTGACGAAAGGCGAATTCTTTATTTTGTCATGAACTTCGGCTTTTATTGATTATTTTGGAGGCAATTTTTGTTCGATGTATTGGTAAATTTTTTTTGTTGGAATTCTTCGTTATACTTTAGCGATTATGCCATGATTTCATGTTTCCCTAAATTTGCGATTGCATTGTGGTGTTAATTGATTATTTGGCAGCCATGTACACAAATCGAGATATGAATCATTAATGCTTAATTATTTTATCTTGCGAATTCAGAGGCATATTTGTTTAAGGAATCGATAGGTATTTTGCCTATTACTTTTATGTTCGAATTATTTTGTGGTTATGCTACTTCAGATTCCAATTAGTTTCAAAGTCGCAATAAAATGTTATGGATCATCTGATCATTGTTTATGTATTGAGATTTTCTGAAAGCATATATGTTAGGATAGACGGAATTAATTTCTTAAGGATCTTTTCCCTTTTGGGATAGATTTTAATTTACGTCTTAAGGACCTTCTCCCAACGGGTTATATGCTTTGGAATGTGTTATTTAAATAAATTAATTGAAACAAAATGTCGCCAAAGTGACCTCTTTTGTGTAGATTGGTTTATTTAAATTAATAAAGATGGTTGTGTGTTTGTAACTCATGCGTTTATTAATTGACCCAAAGGTTAAATAATATCTGGCAGAGTTATATACACATTTGTGGTGATAAATATGTGACGATTATAAATCATTCTATGTGAACAATACATTAATCCAAAGATTGATCTATTGTTTGACATAACTTATTGTCAATATTTAATTACTACAACAAGAGTACCGCTTGCAGTTAATATTACTATCCAAAGATTTGATATTAATGTTGTGCTTGGTATCTTGAGATGGGTTTAGCCATAATTTTGGATTTATTATTTAATTATACATATTGATGTGAGTTTTTATTTCCATTTTGTTCTACTTCAGCAAGTTCATCTTCCGTTGCCACAATATCTTCTAACATCAATAATGTTCCCATGCTTAATGGGACGAATTTTGAGGAATGGAAAAGGCACATAATGATTGTGCTGGGCTGTATGGATCTAGACCTTGCATTTAGGGTAGAACAACCCGCACCTCTCACTGCGGAAAGCACCCCTGATGCTAAAAGGGATTTTGAGAGGTGGGATCGTTCTAATCGCATGAGTCTAATGATCATGAAGCACAGCATTCCGGGTGCCTTTAGCGGTCCTGATTCTGAGGAGATTACTACAGCCAAAGGTTTCCTTGACGAACTTGAGAAACGTTTTGCAAAAAACGATAAAATTGAAATGACATCACTTCTGTCTTCTTTGATGTCAATGAGGTATAAGGGTCAAGGAAACGTAAGGGAGTACATTATGGAGATGTTCCATATTTCTTCGAAACTTAAGGCACTTAAGATCGAGTTTTCTGAGGATTTGCTCATTCTTATGGTTTTGGTTTCACTTCCTCCACAGTTTAACCAATTTAAAATTAGTTATAACTGTCAAAAGGAGAAATGGACTCTTAATGAGCTCATTTCTCATTGTGTTCAAGAGGAAGAAAGGTTGAAGCATGAGAGAACGGAAAGTGCTCATTTGGCTAGTACTTCGAAGAATAAGGGCAAGAAAAGGGTTCAAGAGAATGAAGCTGCTAAGGGTCCGGCACAAAAGAAACAACATAAGGAACAAGGTTGTTTCTTTTGTAAAAAGCCCGACCACATGAAGAAAGATTGTGCCAAATATCACGCATGGCGTGCAAAGAAAGGTACAATTCTTACTTTGGTCTGTTCTGAGGTTAATTTAACTTTAGTACCTAGAAACACTTGGTGGATAGATTCTGGTGCTACTACTCACATAAGTGTTTCTATGCAGGGTTGCCTGAGCTACCGAAAGCCAAGTGATGGTGAAAGATACATCTTTGTGGGCGATGGAAAATCGGTAGAAGTGGAAGCGATTGGGCATTTTAGGTTGTTATTAGGAACTGGTTTCTATTTGGATTTGAAAGACACTTATGTTGTACCGTCATTTAGACGGAATTTAATTTATGTTTGTTTGTTGGACAAATTCGGATATTGTTGTTCATTTGGAAACAATCAGTTTACTTTGTCTTTGAATTCAAATGTTGTTGGAACTGGTTATCTTAATGCTTATGACAACCTTTATTTGCTTGAAACACTTGCATCCTATAATGAAACCTTGCACGTGGAATCATGAGGTACTAAGAGAAAATTAGATAAGGAAAATTCGGCATCATTATGGCATAAGCGCTTAGGTCATATCTCAAAAGGTAGAGTTGAGCGCCTTGTGTCTAATGGCATTCTAGATTCTCTTGACTTCGCAGACTTTGATGTTTGCGTTGACTGTATCAAGGGAAAACAGACCAAACCTAAGAGATTAGGTGCCAACAGGTCTTCAGACGTCTTGGAATTGATTCATACTGATATTTGTGGGCCATTTCCTATGGCATCTTGGAATGGTCAACAATATTTCATTACATTCATAGACGATTATTCACGTTATGGGTACCTATATCTCATTCATGAGAAATCTCAGTCTTTGGACGTGTTCAAAGCCTTTAAAGCTGAAGTTGAGAATCAACTCAGCAAAAGCATTAAGAAAGTCAGATTTGACCGTGGTGGTGAATACTACGGAAGATATGACGGTTCAGGTGAACAACGTCTATGACCATTTGCTAAATTCCTAGAGGAATGTGGTATTGTCCCACAGTACACCATGCCGGGTTCACCTAGCATGAATGGTGTAGCTGAAAGGCGAAACAGGACTCTTAAGGATATGGTAAGAAGTATGATTGCTCATTCTACCTTACCCGAGTCCCTCTGGGGAGAAGCATTAAAAACAGCAGCTTACATTCTAAATAGAGTACCAACTAAAGCAGCAGCAAAAACACCTTATGAGCTTTGGACTGGTCAAAAGCCTAGTCTTAAGCACTTTCACATTTGGGGATGTCCAGCTGAGGCAAGGCCTTATAGGCCTAATGAAAAGAAATTGGAACCCAAAACCGTGAGCAGCTACTTTATTGGTTACCCTGAGCGATCGAAGGGCTATAAGTTTTATGATCCCACAACTCGGAATATTTTTGAGACGGGAACTGCAACATTTTTTGAGGATGTTGAGTTTGGGGGGAGAAATCAAGTAAGGGACATTTCTTTTGAGGAGGAATTGGATTCAACTTCAATTCCTACTATCGCTTTTGACGATGTTCAGGTTTTGTCACCTGTCATTGATCAAGAAGTGAATCAAGAACCTCAACAAGAAAACGTTAACTCTCCCATTCTTGAAGAACAAATTCAACAACCTCAAAATGAAGTGTCAATAAGGAGATCTACGAGAGAAAGAAGAAATGCTATTTTGGATGATTACTTCATATATCTTCACGAACATGAAGATGATAATGGAATGATGGAAGATGATCCAATCAACTTCCGTCAGGCCATGAAAAGTTCTAACTCTCAAAAGTGGATCGATGCTATGCATGATGAGTATAAGTCAATGCAAGACAATAAAGTTTGGGAACTTGTCCCTTTACCAGAAGGTGCGGAACCAATTGGTTGTAAATGGATATTTAAAACCAAGAGGGATGCAAATGGTAATGTGGAGAGATATAAGGCACGTCTTGTAGCTAAAGGTTATACTCAGAAAGAAGGAGTTGATTATTCCGAGACTTTCTCTCCGGTTTCATCGAAAGACTCTTTTAGAATAATCATGGCACTTGTTGCTCATCTCGATCTTGAGTTACATCAGATGGATGTTAAGACTGCGTTTCTCAATGGAGACATTGAGAAACCGATATATATGGTGCAACCAGAAAACTTTGAGTTAGGAGACCCAAAGAATATGGTATGCAAATTAAAGAAATCCATCTATGGACTCAAACAAGCTTCTCGTCAATGGTACCATAAGTTTCATCAAGTGATTGTCTCATTTGGTTTCGAGATGAATCTTGTTGATGATTGTGTGTATCACAAGTTCAGTGGGAGTAAGTTTATATTTCTGGTTCTATATGTGGATGACATCTTGCTTGCCTCGAATGATATAGGCTTATTGCACGAAACCAAGAGATTTCTATCGAAGCATTTCGAGATGAAAGATCTTGGTGACGCCTCTTTTGTCTTAGGAATTCAAATACATCGAGACCGATCTTGAGGTATTCTTGGATTATCGCAAAAGAGCTATATCAATAAAGTACTCAAGAGGTTTGGCATGCAAGATTGTAGACCAGGTGATACCCCTGTCGCTAAAGGAGATAAATTCAGTCTTAAGCAATGCCCGAAAAGTAACCTCGAAATTCAGGAAATGCAAAAGATTCCCTATGCTTCAGCTGTTGGAAGTCTTATGTATGCTCAAGTATGTACGCGTCCGGATATTGCTTACATTGTTGGGATGTTAGGTAGATATGTAAGTAACCCTGGTATGAACCATTGGATAGCAGCCAAAAGGGTTATGAGGTATCTTCAGAGAATAAAAGATTATATGCTCACATACAGGAAATCAGATCATTTGGAGGTCGTTGGATATTCTGACTCTGATTTTGCTGGATGCCAAGATAGTTTAAAGTCTACATCAGGTTATGTTTTTCTATTGGCGGGAGGAGCTATATCATGGAAAAGTGTTAAACAAACACTTATGGCTTCTTCCACCATGGAAGCAGAGTTTGTAGCATGCTACGAGGCATCAAACCACGGAATATGGTTGCGGAATTTTGTCACGGGGCTACGTATTTTGGAGAATGTAGAAAGACCACTCAAGTTATATTGTGACAATAAGTCGGCAGTACTGTATTCCAACAACAATAGGAGCTCTTCTAAGTCAAAGCATATTGACATAAAGTTCCTAGTTGTGAAAGAAAAGGTGCAGAATAAACAAATATCTATAGAGCACATTGGGACAAACTCCATGATAGCGGATCCGTTTACTAAAGGTTTACCACCCAAGGTCCTTCATGAACATGTTGCTCGTATGGGTGTTGTATCATTAGATGATATCATGGTTTAGTGGGAGTTTGTATGTTTGTTGCTTATGGATAATTCATACACTTATGTATTAAGTTATTCTGATCAGAAATGAAGTATTTGGTGCTTTTACTCTGTTCTGTGACCTTACTTAAGTTTATAGAGGACCAGTCGAAAATAGATATTATATCTGATTTTCGTAATAACCATTGATCTATGTCATTTGATTATATAAGTATATGTGATTATTGATGGGTCCATTCACATATATAGTGATGAAGGCCTCTTTAGTCCTATGCTTGTATAGTTGATGGACGAGATTGTTAAGATATACATATTTTATAATAGCAAATTGTGAGCTCATTAAGTTCTATGTTTATCAGAAAATATATATTGCCCAAGTGGGAGATTGTTAGATATATATATTTATATATATTTAATAATTGTGGGCAAATATATTTAAATGTAGATGCTATTATTATAATATGTATATACCATATGTGATATTTATTATTTGATGAGGGGCCAAATAATAAATATCAATAATTTCTTTATTAATTGGTCTGGTCCCCAAGAACCGTCTTCTTCTCTACGTATTTTTCTTCTCCCCGTCAAAGAACATACGATACAGAATAGAGAGAACGGATTCTTGGAAGGCCAAAACCAAGTTTCAAATCTTCAAGTTTAATGATGGCAAATTCAGGTTAGTACTTCCGATACGATTCAGTTATTCTCGGATTATCGTGATAGAGATTAAAGTATGAATTAATTGAATTTAATTTCTAACACCTATACATTCAAATAATCCGTCGGAGATCGAGGTGTTTTTTTTAATGTAATTTGGAGAATATCGTAAACGGAAGGGGGATGGGTGCAGCTGCGGTGGAGAGGAGAGAGAAGACTAGCTAGGAGGAGACATGCGGCGGTGGGAGACATGGATTCCGGCGAGTTATGGTTATGGGTAGGGATGTCAAAAAAGTCTGAACCCGACGGGTTGATCCGAATAGCCCGAAGAAAATAGTGGGTTAGGGCCAAAAAATTATAACCCGAAAGTAAAATAACCTGATAGGATTGCACCGAAAAAGCCCGAGCCCGATAGGGTTGGCCCGACAAGCCCACGGGTTGGCCCGGTGGGTTGGCTATGAATCAAAATTCATGTGATATTTTATTACTGTACTTATAAATTTGATAATTAGGTCGTGTTTTCAATTATTATTGAGTATGTTTTAGTTTTTTCTTGATGAAAATATAATCATAATTTTAAATTCTAGATATTTTTCCTTCAACACTTGGAGAAAATTAAAATAAAGATTATCTTTTAGGAAATATGTTTGTTAAATTCTCAATATTTACGAAATTATTTATTTTGTTTATATAAATATGTGTTGAAACAATGCTTATTTTTATGTTTATACGAAGTCAATTTTATTCTTCGTAAACTATATGGCCCGGTGGTTAGCCTGAAACCGAGAGGGTTAGGGTCGTAAACTATATGGCCCGGTGGGCTAGCCCAAAACCGAGAGGGTTAGGGTTAGGGCAAAAAAAAAAAAAAAACCGATTGATCCGAACCAAATAGCCCGCAACTTGATAGGATCAGCCCGAAACCCAATGGGTTAGCCCCATTGAGGGAAGGAAATTGAGTGGAGGTAGTAAAGAGTAGGGAAATTAAGAAGGAAATGAGGAATTTGAGTGTTAGTCAGTGGAGTATTTTACTTGTAAAAAAAGTGGTAGGTGAGACGAGAGGAGGGGAGTTTTCCTACTTCTTAGTCGAGTTTCAAACAATATTGGTAAATTAAATAAAATTTACATTCGGTAGTAATAAGACTATGTTTACTTTGACCTAGATGACATAAAAAAAAAGGGTACTAATTTTAATTCAAACATTTATATTTTATCTATCAATTTCTTATAAAGTAAACAAAATATATGTCTGAAAATGCTTATTATCATTTAAAGTAAACATGATATAAAAATTATGGATTCCAAATTATCATTTTATATCCCTCTAAATAAACGTATAAAAAGCAAACGTAACATAAATATTTCATTTTGGATGGAAAAATAATAGTAGAGACTTATTATATTACTTAAACTAACTTATTAATCTAATCAACCAATTTATCATATGCTCAACATTTGCACGTATCCCGGAAATAATTTTCAGGATACGTGATGGTTTGTAAATTATTATAAGTTGCTCGCTTGTTTTTCAATTTTTATGTTAAATTAAAGTCTCGGTACGATATTTCATTAAAGATCAATAATCATTTATCAATATATTTTTAATATTTTATGAATCTATGACTCCTTAGTTTTGGAAAAAAAAAAATGAAATATGTATTAATATATAAACATGCACTTCATCTCTAACTAAGATTCGCGTGAATACTCCCAACAAATTGAGATTATTATCAATAGAACAAAAGGATAGTATTTTATTTCGAATATGAAATGCATTAGACTATTTTTTTTTTAATAAGACAACACAACACATTCAAACAAAAGAATAGTATTTTATTTCTAATATGAAATGCATTAGACTTTTTTTTTTTTTTTTATAAGAAAACACAATACACTCACACACACACTCGAGGTGACTCAAACCTCCGACTTCTTAGTCGGAAGAGAAGCATCTTACCAACTGAGCCGCGCTAGCTATTTCTTCATCAATTCAGATATCAAAATTATAATGACGGCGAATCTTGTTGAAATACTGGGTAAGGTAAACATGAGTACAATATTAATCAGATTGATTTGCGTGAACGATAATTTTTTTATAGAGGTTTTACTTTACATGTTCATTTATACTAAGTACAGTATTAAACAAGTAACTATTCATGTTTACCTATATGTATCATGTATGATATATATATCATATCTATATAGTACAGTAGTATATAATTAAATTATAAACATTGAATGAAGGTGCCGCTAATAATTAAGTAGTTCCAGCGGCGGCGGGGGCGGGGGCTGGGGCGGCGGTGGGTTGGCCGCAGTCGAAGCCGCAGCCGCACTCGGGTATGTTGTAGAAATTGTAAACCGGAAAATCGGCGGCCGTGTAGCCGACGGAGAATTCGATCTCCTGATCGTCCTCAACCATCTCCACCGTCTGTAGATTGACCCAATACGTATTCATGACCCTCACCTGAACGCCGTGAATGCTCTCGATCTCCTCCCTCTTGATCACGCCGGAGACCTGGGTTTTGTACTGCACCTCGTAGTAGTAGGCCGAGAAAGAGCAGGTGGTGTTGAGGTACACCGTGAACTGCCCAGTGCTAGGGTTCAGCTCGTACCTAGTTACCACGTCCTTCGGCACCAGCCCCGCCGGAAACCCGTAGTACTGGAGTGTGTTATAGATCGAATCCGGAGCACCGGTGGCGGGGGCCGTGCCGGAGATGGTCATGAGTACGAGGAGGAGGCACGAGGCGGGATGCATGGTGGTGGACTTAATAATTATTTGGATCAATACTACTATATACTATGTTACTACTATGAAATAGTAATAGTAGTACTAGCTAGGGTTTTTTCTTTTATATATACTTTTATCGTTGTACTTCTCTTGTCCCGTTTAATTATTTTATACTTCAAACGGGCCAAATAAAATTGGACGGTAGAAGGAGTATTGTATTGCGTGTGTGAAATTAAATGAGATTGTTTGATGATGAAGTATATATGGGAGAAGAGTGCAAGGTTCTTATTTTGCTAAATATGCTACCTTTTTCCAACTAACTTGGAGTGGAAAATGGCTTAATTGGTTAGTGGTGCAGTGTAATTTTGGATGGAATTTTGCAACATTATTTTATACTTTTGGAATGATTATATTACCTAGTCTTTTTATGGCAATGTTTCTACTTTGATTGCTGATGTTTTCCTATACATTTGGTATTAGCATTTTGCCATTTTGATTAAAAAGATATGCTGCCAATAATTAAATAGACATACTTAATTAACATTGTCCCATTAATTGGATAACCTAGTGGATCTTACCACACCGTTTTCTTAAATGTAATATTACTTGGGTTTTACCCATAACATCTAAAGAATCAAAAATAGCGGCCGCGAGGGTTCAAGAAATAATAATAATAATAATAACCTGCAACCATTTTTCTTTTTTCTTTTTTTTTCTTTTTTTTTTTCCTTTGTAAGTTTTTATTTGGTTTAAAATTTCTAATGAATTTCTGTAAAACATATCAAATGAATGTGTAGCTAGCCTAGTTTCGACTTGAAGAAGCATCATGAGATTGAAATAGGAATATTTTGGAAGAAAAGGGCATATTTCACATTTTATTATTTGTTTATATGTCAACTTTTTCTAGAAGTACTAATATGTCGGCATTTGTCTCAAGTTTAGTGTATCAATCTTTTCTCAAATTAATTATTTCACTATTTCATACAATATTTAAATTATAAAAACAAAAATTTATTATAGTATACAAATTTATAACTAAAAATGATTTTTGTTATAGGTTAGATACCATAATTTTGAATTTATCAACCTTCTTTTAACTAAGAAAACTGAAATCAAATTCTAAAATATAATCACACTACAACAAAATGCTCAAATAATGACACAATGTTAAAGGAACTGTGACACTTATAAATGTCACTAAAAAATATTGCGACACTTTATGGTTGAACGACTAATATGCGTGTTACAAAAATAATTGTGTCACTAAATTTAGTGACATTAGAAGGAGTAACTAATTTTATGACATATAAAAGTGTAACTATATTTGTGACGTGTGAAAGTGTAGCTATTTTTTTGACAATTTCATACTCCTCGTAAATGGACAAAAATGACAAACATCATACTTTTTGTAGAGACTTGTTTACAACCGTGTCTCAAAATTTAATTTCTACTAATTTTATGTATTTTTTTTAATAAAGTTATTATATAATGAATTAGTTTAATTTTATGACTCATTCATTTATTCACCTAAAAGTACAAGAGATGTGTATTGAAGAGTAAAAACACCGAAATTTGTAAAATTGCTAGTATATAATTTATCGTAAAGCACCCGGTGAAATATTAAAGCAGAAGAAGCATGTGGCGCAAATACATGTGATGATAACAACTGAAATCCTTTTTTCTCAAATAATCCCCCTTAAATTAAAATATTACTCCGTAAAGATTTTCTATATAACATATTAAACTGGGTTTGGTGGGGTGCGCCAGGCCCATGCAATAGTGCAACACAAAGGCGACGCTCGAAGGCCCAGATAGCAAGCTACCTTGATGGGCCTTCCCCCTCAAAAAATTAATTTAATATCGTGTGGGCCATTGGCCCACATATCAGATATTAAACTGATAAGAACAGATACTACACTTGATCTTAGCCAAAAGGCCGAGAAAGGTATGAGCATCGTAGGATGTCCGGCCCTAAGATTTTATACCCACATCCATTCTCTTGCCTTTCTATCAACAGTCGATGTGGGATGATCTGACAATAATCAATTTTAATACTACATACAATTGAGAAGTGAAACGCCCACTCATTAAGACACGATATATATTAGGGTAACCACAAAATTTATATTCATGTGTTTTGGCTGTGTTGCTGCCTTTTCAATGTGCTCTCGTATGATATATTTTCATATGCAAAAAGCATCATTCGTCTTTGTTTTGTTGGAAAATAAAACATCAATTTACTATTGTATTTTCAATATATATTCAGGAAAAAAAAATTGATTGAAAAATAAAGCATCAATCTTATTATTGTATTTTCAATATATTTTCAGTCTAAAAACAATGATCGAAAAAGAAATGATTGATTCAATCTAAATTTAAAATGATTTGTTTGCCTATTTCATTATTAAATGCGCAAAGTAGTACATCAAAATTTGTGTGTGGTGAAGTTATTTTTAAGGTTACTCGCCGCATAAAAGTTTTGATAGACACTCAATAATAAAAACATTATTCCTGGCAAAAAGAGGTCACTATCTTCACGATTAATAAAATTCATAGCAAATTAGCTCATAATTTTTCCAGCATTCGTTGCCACTGATTCTTTCACTGATTTTAATTTGTTTTTATCAAAATTGAAGTTGTATAAAGTAAGTGTATGTTTGGTAACTACTCTAATAATGTCAATATTAATAATACCAACATAAATAGTAGAGACTAAACTTATATAACTAATATATGCAAGTGTTTGGTTGCTTTTATTAAAAGCTATGTACAATTAAAATTGGTGTTCGGTAACATATACTCCCTCTGTTTACTCTCATTTGGCATCTTTGTATATTTTATACCTCACTATTGAATATAAAAGGTGACAAATGAAGGTAAACGGAGGGAGTATTAAACTCTATATTAACTTATATAATTACTTAAGTAACCTAACATCTTCTTCCAAATTACAAATGTGTCCTACACATTTTCTTTACAATTCTCGCTGCTTAGAGAAGTGAGGTACAAAGCACCTTTTTGATTAGAAAAAGGTGGCAGTCACCACCTTCGCCGCCTCCCCAGTGCCGCCGTCCACATCCACCGTAGTTTTCAAACCCTCAAAAAGTTGCGTGCATTCTTTAACAAGTATGCTCCTCGGATAGTCTTTCATTTTCTCAGGAACTTGAAAGCATTGAATAACAAAAATAAAATTAAAAAAAAACAAAAAAAACAGAGAGAAACCGTTCTTCAAGATCAGATCTGGTTCCGAAATAATTTGGGTGAAAGAGGGTTCTATCGGGAGCCGGGAGGGGCTATGCATATGCGCCTGTTTCAAAGAAGAAAAAAAAAGGGTGGCGGCAGGCTACACCAGCGGTGGTGCGTCGTTTGGAGGGGGCCGCAGTGTCCGCCGGAATAGGGAGAGGCGAAAACACGAGAGAGAGAGAGAGAGAGATGAAGTCAAAGGAGGGGCTGCAGCGCCTTGGTCCCTGGCTTAGTGTTGACGATGCCGGCGAAGAGGCGGCGTTTTCTTTGTCGGAGAATTCCGAGAGATAAATTAAGGACCTTCAAATTGGGCTTTTTTTCTCAAATCTGGGGGGGGGGGGGAGGGAGAAGGGGAGGCGGCAGCGGCGAGCCAACTATTGCCGCGACGGTGAGATATGAGGAGAAGCATGGTAACGGGCAGTTTGATAGGGAGGAAGAAGAAGCACTGTTGAAGTCTCTACTAATTATATTAGGGTAGATGATATATAAATAATAGAGGCTTGTAATTGTAAAACAGTGAATTTGGACGGGCCAGACATTAGCATCGGGCCTTCCACTTAAATAAAAAAGTTACCAAACAACATGTAAGCCCATGCTATTATACAATATTAGGCTTTACAAGTGCTACCAAACAAGCCATAAGAATGATTTGGATGCCAATGTCTCATTACCAACAATGCATAGTTGATTCACTTCCTTGAAATTTTGCAATCAACCATTCGATTGAGTTGCAATAATAAGCTGAAAAAATAGAAAATTTAATTATTACAGGTCTAAAAGAATTACACTTACAAGGCTAGTGAAAATGAATTATGATAGCAATTGTAGTGGGCAAAATTCGTAAACTCAAATTAACATGGCCCACAAATCCGACGAGTGGGACTAGACAATAGAAACGGCTAAGTAATATAGGCAATAAGCTCAACAGGCCAGACCGAACAGCTACGGCTTGAATACACTCAAGCCCAACTATGCAATTTGGGCCATAAAACCTTATCTGGACTAAGGGGTCAGACGTGTCAGTCGTGACAGTCAACACGGTCAAAATGTGTGACTTATCATTTAAGGAGAGACTGAGTCCAAGAGAGTGATCTCTTCAAGAGAAATCGAAACAGACGAGGGAGACCGAAGCCAACGGATAAGATTTCTAAGAGAAACCCTAACGAGGGGGCCGTCGTATATATAGGGGCTGACTAGGTTAAGTCAGTCACAATCTATTTCACTCTCGCACTCTCCACTACACTTCCAACTTCTCTTCCGCACTATCTGCACTCACCCGACTTCCGCTGCCGTCGGAGTTAGCCGAACAAGCTTCCTTTGCCGTCCGCAATTCTCTAACACCTCTGGACTAAGGGGTCAGACGTGTCAGTCGTGACAGTCAACACGGTCAAAATGTGTGACTTATCATTTAAGGAGAGACTGAGTCCAAGAGAGTGATCTCTTCAAGAGAAATCGAAACAGACGAGGGAGACCGAAGCCAACGGATAAGATTTCTAAGAGAAACCCTAACGAGGGGGCCGTCGTATATATAGGGGCTGACTAGGTTAAGTCAGTCACAATCTATTTCACTCTCGCACTCTCCACTACACTTCCAACTTCTCTTCCGCACTATCTGCACTCACCCGACTTCCGCTGCCGTCGGAGTTAGCCGAACAAGCTTCCTTTGCCGTCCGCAATTCTCTAACACCATCTCCTCCATCCGAATGCTCCAGTCCTCCGCGACCGTCATAACTTATTTACTATTGCTTTCATTGTTCATTACTTTTTTGTTCGATTTACTTTCGATAATTGTACTAACTTGAGCGTCGGAGACCTTACGGTTGACACCCCCACTGGTGTTCCCTTAGGACTCAATATATCTGTGTTGTGTTGATAACAAGTTGCTAGTGCCCGAATCGACCGGCTATACTCAATTGTAGATACCTCTACAACAGTAACAAATACCCCTCCGGCACAAGATTTTGACACCTTTTATTATTTTATACATCACATATGAATATAAAAGGTCTCAGAAATCCTGTGCCGGAGGTTAGTATTTTTTTTTATTTTTTATTTTTGAAGTGTCTATTGCAATTTATCTCATTTAGAGGAAATTCAATTTAGCAGGGTACACGTTCTCTCATTTCTCTTCCCTCAATATTTTATCATAATTTTTTAAATATCATATCATGCATTATATGTGTTCGATAAAGTGCCCGTGCATCACATTGGGCAACGTACTAGTTCGATAAAAAAAATTCATAATTAATGTTATCAACATGTATTTAGTTTTCTTAATGAAATGTATATAAATAAATTTAAGGCAAGATAACAATAACACAAATAAGTTACTCCAACAATAAGCACTATTTACTCGTATATAAATTAATTGTGGAGTAGAGGCACTACTTTATTCTACTATTAGATGTAATCATTTGACATACCAAAAAAAAAACCTAGAAAACCCAAAATACCACTACTATCAAATTTAATTTAATTTTTAAGTATTACTAATACACACGTGGACGGCAGCAATTGACGTTTGCAATGCATACATTTTCTAAATCGAAACTCCCCTCATAGACGCCAAACTGAATTTTCCATTTTTAATGTTTGTATGGATTCCTTTTTTATTTTCTGGGAAAAGACAAAAGTCGGTTATATTTCTACTCAACTCCAAATGTAAAGCCAGGGCCGGTCCTGTACTCTGAGAGGCCCGAGGCGAAAACATAAAAATTGGCCCTTTAATGACGAAAAAGAAATATATACTAAAGAATGATAAAAGATACTTCGTATAACAATAATTCGCTATAGTAGGGAAATAATTTCTTATCTTATCTCAACATAACACGTCTCAAAGTTTAGATGCAAAAGTGTTAATCAAATCTGTATAATTTAACTGATCAACCAATTTTCTTTCAATTGATAGCATAGCCAACCCATTCAACATGTCTTGTAATATAGTGGATCTCAAATAGGTTTTGATATGGTTAATAAAATCTTGTAGGAAATATAAGTATTTGGAAAGCAATTCATAATCTTCAAATTTTGTAGGACATCTATTGCTCTCGACTTTTCTTTTGAAAAATACGCCTGATCCTTTATTTTCTTCCTTTTTCTCTTTTGAGCACCAAACATATGCTTAGAAGACATCTTCTATCACAATAAATCAATTACAATACTCTTATAATTCATCAATTAGGAGGCCTCAATAAAATTACAGTAGTTTCATCAAAATAAAACTACATACTACCTTCATCCCATTATATTAGAGCTAGTTTGACTTGCACAGAAACCAATGAATGGAAGGATATGTGGCTATAATTAATTCTAAGGAGAGAGAGTTAATTATAGCCAAATATTTTTTACCATTTTAGGAAAGAACTCTAATATAATGGGACAGACCAAAAAAGAAATAAGTTATAATATAATGGGATGGAGGTAGTATATGAATGAAAGAATATTATGTTCATCACATTTCCTAGATTCCTAATCTAATACTCTTGCCGAGTTGCCGTGTGAATGTGTGTGTGGTTCCATTTAAAAATTCATAATATCGTATTATCAACGGATCATGATTCATGAGCATTTAGATCAATAAAAAAATTCAAAAATAAATAAATTGTCGAATATTTCAATAACTCAATTGAATCAATTCCCATATATGCGTATTGAATCAATTAAAAATTAAATTGTTGTGTGGAAGTAGAAGAACTCACCGAAATTGAACTTGAGAACTTCTTTCTCAAGATAAAATTGCTGCTTTTAATTTTAGCGTTTTGGTTTTTGCGTGTGTGAACTGCTCCGTCACTTCGTCTTCCAACTGGCAACAGTGTTTGGAAAAAGAATAGAAGATACTGTATAATTTATATGCATAATACCAACACTAAAAAAAATAAAATAATAATAAATAAAATAAAATAAAATTGGGCCCCCAAAAATTATGGGCCCAAGGCCTGTGCCTGCTGGGCCTATAGCCAAATTCGGGCCTGTGTAAAGCTACACATATTCCCTCTCTCTCTCTCTATCTCTCAACCTGCAGTCCAGACCCGCCATCAGCCACCGTGAAAATGCATGAAAAAACGGTGGTGGAGGTCGGAGCCGACGGCGTTGCGGTTGTCACAATCAACAATCCACCTCTCAATTTGCTAGTTGTCGACGGTATCCTTTACCCTGACTCACCTCTTATCACTGCCTGTTTCCAATTTTTTCCACTTATGCAATTGATTAATCGCTTTAGATGGATGCGACTTCGAGTTAGGTAGATTAGTTTCTTTTTTCTGGTTAATTCGAGAAGTAATTGGATTAATTACAGTTTACAACTAATGGTGATTGTTGGTTAAAGGTTCTTTCGCAAGGGTTTCTAGAATTGAGTGATATTGAACCAGCGTCAGCATCCTTTTTATTTTATTTTATTATTTGTTAATTTTTTTTATTTTTTTTATTTTTCTGATTTAACAGAAACGATCATAGATGGCTGGTATAATCTCATTATTGAAAATGAAGAATTTATTTGGTTACCGCTGGAGTTCATTAAGAACGGAAAGAATGTTGATTTGCATATAGAGTACTGAATTGGTCCTTAGTCAAAATCATAGGCGTGAACTTTCAAGTTCGAAATGCTTAGTACCTCAATTCATTTCGATTAGTTGTATGCTAAAAGTTATGAACTAAAAGAGACATCTTAAGCCTGGCTGAAGTTCACTATTGTGATTCTTATAACATGTTTGGTTTATCAGTAATGCTTAGCTTAAAAGAGAGTATTCAAGGAGTTATATCAAGGGATGACGTCAAAGCGATTGTTATTACCGGTAAGATTGGTGATGTTTGTTAGGTCCTACATGATTTCGGTTGTTTTTTTAGCCTAATTCCCTAATTAATTCAAACAGGTTCAAACCGAAAGTTTTCAGCAGGATTTAATGTGACAGTATTCGGTGGTAGAGAAAGAAAAAAGAGTAAGATTGGCTACATTTGTGCTTTCATGTTGAAGGACTTCATTATTGTTTTAATTTTGTCTAATATTTTTAAGGCTATAACAGCAAGAAAGGAGCTTGGATTTATGTCAGTTGAAATTATCACTGACATTTTGGAAGGTATTCCCTTTAACCAAATTCTGCTTTACAAAAAAGATCTGTTGGCTGTCTTTCTTAAATGATGCTTCTTTTGTTGTAGCTGCAAGGAAACCTATCGTTGCTGCTATTGATGGCCCTGCTTTTGGAGGAGCACTGGAGATTGCTCTTGTATGTAGCATGATTGATTTATTTTTTTATAACGAAGAGTTATTGACTCCACTTGATCTAATTTTCCTCTCATTGGTTTGAGGAGATATTGAATTCCATTATTGTGACCTTCTGTTATCAATCACTGTTTCTCTATACCCTTAAAATCAATTAAAGAGCATGTCTAGCCTTAACAGCAGTTCTCTCTTTTTCAGGCATGTCATGCTCGTATATCAACTTCTTCTGCACAACTTGGCCTTACTGAACTTCAGTATGGGGTTATCCCAGGACTTGGAGGTATTGCAGATTTTATTTGGATTGTTGTATTTGGCTTGATTACTTGCCCTAAGCCTCATGTTGGGGAAAAAGGATTTCTTTGACTTCTTCATGACTTCCATAGGCATGATAAATTTTGGATAAAAAGTACTATTTCTCTCCTCACAATTATACCACTATGTATATGCCAATGTTTGCTAATTCTCTTGATTTGCTTGGAATAGCCAGATATATATTCACTGAAGTTTTAGTATTTCCAAACATTGTTATTTAACCAACCACGACAAATAATATGATGCTTGTACTTTGTTGATTGCTGTTGTAATTTGTTCTGCACTTATGATTTATTCTAGGGACACAAAGGCTTCCACGGCTTGTGGGCCTTCCAAAAGCTCTTGAAATGATTTTGGTATGAAATCTTTCTTCTTTCTTCCCTGACTTTTCAGTTGCTGCTCTATATATAGTCAAAATTTGCATGGTGTGCATCAGATGTCCAAGCGACTTGATGGGGAGGAAGCTCGAGCTTTGTCCCTCGTGGATGCCATTGCTCCGGCGAATAAGCTTCTTGAAGTAGCTCGTCAGTGGGCTTTGGAGATAGTGGCGGGTACTAGACCATGGGTGATTAGTCTTTATAAATCTGATAAATTAGGAACCGTGGAAGAAGCTAGAGCAATACTTAACTCAGCCAGAATCGAAGTCCACAGACGGAATCCAAATGTAGTGCACCCGCTAGTTTGCATCAATATCATTGAACAGGGCATTGCTTCAGATCCCCGTGAAGCACTATATACTGTAATATATGCTTTACATTTTTCAGCTAGTGTAGTAGAATTACTCAATAGCAAGTTTGTGATGATTTGGCTTCTACTGTCAGGAAACAGAAGCTCTCCATGAACTTCGGCAATCTAGTGCGTGCAGGAGCCTAGTCCACTTTTTCTTTGCTCAACGCCAAATCTCAAAGGTTCTGCAAATGTCTGAAGTTTTTTCCAGTCATCTTCTGATAAATAATGCAATGATGATTTACCGAATTTTGTTAGCAAGTCGGATTTAGTATAAATTGGCATCGCAAATAACCTATATGGGTGATGGCTGGTTTAGAAATCTGTTCCTCTCAAAGTAAAAGTCTGTAAATTTGATTTTAGGGAACATACCTGAAAAGCAAAAGGTTGGGACTTTTATAGTTGATATTTGTAGATTGTGATGCATTTTCTTTCTCTGTCAATGTTGGATATGACTTCTTGGAGCAAGAATTAAATGCTATAAATAGATATTATAAATCGACTGTAGCATTTCAATGGTAGTTTAAGTTTTTTTTTTTTTTTTTTGACGTGCTTAAGTATTCATCTAAAGCTCTGTTCAGAAAGAAGAAAAAAGGATTCATCTAATTCTATAAAAAAAAAATTCATCGCTGCTTACTGAATGTATACGGATTTCAGATTTCAGAGATGAATTTGCTGCCAAGGAAAATAAACAAGGTTGCTGTTATTGGTGGTGGATTAATGAGCTCTGAAATCGTAGCATTACTGGTTCTTCGGAATTACCGAGTCATTTTGAAAGAGAAGAACAGGAAGCATCTGTTGGAAGAGACCAGCAAAATCAGAGGTAAGTTTCACTGTTTTTGAATGTAAAGGGTTCAATATTTAGAAGCTATTCTTGTTGGCAGAAAATTTGCACATCCACTTCAAGAATGGAAGGACAACTCTACGAGGAGTTGAACATGCTTTGACTCTATTGAAAGGTGTTCTTGATTATGACAGCTTTGAAGATGTTGACTTAGTTATAGAGGTACGATAAACTTGGAAATAATTACTAAGAATTTTCTGCTCGCAAGTTTTTGTTGTTATACTTGCTGTATTCTCCATGTAAGAACTGCATGAAAAAGGAGAAGCTTCCCTGAAATGGAGAAGTATTACTTGTGATGTTCACAATTGTCGTTATAATAGTTGCTGAAATGGAGATCGAGACTACCGTGATTTCTTACTTCTTCTGCTGGCGCAGGCTGAGTGCGAGACTTTGTCAATCAAGCAAGATATTTTTGCTGATCTTGAGAAGTTCTGCCCCCCACATTGTATTTTTGCCAGTAGTAGCTCAACATTCAGTTTGAAATTGATTGGTGAAAGGACCAAATGCCAAGATCGAATTGTTGGGATTCACTTCTTCTGGTAGTGTATAATGTTCGTGAATTGCTTTTACTGCCTGAGTTCCTTTTACGACCTTTCTTGCAATTATGATGCAGCCTTTCCCCTGTTGCACCTCTTACGGAAATAGTTCGTACAGAGAACACGTCTTCTCAAGCAATGATCGATCTAGTAAGTTTTGCAAGAAAAATTAGGAAAACCCCAATTGTCGTCAGGGATTTAAAAGGCCAAGGAGTCAACAGCATGCTCGTTTCATATTTGCATGCAGCCATATTTCTTGCTGAACTAGGTGTGGATGTTTACCGGATTGATCAAGCTCTTAAGAGCTTTGGGATGGAATCGGGTCCCTTTAGGTATGCTGGAATTCTGTACATTATATTTGTATTGCTTTTCCACTTACTGATGTTTTTAGCTAATACCGTGCGGAACGAAATCATCTCCAGAATTTTAAAGAAAGTAAGTAGAAGCAAATTTACAACTTCCTTTTTCATGCAGTCAAAGGCATCCAGAACTTGTACCTTATGAGATAAATATTACACCTGGTTGTAGTTCTGAACATGCACAATTCTCACTTTCACACAATTTTCTTACATGTTTGTATTGCTATTGAATTAACACTGCAGAATGATTGACATGGTTGGATTTAAAGTTTTTGCGGAGATTGGCAGCCTACTTGCTGAGTGTCTCCCGGATAGGTTTTACAAACCTAAACTAATTCCAATTTTGCAGAATGCTAACCGTGAAGGTAACTAATCAACCTTTTTCAACTATTTTCTTGGTTGCTTGTATGAGTGTTTTTTGCTTGGGAAATTTTAGGTTTTCTATCAAACAAATTATTTATTTTTTCATGTATACCAGGTGAAAGTAATTGTAAGGGTTTCTACATATATGATAACTGCAGCAAGGCTAGCCCAGATCCCGAGTTAAGGAAGTACATTCTAAAAGATACAACAGTAGGAAATCTTACTGCTGACTCCGAGGTCTCTCTCTCTCTCTTCTAAGTGCTTACTGTTGCTAATCAAGAGTGAAAAATTGATGCTTAGCCCATGGGCACACACACATGTGCACTTGCAAATTCTTATATGTTTCTGTGCTTCGGTGCAGCTGCATTCACATTAATAACTGCTATTCCGCATTATATCTAACAGTTGAACTGTATTCAAAGATGCTCGAACTCAATTTTTCAGGAGCAGGATTTATCATTAATGAATGCTTAGATCGTATCCTCTATAAATGATCATATATATATACATTTTCTCTGACAGGCACATCTAGCAAAACTGTCAGATAGTGAGATCGTTGAGATGATCCTTTTTCCTTCATTAAACGAAGCTTGTCGTGTGATTTCAGAAGGCGTTGTTATCAGACCATCAGATCTCGATGTAGCCTCTGTATTGGCAATGGGTTTCCCATCATACAGGTCTACAGCTAGATTCTTCTTTCCTTCAACTAAATATCCAAATAAATAACAAGATACTAATAAACTCTCATTATAAATATATCATCTGATGCAGGGGAGGCATCCATTACTGGTCCAACAGCTTCGACTCCGATTATGTTTATTCAAAATTAAAGAAATGGTCGCAAGCGTATGGACACTTTTTCGAGCCGTGTGACTGCATAACCAAGCGATCTGCGAATACGATGTCTCTGGTGAGTAATACAAATCCTTCAATCTTTATGGTGAAAGTGGTTGCTTTTTTCCCGAAAAATCAAATCATTTCATGTGCATGGAACTGGAACTTACCCAATTCTTATCATATGCTGCTGTATGTGATCTACCAAGCTACTCAGCTTAATCCATTAATCTTAACTACAAGTTTTCGATGCTATTTGAACTCGCGCCTTTCATACCATAACGCCCATTCCAGCAACTTAAACGCTTGTCTTATGCATCAAATTGTTTTGTTGTTTCCTGAGCTATTATTCGAGCTGTGTTTTTTTTCCTCTTGGCATGAAAAATTATGTTCTTACTTTATCGCAGGGTAATGAAAGGGAAAAACAGATCAAGTCCCAACTGTAAGATATGAATGCATCATTGACTACTTAGTTAAACAATATTTTTCTATCAATACTGTAAAGTTTAATTTACAAGAAGTTTTAACATTTTCTCGATTATACAAGTCCCAATTTCTGGCATAGAGCCATAGAGAAATCCACAGGTGAAAAAAATACACTTGACACATTCAAAAACAAGATTCTTGATTTAGTATATAGTTGCATAACCCTTCAAAATTCAAATCGCCCTACAAATTAAATATACAGTACGTGTTTTGAACAATATATTGATGCTGCACCAAGCTCTCCAGATTTTGTTTTCTTTTTGTTATACTTTTAGTTTTTGTTATGTTAGACATTATTAATTGTAGAAATTCATACGTGATTAAAAAGGGTCTTGTTTTTGTTGGATAAAGAAAAATGTGAAATGCGTAAAACTACATTTGCAATAAAATTTTGTAAAATTGCTAAAACCACACACAATTACAAAAAAACAGACACAGAGAAACTAAAAATAAGTTAGTCTTTCATTTTCCTTTTGTCTTTATAATGTACACCATAAGATTATTTATCACTTGTGATCCTCTATCTCAATCGGTGTACCAATTGTCTCCCGAATCTGGTTTAGTTTAACTTTACAATTATCAATTAGGATTCACTAAACCAGTAAGGGTTTTATCATTACAACAAAAATGTCTAATAGTGACACATTTTAGGGACATCATGAGAGGTGTCACAAATTCGCTACATCTTTAGTGTTGCAAAATTTAGTTACATACACACATGCATTTATAATATTTTGTGACACATAAAAATGTTATTAAATTAGTTATATTTAGAGTGTGTGTGTGTTGGCCTGGTGGTAGGAGGTAAGGCCTCGGATCAAACGTCCTGGGTTCGAGTCCTCCATGACGCGGCCAAAAATTTGCCTGATAAAAAAAAAAAAAAATAGTTATATTTAGAAATGTAGCAAATTTTGTGACATTTGTACATGTCACTAAATTTTGCTACACTTTAAATTATTACAAAATATTTTTGTTACATATATATAGGTGTCACAATCTCTCTCTCTCCATAGCACATACACTTTTATAAATAAACAAGAATTATCCCACATCGAAAAAATATGAAAAAAAAGACACACATTTATGAGAATGATCAAATAGCAATGTCATGACCAAATTCCTCCAACTACAATGTTTGAAGTGGAAGAAAATTGAAAATTGAATTAGCAAAAAAGATGTATGAGATCTGAGATTCAATTCCTAACACACACACACATATATATATATATATATATATATATATATATATATATTAAGAAATAATTATAAAAACACTTTCATTTCAATTCGTGGGCCCACTGATTTTATTACCCTTTAAAATGACACTTACAATTATTTTTTTAGAAGGTCTCATTTTCCACTCATTAGCATTTCTTTTTGAGGTGTCACGTTAGAAGGGCTTGTATTCATTTTTTAAGTGCCCTATTAAAAGTGATTTGTTCTCAAAATTGAAATCAAAGTCTTATTAGTTTTTATTGAACCGATTTAATTGTCTAATCTGCTTGATCTTTATTTACCTACCATCTGCATGAGTTCTTGAAAAATCTTAGATTGTCGCAACTTATTCGTTTGTTCTCCGATTTTACGCTTATTATGTTAAATTAAAATTTTCAATACAATCTGTTATTGAAGATGTAGCTATAATATACTTTTGTGGATCTATTGCAATATTTCTAAAAGAAATATTACATTTTTATTACTAATTTGAGAGTAAAAAATAATACTAGTACTAAATGTTAGGAAATTTATTTCCTATTTATCTATTTTGTGGGCAACATATTATTATTACAATTATATTGGCTATTTATTATTGATAGACTTAATTAAGTGATCTAATTAAGTATAAAGTCCATGGGCTATGTAAGTAATTGATATGGGCTTTTATGAGTGGATATCTAATACTAATCTAATTAGGTGTTTATGGGTAACCTAATTGAATAGTATATAAAGAGTCTCTGGTTATGGTCTCAAATACACTAAATCGAACAAAGTTTATCTTCTCCCCATCTGGAAGAAAACGTAAAGCCCTCTAAGAAGATTTAGTTGAGGAAGACCATAATACCAAATACGTTCGTGTTCGTGATTAAGGATTCGAGATTGTTCCTGAAGTATTCCGCATCAAGTAATTCAATTTTAATGGATCTACGTATTCCTATGATCTTTGATAATCGAGTATCGATGTTTATGAAATTGAATTTATGCTTTATGTTTATAAATTCTAACACTAAATCTAAAAAGGGGATTCTCTACAATGTGTCAATGACTCAGTGTGTGTGAGTAACTCGTTTCTTCTTTCAAATCTTTTCTTTTTATTCGGAAGAGCTTTCCAATCTTTATTTTAGACTTCTTTTAAGAAAAATTATAGTAGATGAGATTTTAGTTTCCATGAAAAATCTAATGGAAATTCGATGGTTGCAGTGTTGTCACCCAATGAAGAAAATAGAAATAATAAAAAATGATGCTTTATTGCATGTGAAATTATATCAGAAGAGCACATGGAAAAGGCAGAAACACAGCCAAACAATAACAAACATGCTTCTTCTCACCCCTCATCTCTTCTCTTTCCCTTCACACACACACACTCACACACTAATAAGTGTGTGACTTTTGGTATTTTTCTCACATTCTTCAATTATTTTCTCACTTTTCCAGGCACATGTTCTCGTTATTACATTATGTTTAATTAAATATAAATGCTAATTATTTTCGTTTCGTTCTGTTTTAAATTTTTAACGACAATAAAACACCATTCCCAACTTCTATCTTTGTGGTTAAACATTTATTTTGTTTTGATTATTTAAGGAAAAAGGAACTAATATTTTGATCCCAAAAAATGTTAATACAACAACGAAACTGATTAGTACATTTGGGCTCATTTGGTTGGCGGGGTTATGCTCTGGGAAAGTAATTTGATTCTAAATTATTAAATTCATGTGTTTAGTGTTACAAGGAAAGTAATCAGATTCCAAAAAATTAGATTCCAGTGTTTGTTTCAAATTTTATAAAATTCAGGAAAGTAATAAGAATCTTCACATCAAAAAAAATTAGTTCAAAATTCAAGGATTCTTATTCCCTACTTCAATCTAGGTATTCTTTTTCCTTAATACATGGATTTTAATAATAATAATAATAATTAAAAATTAAGATAATAATAATAGTAAAAAATAAATAATAAATAATAATAATAATAATAATAATAATAACAAAATTAAAAAAATAATAATAATAAAAACCAAAAAAATAGTAATAAAAACAAAAAATATAAATAAATAATAATAATATAAAAAACAAAACAAAAGAATAATAATAATAATAATAATAATAATAATAATAAATTTGATATTATGAAATTGACATTTTTTCAATGTAAACGATAACTTGATTTCATATTAGAATCTAGATAATTTTATTGATAAATTCCAAACACTGGATTATTGATTAGTTAAGAACTTAAGATTCAGTTTCCTCAAAATAATATATCTCAGAATTATATTTCATAACAACTTTACTTTCCTGTTTTATTTTTCCAGAATCACATTCTTCAAAATCATTTTCTCTGACAACATTAATTTTCTGCCAATCAAACGATTGCACTTTCTTTTTCCAAGCATTAATTAAAAAAAGAAGAAAAATAGAAAAAGAAGAGCACAAGAAATCAGTTTTGAAGCCAAAAGTTAGACATGAATAGTTAAGAATGTTTGCAGTATAATAGTAGTACTTTATTTCGTATCGAATGTATCATATTCATTAGAATAGTGCAATGCAACTTTACATCTATGGTGATACATTTTAGTATAAATTAGTGTTTGCACGCGGGAACTAGTACTTTCGTTTCATGTGATCTACTATTAAAAATGGAAAATCTAAATTGATGAATTAATTCGCGATTTATTCTAATTTTGATTGAACTTATATTTAGAGATTGTGAAGGTTGTCGACAAAGAATAGATCTATATTTGTTACATTAGATTTAGATGTACAATATTGAACTATAGGAGTAGTATATTTTACTTGTGATTTTATTATGAAAGGGAGATGAATAAGAGAGAAAAAAAAATAATAATACTACTACTATATATAATGAGGAATAATTGATAGAAAATGGGGTTTTGGTTGGACATGATGTGTCGATCAAAAATACAAATAATTCACAATTTCTTGAATAAAGTGTAGGTGCAGATGCACATGCAATTTTTGACACTTTTTGACTAACTCACTGAACTAAAAGAATGCATCCCCACACCACATTCCATATATATCGTTTATATAGTTATATAACCCCATACTCTCTCTCTCTCTCTCTCTCTCTCTCTCTCTCTCTCTCTCTCTCTCTCTCTCCGCACTATTTACCATTTATTTTCATGTTAAATTAAATTGCATTTTATTTTAGTTGCTTATGCTTTTGTTTGATTGGTCCATATTCCTGAAAATTGGGAATGGAAATAATAGAGATTTCACTATGAAGAATAATACTCCCTGATAATTGTCACAAACCATTACATACAAACCAAAAAAGTAAGTGAATTACTTCCTCCATCACCCAACAAGTGTTCCAATCCATCAACCAACACAAACCAAGAAATGAGCGAAAATTATATTATGTATCCCTAATCATTACATAGAAAGTTGAAAAGGTAAAAAACATGTAATAATAACCGGGGCAATTTTAGTACTTTATACTAATTTTTACATTGATAAATAAGATGAGACACGGGACAATAAAATTAGAAAGTAAGGACACTTATTAGAGGACGGAGAGAGTACTTAATTTACCCCTAATTACTATATATATAAAATTGAAAAAGTAAGAAATTAGTAATGATTATGGGGTTAAATTTAGTAGTTTATGTTCTTTTTTTTAATATAGTTAATTGAAATTTAAAGACCGAGCCACGGAGGACTCGAACTCAGGGCATTTGGTCCAGATCATTGACCACCTACCGCTAGGCCACACACACACACAAATTTAGGCTACTTTTTTTTTTTTTTTTTTTAACATAGTTAACTTGAAATTTAAAGGTCGCGCCACAGAAGACTCAAATCTGGAACCTTTGGTCACGGGCATTAACCCCCTACAGCTAGGCCCAACACACGCACACCAGTTTAGGCTACTTTTTATCTATAAAAAAAGTGTAATAGTACACTTATTTGGGGGACAAATTTCTTAAAAGGTTAGGACACTTATTAGAGGACTGAGGGCCTAATAAGTGTCCCAAGTCAGCAACACACACAAATTACGAACTAAGTGAAATTACTTAATTTATCCCTAATTATTATATAGAAAACTGAAAAAGTAAGAAATTTGCAATGATTAGGGGGTAAATTTGGTAGTTTAGGCAATTTTTTATTTAGGAAAATGTAATATGACATTTACTTGTGGATAAAAATTTTAAAGGATTAAGACACTTATTGAGATAAGAAAGGAGTAATAGAGAAAGTGATGAATTATACTTTAGTAGCTTTGTCAGGGTCACGATCAACATGTACACATTTTCTTTTTTATTTTCACTATATTTTGCACCCGTGCAATACACAATAATATATTTTTATTGAATTATAACTAACTTATAAAACACAAAAATTAAATTTTAAAGTTAAATAATATTAAGAATTTTGAATATACATTAAATATAAACATTTTACAAATTTGTCGTCACCTTCTCCAAATTTAATTTACTTATTGCTATATAACTCAAAGCTACTAATTTGAGATGAGTATATTTATATGTATTATGACAACATATTTGAGATGAGTATATTTATATGTATTATGACAACATATATAGATATATATATATATATTTGGACAATATATAAATTCAATCATATTTTTTTTACAAATATAATAACTACTAAAGCAATATATATATATATATATATAACTCGGGCAAAATAACAAATCTAACTAAAATTAAATATAAATATAAATGCATGTACAGTAAAACTTCCTTATATGAATACTCTATATAGGAATTTAGTAATAAAAAATTATAGTCCCGACTCGGGACCAGTTATATTTAGGAATAACCTCTACATTGTAATAAGTCATATTTTTTTTTCTGGTCCCGTCTTAAGGATTTATACCGTCATATAAGAATAAATTACAATATATATATAAATATATATAATATCATTAAACAAAATTTAAAATGACCTAAAATACTTATCTATGATTGATTGTGATAACATTTTAATTTTATGGGTTGTCACTTTATCCTTCAATTTGCGTGTACGTAATAACTCGTCTACGTATACACACTCTTGTTTTAACAAGGTGAATGCATATGTGATATAGTATTTAATTGAATACTTTAAAAAAAATATTTTTCTATATAAAAACTCTACATATGAATAACCTTCCTATAACAATATGAATGTTTAGAGATTTTATTGTATATGGATAAAATTGAACTTGCGTTTGAATGACATAAAGGCTCTTTTATCTCTTAGGCATGCTCGGAGAAGACAATAAATTATTGTATAATTTGTATATTTACTCATAAAAATAATAACACATGTTCATTCGATTGGTTAAGTGGCTTGACTTGTAGTTTTCTTCATATAAAAATTAGGCAGAGATCACTATAACCATTTACGATCATCATCATCCTCTTTCTTTCATCTTTTCATAATTGTATCTTGCTTTCAAACACGTAAAACAAACATCAATATCATCTAACATCGATCTCTACCAATATGCCAAAAAATAAAAAATAAATAAAAAATACATAAACACACACACTTACCTGAAATTCAATTTTCACCGTACTCATTTCATTTGGCGTTTTAAAAATATGAACTAAATAAATACAAAATTTCCAACAAAGAAACGAAAAAAAAAAGGAAAAAAAAAAAAAAAAAGTCATGCAATTGCAATCACCATACACCGAAAAATCTAGTTCGTCTTCTTCTTTTTTTTTTTTCTTTTTTTTGTGTATAAAGCTATTTTGCGTCTCCTCGACTTGAAAAATTCATCGGAGGTCTTCTCGACTTCGACATTACACTCATTGAGACAATAGATTGAATAGTTTGTTCAAATATCTCTACGTCGCTTAATGCCGTTCCATTTCTCTATCTCTAAAACTGCCACCATATACATGCATAAACTTTTGTTTTAAAATATTTGGGGATTGATTCAAAAAGAAGATGAAGTTTTCCATTTTTATAACTCGTCTTGGAAATACCTTCTTGCATGCCATGTTCTTCATTTTTTTTATTTTTTTATTTTATTTTAAATTGGTGGTAGTTGTTTTAGGGTTGTTCATCTTTTTCATAATCATGTTTTTTTTAAAAAAAAAAAATCATGCTTAAAATGTTAAGTTTTTGGACTTAAATAAATTGTTGAAGTTTGGACTAATGGGACTATTCGATGCCAATAGTCTCATTAATCCTATTTCTGATTATATATACTTAATTGAGGAGTTGCAGTTGGGTCTAATGAGACTATTTGGTGCTAATAGTCTCATTTCTAAAAATGTCAGAAATTAAAACAAAAACGTAAAATTTGAAAAAAAATGTAAAAAAACTTCAGTAAAAAGAAAAAAAAGTAAAAAAATCAATTGAAGTCAACTCATTAAGGGTATTTTGGTTCAAAAAGTAAAAAATTTACATAATTTGTATTTTTTTATCTCCTTGACTATTATTTGACATTTGTTAACTTCTATGGACATTTATATATATATATATATATTCTTTTAACATTGAAACTGTTTTTATTAATAAATTTGCTATCAAAATTGAATTTCAACTGGAGATTCCCATTTTATATGTAGTATAGGTTTTCGGAGTAATGCTTCAATGCCTAATGTGGGCATACTTAATATGCCAACGGATGACGTGATGATATTTTAAATAAGGAAATTCATTTAAATATATACCATAAAAATTAAATCTTACCAAAAAAAACTAAATCTTACAAAAAAAACTAAACCCCAAATGAAAATAATTCACGATATGGCACTGTCACATAAGCGGTGAGCACATTAAGTGTGCCCACCTTGAGTAGGGGAGCGTTTCTGTAGGTTTTCGGGGTCACTAATATCAATGGTGAGTGACCTTGAACTATTATCCTCAAAATTATTGATAAAAAAAAACATTTATATGAATGCCATATGTGTTAATTTATAAATTTAACAAATACTAGTACATCACTAATATCTGATAAATACGAAAAATAATTTTAAAAAAATATTGAAAAATAAGAAAATTAATTAATATCTAAATATGCACGCCAATAAAATTAATATGTGGTAAAAAAAAATACTAGTATGCAATTCCAACACTACTCCCTTTATTTTGCCGAAAAATTTCTTTTTATTATTTTATACTTTATATATGAAAAAAAAAAAAAAAATTCTTTCCACGAAATGGTGATAGTATATGATAGTAGTAGTATATGTTGATGATTGCAAATTTCCGATTAAAAAAAAAAAAGAAAAAAAAGAAAAGAGAAAAGAATGAATACTTATTGCAACAGTTATTATCCTATCCAATCCAATTCATTAACAGAGATGGAACGAGCTGCTTCACGTGACCAGTCATCTTCATTCTTACCGTTGCATTCAATGTTCATATATATTATATACACACACATATTACTTCACCTCAAATCAAATCAACCATTTTCTTGCACTCCTCCTAATTATACAATACTTTTTTTTTTTTTTTTTTCAGAACCTATATTCCCCCAATTCATAATAACCCACAAAGGCGCGTCTTCGTTAAACCACGCAAACTAGTCATGATTATTCTTTTTAATGGAAAATGAGATAATTTTTCAAAAAAAAAAAAAAAAAAAAAAGAAAAAGGAAAAGGAAAAATGAGAGAAAATAAATCTCTATCATCCCTTAATTTCCTTATCAATCATAAAGAAGACCCTCTAATATATGTTAATACAAATATACAAATTAATATAATGTAATCAAAACCCTAAATTAAGTTTATTAGTAAAATTTTTTATAAAAAAACATAGGTGAATGCTCCTCTACCCACTGTAAACATACTTAATATGTCAACGGCCGACGTGAAGGTAGCATATTTAAAAAAAATATTATTAATATATCTTGTAAAAATAAATCATACAAAAAATTAAATTCTAAATGAAAAATCATTAATGTGACAGTGCCACGTCAGCCATTGGCGCATTACACATGCCCAGAATATACTAAAATACAAGAATATGAAATAAAGCTGATGAGATCCTCTATCCACATTACGGCGTACTAAAATCGAATTTTCTTGAATTATATCCTTTTTTCTCAATTTCTATGTAATAATAGGGTAGGATTTAGTCTAATGGTACTCCCTCCGTCCCAAATAAATTGTCCCACTTTTCTTTTTGATTTGTTCCAATTCAATTGTCACACCTCAAATAAAGAAATAATTAACAACCCTTTAACTCTCACTAATGGCCCAAATTAAACGAATGACCCATTATCTGAATATTGTTGAAACATACCTTTATTTAATTTCAATTTTCTAATTTTTTTAATTAATTTAATTAATTAAAATCATGGAAATCATTGAATAAATATATAAATGAAAAAAAAACTATAACAGATATATATATAATAGACGATAAATGATATGCTACTCCCCCATTCGTGAGCACCTTCATGGACACTTTCGTCATTTTATCACTTTGACATTACTTTGTTCGATTTTTTCGATTGTTTTACATTCTAGTACCTTAGAAATTAATTTAGAAATTATAAAATCTAAAAAATAAATAAATATCAAAATTCAATTTGTTTTAATACTCATTTTTTAAAGTTAAATATAAAAAATAATAAAATGAGCTTTGATTTTTTAGATTTTATGATTTCTAAATTAATTTCTAAGGCACTAGAATATAAAACAATCGAATAAAATAATGTCAAAGTGATAAAACGGCGAAGGTGACTACGAAGGTGCCCACGAATAGAGGAGTAACATATCATTTCTCTAGAATAGACTACAAACTAAATATTCCTTAATGATCAAGTAATTAAAAGCATTGGTCCATCTATATTTATTACACAAATGTCATTCCTTAATTCTCATGCTCAAAAGCAAACGAGACAATTGATTTGGGGACGGAGGGAGTATTACTAATTAATAGTGGTTCATTAATTAAACTAGGGTATACATTATTTTTATCAATTTTTCTTTATTTTTTAACTAATAAAATTGAACTAAATTATAAATTCTATATGTTTGGTGAACCATAAACAATTAGTATAAAATTAAATTAAATCATAATATCGACAAATTGAAATGACTAAAAATCACGATTGAAATGATTCCATATGAAACTTCGAGGGGAAAAAAAGAGATGAGTGATCTAAGAATTGTTAAAGAACAAATATAAATGAAAATATTATGTTTTCGGACAAGAACTCTTTCTCTTTTCTTTCTTTTTTTCTTTTTTTATGACAAAAAGTCATTTTATTATTTTTTATTTTGACAAAAAATCATTTTATTATTTTAATATATTGACAAAACGAAATAGAACAGGAGCATATGACCTTTTCAACCCACAAACGCAATGTACAAACTGTAGTAAAACAAGAAAACTAGCCTCCGATAATCACACCATTAAACAAAATCAGAAAGTAGAAAAAAAAAGATGCAGCCTTTGCCCCTTGTGCGTTTGGGTTTATAAATACTACTGCAGTATTCAGAGAGAAGAGAGAAGAGAGAGAGAGAGAGAGAGAGTCCTCTGCTTCTTCCCCTGCTGCTTGCCGGTTGGTTGCTTTTCTTGGGGTCTGTTTGGCTTGTGTGTGTGTTGCTTTGCGTTTGCCACCTTCCAAAAATGGCTTCTTTTCCCTCCATTTCCTTCCTTGTTCTTTCTCTAGCCCTGCTCCTCTCCTCCCACTGCAATGCCAAACGCGCCGCCCCCTTCAGCCACCACCGCCACCCTCGCTTCGCCTCCCACAATTACAGAGATGCCCTCACCAAATCCATCCTGTTCTTTGAGGGCCAGAGGTCGGGAAAGCTCCCTTCTACTCAGAGAATCACTTGGAGAAGAGATTCTGGCCTTTCCGATGGCGCTGCAATGCACGTACGTCTCTCTCTCTCTCTCTCTCCCTCTCTCTATTTTGTTTTGCTTGTGTTCGTGTTCCTTTTTGAAGTTTTTGTTGAAATAAACAATTGCTTATTTTGGGCTGCAAATGCCGAAATGCACGTAGTTAAATTAGCTGTGTATTTTGGGATTTTTTTGTTTTCCTTGTCTCATAATGTACCATGTTTTCTTGACTTATGCCCGAAACAGAAAGATTTGAGGTGGGATTATACTTATTTTAAGGTTTGAAACGCAATGCTGGTAAAAAAAAATGAGCAAGTTTTCATAGTATTTCTAGTTATGCGCTTGAACAATTTTCATTTGTTTTTGCCAAGTGTTTATTGAAGTGGGTTTTGCCTGATTTCAAGGTTTAAATGGCAATGTACGTTTGTTACTCTGTTTAGCCTCAAGAAACATACCATTAAACCACTACTGCGCTTCAAACCATATGATTTGAAGTTACCTTTTCTTGATTTTGAGGGTTTAAAGGGCAATGCAAGTGAAATTTTTGTAGAATCATGTTTAATTTTAAGGTTTGAAAGGCAATGCAGGTGGAATTATATCTAGTAATATGGCTTGAGTCACTAATTTTAAGGTTTAATTGGCAATGCAGGTGGATTTGGTGGGAGGATACTACGATGCAGGGGACAATGTTAAGTTCGGGTTTCCCATGGCGTTCACTACGACGATGCTTTCATGGAGCGTGATCGAGTTCGGAGGCCTGATGAAAGGAGAGTTGCCTCATGCCAAAGAAGCCATCAAATGGGCCACTGACTATCTCCTCAAAGCCACAGCTCAACCAGACACCATTTATGTGCAGGTTCACAAACATTAGTTATTAGTCCTTACAATGCAGAGAAACTGAATCAAGATCTTGATTGTGTGGAAATGGGATTCTGATTTCTTGATTCGTCACAGGTCGGAGATGCTACTAAAGATCATGCTTGCTGGGAAAGGCCTGAGGATATGGACACACCAAGAAGTGTGTTCAAGATTGACAAGAATACCCCTGGCACTGAAGTTGCAGCTGAAACAGCTGCTGCTCTTGCTGCTGCTTCCTTAGTTTTTAGGAGGAGTGATCCTAACTACTCCAAGATTCTTGCAAGAAGGGCAATGAGGGTATATGTTGAATAAATCTCTTTTACTTTGATCATACATAGGGATCTTACTTCTACTGCTGCAATCTTTGGTTTACAAACATTAGGATCTTACTTCTGATATGTGTTTAGGTGTTTGAGTTTGCTGATAAGTATCGTGGCCCGTATAGTAACAGTCTGAGGCCGTACGTGTGCCCTTTTTACTGTGATTTCTCCGGCTATCAGGTATAAAAACATGGCGATTATTGAAAATCTTCCTAGTTTGTGTTTGAACTGTGCGTTTGAAGTTGGTGTATCGTGTTGTTTTGTTCAAGGATGAACTACTGTGGGGTGCTGCTTGGCTGCATAGAGCAACGAAGAATCCGACTTATCTCAGCTACATTCAAACAAACGGACAGACACTCGGAGCTGATGAAACTGATAACACATTTGGTTGGGACAACAAGCATGTTGGAGCTCGAATCCTTCTCTCGAAGGTTGTTTATTAGGAACTTTTCCTAGAGTATTAATAATGTATCGCGTAATCTCGTGCTAAAGAATGCTTGTTTTTCAGGCTTATCTTGTCCAAAATGTCCAGCCTCTCCATGACTACAAGAGCCATGCTGATAACTTCATATGCTCTTTGATTCCGGGGACGCCCTTCTCCACTGCTCAGTACACTCCGGGTTCGTACTTGGAATTGAGAACATACTCTTTCTGCAATCAATCGAGTCGATTCATGAGTCTTGACAAGCTAACTTTTGCAACAGGTGGTCTATTGTTCAAGATGAATGATAGTAATATGCAGTATGTGACATCCACATCATTCCTTCTCGTGACCTACGCCAAGTACTTGACCACGGCACGTAGGGTTGTGAACTGCGGTGGTGCCATTATCACTCCGAAGAAGCTCAGGGCATTTGCCAAGAACCAGGCAAGAATCCAATGTGATCTTGCCCTATAATTCTAGAAAATTTTCTATCATATGTTTGTTTAATGATGTCTAAAGTTGTTGCATTTTTGGAATGTGGTGCAGGTTGACTACTTGCTAGGCGATAATCCGATGAAGATGTCGTTCATGGTGGGGTACGGGTCGAGGTATCCAGTGCGCATCCATCACCGGGGCTCGTCTCTTCCGTCCGTTAGCGCTCATCCATCGAAAATCCAATGCTCCTCCGGTTTTTCTGTCATGCATTCGCAATCTCCAAACCCTAACATTCTAATGGGGGCGATTGTTGGTGGGCCCGATCAAAATGACCGGTTCCCGGATCAACGGTCGGATTACGAGCAATCGGAACCGGCCACGTACATCAATGCACCCCTAGTTGGAGCACTGGCTTACCTTGCTCACTCATTTGGCCAACTCTAGACAATGCCACTCACTATTCCCAAGATATCATTATTATTATTATTACCATTCCCTTTTAATTTCTTATTTTTAAAAATAGTTTTAGAGGCAAGTATGGTTATTTGGAGTAGGGTTTCAATGTTTAGTTTCATTACTAGCTATAGTATTAGTGCTAACTAATTGTGTGAGTTAAGGAAGGGATGCAAATGCAAATGGTACTGTGTGTAGTGTGTGTGCACAGTGGGGCCCTGTCTGTAGCTTTTTAATATACAGTGTAGTATGAGGTGTCCGATCCTTTTTAAGGTTAAGTGTGTAATATGTGAATGTAATGAATGGAATGTGAGTTTCGTGGCCTAGACGGCGATTGTGATTGGTCAAGAATTGGAGTAATGGCATTGGTTGGTTTATTGAGTTATGTTCTGCACCTTTTTTTTGGGTATGTTGTGTTTTATTTTATTTTTTATATTCTTGTTTGGGAACTTGAAATGTGTCCTCTACTAATTTAACTAGATTATCCGGTCTGTTTACATATTTTATATCTTTTTTTTTTTTTTATTTTAACAAAACATATTTTATATCTTAAAGTATATAATTAACAAACTGGCCAAATTAGGAAGGGAGGCAACAAGTTATGTAATTTAATAGTGTTCCTATTTTTATATAATTACTCGGTTTCGACTAGGAAAAAGATGTTGATATATGTCACTGTGGTCCCATTAACATTACTTTACTTTACAACTTATTTTTTCTAATTTAGTTTGAAAATTTTCCAAAAAATACTTTTAAAAAAAAAAAAATTTAAATTTGTGGGATATAAACAAGAATGTAGCAACTCATTTGAGCCCCCACATAAAATCATAAATCCGGTAAAGTGTTATCATTACTCGAAGGAAAAGTAGGCGTAATATACTCTTATTTATTCTTACCGTTGGTGTTTTTTTTCGGGGCCCAATAATTTGACCGTTGAATACAAAAAGCGGGAAGAAATATTTGGCGGGTAAAAAGGGAGAAAGTGCCACGTGATGCGGCGGACAAGTCACGTGGTCAAAAGCTGCACTCTGTCAGAACCTGCTCCAATCCAACCTGGCCTTTACACTCATTTCCCTATTTTTCTTAGGCTTCGTTAGGCCCAAAATTTGCTATTTTTCATATATATATATATATATATATATATATATAAATCCATTTCACTTAAAATTACATACTACCTTCGTCCCATTATATTAAGGCTTATTTGACTTGCACAGAAACCAATGAATGAAAAAATATATGGCTATAATCAATTCTAAGGAGAGAGAGTTAATTGTAGCCAAACATTTTTTGCCATTTTAGGAAAGAGCTCTAATATAATGGGACAGACCAAAACGGAAATAAGCTCTAATATAATGGGATGAAAGTAGTATTTCAATAGTGACTTTTCTGGCACGTTTTTTCACATTTCTTGATAATGTGTTTTAAGATGGATTTTTGAATAATTCCTTCTTTTACGGGATACTACGACAGTTGTAGTATCCCGTAAAACAAAGAATTCTTAAAATTTTATCTTAAAACCCATCACTGAGAAGCGTAGAAAAGCGTGCCAAAAAAGACACAAAAAAAGGTATCATTTTATATGAAATGGAGGGAGTAAATAATATCCTAGTCACTCATTGGTGTGCACCTCGTCATTTTATCACGTTTGCATTATTTTTTTGAATTTTAATTTTTGTTTTACATTCTAGTATCTTAGAAATTAATTTAGAAATCATGAAATCTAAAAAATCAATGCTCGATTTGTTATTTTTTATTTTTAACTTCAAAAATGAGTAATAAAATACATCGAGCTTTGATTTTTATTTATTTATTAGATTTCATGGTTTCTAAATTAATTTCTAAGATACTAGAATGTAAAACAAAAATTAAAATTAAAAAAAGTAATGCAAACGTGATAAAATGACGAGGTGCCCACGAAGGTGCCCACTAATGGGTGACTAGCATATTATATATATATATATATATATATATATATATATATACTACCTCCATCTCATTTATTTAGTCTCATTTACTATTTGGCACGTATTTCTACCGAAACCTAGTACGGGTTTTAAAATATAATTTTGTAGTATCGTTTTTTTTACGGGATACTAGTATCCCGTAAAAAAAACGATACTACAAAATTATATTTTAAAACTCGTACTAGGTTTCGGTGGAAATACGTGCATAAAGCAAATGGGACTACCTTAGTGAGATGGAGGTAGTATATATTTTAAATTTATTTAGTAAAATTGTCTTCCCAAATCTTTAAAGTTTTAGAACGTGGCAAACGAAAACCATTTACTACAACGGTTGGGTTTTGTTTTGGGCTTTTTACATTTGCCTAAGGGTTAAAAATATTCAAAACAAATAAGTATAGTAATTTTATATTTATAAGTTAAAAAATATAAGTTTTATACTCAAAATCTTATGAAAAGATAAAAGTAACCTCCACTTTATATCGCATTCAAAATAAAACAAAATAGGATGTTGGCTCCACTTAACATTTATTCTAAGAATTAAAAGTGAAACTACCACACTCTCTTTCTCAGGGTTCTCACTCTCTTTCTCACGCTATCTCTCCCCCCAAACCATGAAACCCTATCCCCAAATTTTTTTTTTGGAACCGTGTGTATTGCTGTCGCCCCCACCGGAGACAAAAGAGAGTATGGCCAATTCCAATAACAATTCGGGTTCCGAAGGCGAAGGAGTCGAAGTCCCAACTCAAGTATGTCGTTGAGTTCCGACGATGGAAGAACGACGAAACCTTCCTCAGCCGCCGCCTCTGGTAATTTTTCTATTTTTCTTCTTCTCTTCTTTGTTATTTCAAAAGTAATTGAATTTTTAGTATTTTTAGTTCTTCAATCAATTCGTATGTAACGATTTAATGATTTTATGTTTGTTTGAATAGAATTATAATGTGTATAAATGCATTAATATTTTGATTTGTATGCAAAAAATTTAGATTTACTGGGTAAATTATGAATTCGAAATCTTTGTAAATTTGGAAAAATTATGAATTCGATCTGTAGAATTAAATTATATATATATATATATATATATATATATATATATATACACACGGTTTGAACTCTCACGGTTTAAATTAAATCAAACCATGGGCTCATGGTTTGATTTAAGTGGAAACCGTGAAATTAGTTTTTTTCACGGTTCGGACTCAAATTAAACTGTGGGCACACGGTATGGTTTAATATCAAACCGTGAAAATACAAATTGCAGAGAAGATTAGAAAAATTGATACTTCACTAAATTAACTAAATTAATGAATCATTTTGCGCTATTATTTTGCAGCCTAGGTACGCATGGTACATGGCTCGTATGCAAGGATTCCCCGGTGAAATAACTAGCTACAACCGAGACCATGCAATTCTAGGTGTAATTTATCATTTAGGTCGTATTGGCGGACTGGATCTCTTGAGACGATTTGACAACGAATCTCCATTCGGAAAGATCCTCTTGCTTAGGAAGTTCGGGATGCACGAGTTATTGGCTAGGGAGCTGTGGAGGGGTGAATGACACAAATTGGAGAGGTGGTTCCACGTAGGTGGACGGGATATTCGGTTTGGGCCTCAAGAATTCTGCCTTGTGACTGGATTATGCTTCGGCCCCTACGACCTTTAATCCCCACGGTCGCAATCACGTCATCCCGCACACGAGTCTCTTCCATACTTATTACCGCGGACGTAAGGTGCAAGTGAGAGAGCTCTTGGATGATTTCAAAGATGCATCTAAAGTCATAGGGACTCCGGAGCAATACTTGAGCACCGCCAACCTCATCATCTACTACTACGTGCTACTATGTCGTGACCCTGACAGACCCGTCGATACTTGGGCATGGACATTAGTAGAGGATCCACAGCGATGGGGGGAGTTTCCGTGGGGATCATGGTCGTTCCAGATCATGTGCCACCAGCTTGGAATGGCAAAGAAGGACCCCACAGAAATTGGAGGCACAAAAAATAGGGCTGCCTACCATCTCTACGGGCCTAAGTGGGCGATGTTGCTTTGGGCCGTCGAGGCCATTCTGCTTTAGGGCATGCAATTGGAACACGTCGCAAAGAGCACAAGACGCCATGGCTTAGGAGATGGGAACTTGGGTCGTCGCATGCCGATTTCGTTGGTTTCTTTGACAATCCACATGTATATCATTATTCTCTTTTTACTGTATTAATTAATTATGTTAATTATATAAAATAATATTTATGGATTATTTAGTTTATCATTAATTAAATAATTAAATGTTTTTTTATAGATTTTATTAATTAATGATTAGTTAATTACTCATAATAATACTGATTTGTTTGATTGTTTGGATTCAAATTTAATTTAAAATTTCAATTTTTTATGCTAGAAGTGTGAAATAGCCATTTCACATAACTTAAATGAAACCGTGAACACACGGTTTCATCTAATTTGAACCGTGAAATAGTTTATTTCACGGTTTGAACTTTACTGAAACCGTGATCACACGGTTTGTTTTAAGTTCAAACCGTGAAAACCAGCTTTTTCACATTTTTCACGGTTTGAACTTGAATCAAACCGTGTGTCGACGGTTTAATTTATCAAACCGTGAAATGGCTATTTCAGAGAGTTGAAAATTGGAAAAATTGATAATGGTTATGCATTTTGCTTTTGTTTATGCAGCTCGAAGTCAACCCCACACTCGAACCTGATGAAGAGGAACATGCCTCTTATTACTTTTAGTCCCTGTTCGAGTGCCAAGACCCGTTAGAAGTTCGGTTTAAGCCGAATACACACAATTCTTGGAAGAAAGCGCCTCCGGAGCAGAGGTAAGCAAAGGATGCGAGAGATATGGCGAGAGTGATTGATAAGTTTAGGTGCCGGGATTTGAGGCAAGTAGTCCAGCCCCAACATTGCCAGCCTCGTGCCAACTGGGCAAATTCAGAGGGTGGAACACTTATCCCGGCCCTTAGGGCTCGTGCGATCGAAGAGGCCGAGGGTTGATAGTGTAGTGTTTACTACAGTTTATATGTAATGTAGAATAATATATATTTTGTATTTTCTATAAATATGGTAGAGCTCAATGTAACAGTAAAGAGGATAGAAGGTAGGAGGAAGAAAGGTAGAGAGAGAGAGTAAGATGAGAGAAAAGTAGTAAATTCATTCCTTATGTCAGCCCCCAGTACAAGGTTTCCTCAAATACCCTAAATTCCAAACTTACTCCACAAGAAATTAAATAAGTACTATAAACGCATTTCTAAAACAAAAATGCCAAAACTAAACTTTTTATTTTCTTAAAGCTAAACTCGCAGATGCTGCCATGTGTGCGGTCGGGATCATTCCTTCTTTTCCACGCTAGAAGCACCAATCTCCTTCCCTTTCTTCCCCAAATCAAACTCGAACCCTAATTTCGACTCCCCTTTTCCTTCCTTCGCTTCTGCTCCAATCACCAATCTCCCTCCGTTCATAACAATACCCCATCCGTGAAACAATCCTTGTCCCCAAGGATTAAAAGTCGGAAACTTTCTGCTGATATACTGAGTATCTTCCCAAGTGGTTAAATCTGGACTAGAAGATAGCCATTGCACTGAAATCTGATGAATGCTTGCACCGGGCGATTCACCAGGCGACTCCCCAAGACTGCAAACGGTTCGATCTTGTACAACCCATCATCCGCAGCTGGAGGTAATTCCTGAATAGGTACAATCTTCTTCCCACATGCTTTTTCAGTAAAGATACTTGGAAAACACGGTGTATTCTTGATGATTCTGGTAACTCCAATCTATAAACAACTTTCCCCAATTTCTCCACAATCTTGTAAGGCCCATAATATCTAGAAGACAGTTTAAGATTCCTTCTCAATGAAACAGAGTTCTGACGAAATGGCTGTAATTTCAAATAGACTAGATCCCCAACCTGAAATTCCATTTCTTCCCGTTTCTGATCTGCAAAAAACTTCATTCTTTGTTGTGATTGAGACAAATTTTCATTCAGTTGTTGCATAAATTTTTTCCTCTGTTGCATCAGTGTAGAAACATCCTCATTAGTTGAATCAAAATAAGAATCCAATGATAAATTAGGGGGTGGGTAGCCATACAGAGCCTGAAAGGGGGTAGACTTTAGACTAGTGTGATAATTGGTGTTGTACCAATATTTTGCTAAAGGTAGTCACTTGCACCACTACTTAGGACTATCACTGACCATGCACCTTAGATAATTTTCCAAACATTGGTTCAAACGTTCAATTTGACCATCTTTTTTGTGGGTGATATGCTGAAGATAGTTTCAAAGTTGTACCCAACAACCTAAACAATTCCTTCCAAAACTCACTAGTAAAGATTTTATTTCTGTCAGAGATAATGCTTAAAGGAGCACCATGAAGCTTATAGATTGTATCCAAGAATACCTTAGCTATCCCTTCAGCAGTGTAGGGATGAGATAAAGCCACAAAATGAGCATATTTAGTTAATCTGTCTATGACAACTAATATGACATTCTTACCTGCAGATTTTGGAAGTCCTTCAATGAAATCCATGTATATATGTGTCCAAGCAGTATGAGGGATAGGGAGAGGTTGCAGCAAACCAGGTAAAATCCCAGGTTGTGGTTTATTTCTTTGGCATGCATCACATTGCTTGACATGTTGAATTACTGTTGTTTTCATCCCTGGCCAATAAAAGGCATTCAGTAGTCTCATATAAGTCCCCTGAATACCTGAGTGTCCCCCATAGGAAGAGTTGTGAACTTCCTGCATGATAGAATCCCTAAGCACCTGATCAAAACCCACAACCACCTTGCCCTTATATCTGAGAAGTCCATCACATATAGTGAAATCAGAATAGGCACTGTGTCTCAAAGCTTGTTGATCAGTCTTAATTATGAATTTATGCCCTATAAATAGGTTTTCCATTTTTGGATAGCAACTATTACAACTAAAAATTTTCTTTCATAAATTGAAAGAGCCTGATTTCTAATTCCTAGTGCTTTGCTTAGAAAAGCAATTGGCCTCTAATTTTGCATAAGTACTGCCCCTATACCAGTACCACTAGCATCTGTTTCCAGGGTAAAAGGAATGGAGAAATCTGGTAAAGCCAAAACAAGAGCTGTAGTCATTGCTTCTTTTAACTTTTGAAAAGCTATTTCTGCTTCAGCAGTCCATACAAAACTTTCCTTCTTCAAAAGGGCAGTCAATGGGCTGTTCAAAACCCCCATAATTTCTAACAAACTTTCTATAATAACCAGTCAAACCCAAAAAACCTCTTAGTTGCTTAACATTCTGAGGTATAGGCCAAGCAAGCATGCATGCAATTTTGTCAGGATCAGTGAAAACCCCCTCTGTAGTAATAACATGACCCAAGTACTCAACCTTCTTCTGTCCAAAACTACATTTACTTTGTTTAACATAGAGAGAGTGCTTCCTTAATAACTCCAAAACCTCATTCAAATGAGTCTTGTGCTCAGCCCAAGACTGACTATAAACCAAAATATCATCAAAGAAAACCAATACAAACTTTCTCAAACAATGGTGAAACACTTAGTTCATTAAAGATTGAAATGTGGCAGGTGCATTACATAATCCAAAGGGCATGACCAAAAACTCAAAATGGCCATGATGGGTACTAAAAGCGGTAAGGTACCTATCAGCAGGCTTTACCAAAATTTGAAAATATCCAGACCTTAGATCAATCTTAGAAAAGTATTGAGCTCCAAACAACTCATCTAACAATTCATCAATAATGGGAATAGGGTAGTCATGCTTGATAGTGAGAGAATTCAAATACCTATAATCCACACACATCCTTCAAGTGTTGTCCTTCTTCTTGACCAAGATAACTGGAGATGCAAAGGGACTCATGTTGTGTTGAATGATACCTGCCTTTAGCATCTCAGTTACAATTCTCTCAATTTGATCTTTGTGTTGTGAGAGGTTCTGTAAGGGTATAAATGTTTAGGAATGCTTCCATCTTTCAGCTGAATTTGATGTTCAATTCCTCTTGCAGGTGGTAAACCCTGTGGTTCAGCAAAAACATCAGCAAATTCCTTGAGCAGGGGCTCCAATTCAGCAGGTAAATCTGTCTTTGATTTATTTTCTTCATTAAGAAGAAAATTCTCCTCAATAGAATTTAGTTCATGATGAATGAGGCTGCTTAAGACAGGACCAGTGACCAAGGTACAGTCCACTATAGTGTTCATAGCCTGTAGCTTAACCCTCTCCCCATTTAAGGAAACTGTAACACTCATATTATTGTAATCCAACTCAATAGGAGTGCAGAATCTGAACCAATCCCCCCCTAAAAGCATATCACAACCTTCATTTTTGAGTAACCTAGGAGAATATTGGAACTCAAACCCTTGAACTACCCATTTGAAATCAGTGGCCCTCTTAGTACTAATCAATTTCTATCCATTTGCCACTCTAACCATGAGAGGCCTATCCTCCTGTATGTTGCAGCCCAACTTCCTTGATGTATCTTCTTGAAGGAAACTGAGATTACTCCCAGTATCCAAAAGGATATTTAACTGCTGAGTTCCCACTTCTCCCAAAACTCTCATAGTAGTAACCCCATTCTCACCATGCAGGGTATTTAGTGATATGAGTGCCTCTTCCATATCAGGGGAAATATTCTCTTGAGTATCATCCATATCAACCACTTCCCGTGAACATAGAGACTCTTCTTCCTCTGACATAACCATGTAGAGCATTCTAGTTTTACACCTATGCCCAGGGAAATACTTATCATCACAATTGTAACACAGACCCTTCTCTCTTCTTGCAGCCATCTCAACAGATGTAAGCAGCTTTGGATCAGTTTTTGATGGAGCTGGTGTGGGAGTTGGATGAGGAACAAAGCTAGAATAAGGCTGGAGTCTGATTTCCTACCTCCTGGAGTGTAACTAGAAAAAGATCTAGAGGGTACCCTCAATTTCTTTGCAATAGCATCTAAGGTATGTAGCTGTTGTTTTCCTAGAGCAATAGCTTAATCAAGAGTAGGAGGGTGGAACATTTTAATAAAAGATCTGAAATCTTCTCCCAGCCCACTCAAGAAACTAGCCACAAAATACTCCTCAGTAAAACGGCTAGAGTCTTCCATTAAAAGACAGGATCTCAACTCATCAAATATGTCCACATAATCTTGGTAGGAACCAGTCATTTTGAGTTTATTAAACTCAACAATGATATTAGAAGCAACGAGGTCCTCAAATCTTGCTGAAATGACTTCTAAAAACTGTTGCCAAGAAATAATCAACTCCCCTATTTGTAAATTTTGAAACCACAACAAGGCCTTACCATCAAAATGTAGGGAAGCCAAGTGAACTCGTTGTGAATCAGGTATAGATGGCATAAGCTTAAAGTAACTATGACACTTAATCATCCAAGCCCTAGGATTAGTGCCATCAAACCGGGGAAAGTCTACTTTAGGAAGGGCTGGATGAACAAAGGTGGAAAATGTACCATTCTTACCCCCAGGAGGAGAACTGAAACCACCCAGAATAGAGTCAGATCCACCAGTAGGAATAGGCTCACGATTGAGGAGCTGAAGCTGTAAATCAGCAAGGGTTTTAGTAATGTGGTCAAGCTGATCTTGTGTTTTTTGTTCTACAGCAAGGCGCTTCATGGATTCTGATTGCAAAGCTTGATCTAACTTCTTTTGCCCTTCTTGCAGGTCTTTGAGGCAGGTACCGTCGGCCATGGGATCGAAGTGGATGATACCAATTGTAGTGTTTACTAAAGTTTATATGTAATGTAGAATAATATATATATTGTATTTTCTGTAAATATGGTAGAGCTCAATGTAACAGTAAAGAGGATGGAAGGTAGGAGGAAGAAAGGTAGAGAGAGAGAGAGAGAGAGTAAGATGAGAGAAAAGTAGTAAATTCATTCCTTATGTCGGCCCCCAGTACAAGGTTTCCTCAAATACCCTAAATTCCAAACTTACTCCATAAGAAATTAAAGAAGTACTAAAAATGCATTTCTAAAACAAAAATGCCAAAACCAAACTCTTTATTTTTCTAAAGCTAAACTCGCAGATGCTGCCATGTGTGCGGTCGGGATCACTCCTTCTTTTCCACGCTAGAAGCACCAATCTCCTTCCCTTTCTTCCCCAAATCAAACTCGAACTCTAATTTTGACTCCGCTTTTCCTTCATTCGCTTCTGCTCCAATCGCCAATCTCCCTCCATTCATAACAGATAGTTCACTCCCCGACAAGTCCCCAGCATCGTCTGTTGCATACACGAGGATCCGTGAGGATGTGATAACGACCGTGGGCTGACAAGGTCATGAAACACTTGGCCCAGGATACGTCGGAGACCAGAGTGATTGCTTATATCGCCAAGTTCATGATAGGGCACCTGAAGGGGATATTCGGGAAGTCGGGGAGTTCCTCGAGCCATAGCAGGCATTCCTATAGTCGGGCACCGTCACATGCCAGCCACGTGCCCTCTGTGTGTCACGACATTCCGTTGACCGGGACCACAGAGCTTCTGTAGCTCGAGACGATGACGAAGGTGCCCACATTGAGTACAGGTCACCTACCCCTGAGGCCGCTCCGGGTTTCGAGCAAATGGGCGGGTTTAGGGAGCCCTCTCCAGAGCCGGTAGCACGGGAGAGATCAAGGATGCCTCCATTTCAAGAGGCTGAGGTTGAGGATGAGGAGTCGTCGCACTCATCTTATTACAGGGACCTGGACATGATGCCCCTGGACGATTGGGTGCATCCCAATCTGCATGTGCTTCCCCATCTGCGTGTGCTTCCCCATCAACAGGTGATTCCTGATCCCGAGATGCTGCAGGGGGTGACTACAATGATAATGATTCTGACCTCGAAGGACATATGCCAGTGCGTCAGGCTCGTGTTGGGGGACGCACTGTGAGGCCATCGGCTGCTTTATAGAGCCCCTTTGTCCCGACTATTGCCACTCCGTATTCCGGCGCAACGATGAAGCAGCTGTATCAAGAATTCAGATGTAGCGGGCCGAATTCCTATGTCGATAATTTGCAGGACCCGTCCCATCGGATGGAGCAGTCCTTGTTCGATGAGACCGAACACCCCAGTATTAAGTTCTCAGCCGAGGTTAGACCGGACTTTATTTTCTAAGATTATTTATGATAGTTTGTCGATTATTATGTTATGTTAATACTCTGTGTGGATTTTAGATGATGGGTCTGTACACCATTTACTGGTGGAGTCAACTCCAACGGGGACTTTCTTTATGTTCGTCTCTAAATGAGAGATCCACCGTTCTGCTTGGAATGGGCGTATACGTGAGTTTTTATTGACATATTAAATGAATATTTATTTTTGGGCGTGTACGTGAGTTTTTATTGACATATTAAATGAATATTTATTTTGGGCGTATACGTGAGTTTTTATTGACATATTAAATGAATATTTATTTTACTTATTATTTTTTTGTCTATAATCTCTAAATTAAGATATTATTAGACAGTACGAGTTGAGGAGGGCCCTGATGGATCTTCACGGTGGAGATCAAATGGCAATGGCGAAGTCGAAGCTAAAGTATCGTGATTACAAGCTGTCAGAGGATCTCCAGAATTGGTTTCACAGTGTGGGCTTGTATGATCTTTGGATGAACGCAACTTGTGTAAGTTTCTTCATTTAAACTTTGTGTTTTTATTACGTATTATTATTAGTGCTTTATAAATAAATAAGTAGAATCGTTGATCCTCGTATGCAGTTTGTGTTTATTTGCCACGTATCCTCTGATCACTGAGTTATTGTCCGAGTACTGACTGACGATTGGACACTGGAGGTATACGACTCACTTCTACATCAGTTCGCCAATGCTGACGAAAGAATACAGCGGAAGATCCAACTCAACCCGATCCTTAACCTTTGGCCCAGAGTGCTGTAGCAAGTTGGGTATTGGGAACAACATCCACTGTTGAAGAGGCAAACTGAATTTCTGAAGGTTGTTTGGATCCCCTAGAGCAGCAATACATACAAAGGGACGATTTTTCATGCGGCTCGTACTCTTGTATGTACATCGATCGTATTTTCGCTCGTCAGAAGCCGCGCCTTGACCGGGTTGGAGTGAAGTACCTCAACACGTATCGTTTAGAGGTGGCGAAACGTATATTTTCACTTTCACAACGTCGTGCCGACATGTGAACATTTGCTAGAATATTCTAATATGCGAATTAGAATATTACTATAATTAATTAATTAGAATATTTGCATTTAAATATATTTTTTAATACACGAATTAGAATATTACTATAATTAATTAATTAGAATATTTGCATTTAAATATTTATTTAATACGTGAATTAGAATATTTACATTTAAATATTTAAATACAAAGTCAATATGTCATCACAATACATCACTTAGAAGTATAGTACACTATAGGTGACTATGGGATTACAAATACATTCACTATAGTCCATTATGGAAATATTTACATGAATTCATTCTACACAGTCAAATTAATGACCGTTTTCTTCCAATTCTCAAGTAATAGGTGTTTAATTGTCATTATATGTATAAATATTTGTTGGGATATTATGTTAAGGGGGAACTTGGATCAAATTAATAAACAATTTGTTTTGATTCGATTCCAAAACCCTAAGTAGAATATTTCCCTTATTATTTTTGATGAATCTAGACAAGTTATACTTAGCAAAGCTTGCATGTTAGGAAGCTTTTATTTTTAGTCTAGAAGCGCTAAGGATGAAGCAGTCAGAGTTCGCGAAGCGTCAGGAAGCGAAGCGGCTCCAGCAGTGAAAGCGTCAGCAGTAAAGTTATGCAAAGCGTTATTGAAACACTTCAGATAAAGATGCTTAGAGCGAGCTTCCATTCAGTGGAAGCGAAGCGCTCTCAAATCAGCTCACCCAAAGCGTCTCTCATACAGAGCTGAACTTAAAGCGTCGATCAGTGCTAGTGTGATAAGTTTGACTCGCAGAATCCAAGTTTGAATTTCAAACGGATATCTGACATCACCGCCTAAAGCTTACGTGTCAACACACCATTGCACAACGGAGGCAGCTACAGTCCGAAAAGTCAAGATTAGGTAAAGACTGCCATACCCCTAGGTGCGGCGAACATCCATTCCTAGTATTAAAGTCTGAAAAACCTGAAAAGCGACTGACACGCCGAGTTATCCAGAAATTAAGGAACACGCAGCCTCTTCTCTCTCAACGGGAAGTAGGGTTCTTTACTATAAATAGAAGGAGTTACACACACTAAAAAAAAATGCACGTACAAACAATTCAAGCATACTACTCGCAAGAACTCAAGCAAATTATCCTTTACATTCCTTTAGTTCTTTCGAAGCGCTTCACATTAGTGTGTCCTCAAGAAATTTGTTTTCTTGAGTATTGCAACTACCATCTTTCTAGGTTCAACAGCATACATCCATAACCTAGCTTCGAGAATTCTTATCCCTTTACTTGTGATCTTAATTATAAAGGATTCTCATTTACGAAAACCCAAAACCCCAAAACCAAGTCTATCGTGTTTAGATTAAGTTGTAAGGTTGTAAAGTTTTTGTAGCAAAGTTTGTTGTTGTAAGGCCTCTCGAGAGCCCGTGAAATATCTGAGGATTCAAGTACAAGTTTGTTACTAGTCTTGAATCACTTCCCCTTGGAAGTATAAAACAAGGGATACCGAGTGAAGGTATTCATCCCGTCGTGGATAGAGTGGACGTAGGAGAGGTGCTCCGAACCACTATAAATTGTTTGTCTCTTTACTTTTAAGTTATTTATTACTTTGATTATTTGCATACACACACATACGCTTTAAATATCAAGTTGGTTTTAATTGCAAGAAAAAGCTTTAAAGACTCACCACATTCCGCACTGTACTCACACGAGCGAGAAGCTTCGAAAGCTTCACTAAGCATTCAAAGCGTCTACTCGATCAAAGGCTGAAAAATGAAAGAGAAGTTAAACACTTCTCAACACACGTATTCACCCCCCCCCTCTACGTGTGTTAGTCACTTTCGGGACCAACAATATTTAACAAAATACGTGATTAGAAGCATTAGATATCAGATTAAAATGAAATTTGGCCTTAATTTTGACCAAATTGGAGTGTCTCACGGTTAGGGTTCACGGGTTGAAACGTGGTTACATGGTTAAAATCACAACAAACCGTGTAAATAGGAGTAGTTTTGACCAGATTCTAATTTTGACCAGATTCCACGGTTAGGGTCCAGGGTTTTCAGTTAACTACGGTTTCATTCTTAAATAAACCGTGCAAATCTATTTTTTTTTATTTTCTGAATTATAAAAGTATTTTACATGGTTTATTAGCAGTTCAAACCGTGAATTCACGGTTTGATTCTTAAAAAAACCATGTTTCACGGTTAAATTTGTTTTGGAACCGTGATTTCACGGTTTATTGATCAATTAAACCGTGTAAATCTATTTTTAAATATTTTCCGAGTTTTTAAATGTAAATCGTGATTTGTACGGTTTATGGGAATATTAAACCGTGATTCGCAACAATTAAACCGTGATTAGCATGGTTTATTTAACAATTAAACCGTATAAATCATGTTTTTTGCAACAAATCACAAAATTCATGATTTAAACTTCACATTACTGAGAATCAACATCTATCAACATATACAAGATAGATTAAACCGAATGAGAATCAACATCAATCAACATATATAATCAACATATATAGATTTTCATATCTAATCAATCTGCCGTAATGGACATCTAGGCCTCGTATGTCCCTCAGCATTACAAATGCTACACTTTTTTGGTCTTCTACATTGCCTACCACCTTCTTCACCTTCTTCAATTGTGGGTCTATTCAGATCCACGCCACCAATTGCCAATGAAGCCGTGCATGAGCATCTCTTGTTACCGTATTGATCACACTTGGAGCATTTTTGTTGATTTCCAGGTATATCTTCCACTGTTGATCTCGCACGGCTTATACGCGGTCTACTTGCTTGCCTATCGAGAAGAGACGGACGAACGATGATTGAAGTAACCTCCTCCGGAATAATCCATGACTCTGGATGGGGAACCGGCTCAATGGTGGGAGAATAGGTTGCCACCAGCGTCGACTATTTAAAATAGTGGTTCACGTAGTCAGTAGCACGACCCCCGGCAATTCTAAAAAATAAAATTAAAATAATTAAAACAAATTGACAAAATAAATCAACAAATATGCTATAAAAATGAACTAAAGGCATACCTAAAAGCAGCACATGTGTGTCGACAGGGCATCCCGTCCAGATCAAACTCACCGCAGTCGCACATGCGGTTCTGAAGGTCCACAACATAAGTCCCGTTGTCACCCTCTACTCTATACACGTTAGGCACCGGCGTCCCACGAATGGTGTAATGACGGGCCCATTCTGCCGCTGTAAATATCTTTTCATAGGCCATCTCGGTGATCTCGTGATTGCTCGAGGCGGCACTGACCCGATGCTCCTCGAACCACTTATCTACATTTATTCCATAAGCCTCAATCATGGCGCAAATCGGCAATCTCCTGGCCCATAGTAGTCTAGCGTTCATCGTCTCTGCGGCGTTAGAAGTCATGAAGCTGGTGCGTTTAACAGGACACTTCGATCGCGCCCAACGATGTAGGCCAATGTCACACAGTCTTTGGTATATGCCACCACCCTCTCTGCTCATGCCCCTCAAGGCCTCAAAGTATTCATCGAAGGAAGAATCCGGATGGGTGTAGGCCGCGGCTTCGAATATGCTAAGTGCGTGCCTGCCATATAGCACCATATTTTTCATGAGATGGTAGAAGCATAGATCGTGAGTAGCATGTGGGAAGACATCCCGAATGGCATTCCCGATGCTGATATGGCCATCAGACACTATCAAGAGGTCCTCAGGCGTTCCTAAATAGTGACGCAGCCTAGTAAGAAACCAGGTCCAAGAATCATCATCCTCGATAGGGCCAAATCTAATGGCAAGTGAAAACATTTGCTCATTCCCATCCTTGGTGCAAGCTACGAATAACGTGCCCTTGTTCTTCCCCTTTAAGTGTGCCCCGTCCACTACAATCACCGAATGGAGCAAATCATTATGGCATGCTTGCAAGGACTGTCCTAGAGCGAGGAAAATATAACATAATCGATCGTCGGTATGAGATGTTGAGATATCATACATGGTACCTGGATACTTCTGCTTCAGTAAGTACAGATAAGACGAGAGCCTCTGATAGGACTCGACGAAACCTCCATACGTGATCTTTATAGTGATGTTCCTCGCTCGTAGGGCTAAACTGTAATCGATCTGCATGCCGTACTCAGCTCGCAGCTGATCAACCATCTCCTTCGGCTTCAGCACGGCACGATCAGTGATCAATCTCCATGCAAAGAATGCTCCTAGAACATTGGCAGGATATTGGCGCGGTGCATTCCCGTCTAAATCGACAAAGCATGTATGTCGTTTGATGTATGTTCCACTGCGCCATATACCTAACTTCTGCTTTGCACGCACTAGGTACTCGCACCCATCCTTCTTGCATATGAATCCCACATGGTAAGTGTCCGAATTTTCTTTATACTCAAGTCGGTTCTCCATCTGATGCAATCCAACTACTATCAAAAAATCCTCTTTCTTCTTGAACAGGCCGCCCTCACGCAATGCTTCGATGGAGGGCGCAGAATAATCTCGATCGATCAAGCCCAATGGCATCGCGGTGTTTAGATGAACGTGAGGAATCAGCCAAGCTCGAACAACATCCGGATCTGCCCTAACATCATCGTCACGGGTAGGTTGGGAGTCAAAGACTCAAATAAATCGGAACGATCCCTTGCGTCTATTTTCTCCTCAACCCTTTCTTCCGCGACCGTTTCATCCTCAACCCTCTCTTCCTCAGCCCTCTCTTCGTCTTCCTCAACCCTTTCTTCTTCCGAATGTAGAGCCTCCGAGCTCGGCTCTTTGATATTCACACTCGTAAAAACCTTAGAACCTTGCATCGTAGGAGTGCTCCGGGCGGTATTCTTATCTTTGCTAATGATGTAAACGGTTGCCTTTTGGTTATGCTCAATAATGAATCTCAATAAATCAGCGTCGCTCCTTAAAGCTACCTTAACCTTTCCAAAATTGCTTGTATCCGTCAAATAGTAGAACATATATTTGGATTCTTCGCCTACTTGATCACGGATCTCTTGTAATAGATATTCAAGTGTAATTTCTATCATGGCCAAATGTACTAGAACACGATCGTCCCCTACGTAAGAGGTTATCTCCCAATGGCCTCCGTGACGAATCAATATTTTTACTAGAGATATCGCTGCAAAAAATGAACAAAACAAACATCAAAATTTGAAGTAAAAACAAAAACTTGAGGCTTTCTGTCTCTCCACACAGGTTAAATGGCATTTTACACGGTTAAGAAGTGTGCTAAACCATGTAATTGGTCTAAAAGTAAAAGTCAAAGTAAAACCTTAAACTACACGGTTACAATGCATGATTGACCGTGTAATCTCAATTAAATTATGTAATTACAATTAAACCGTGGATTTTTTTTTTCCACAGTTTATTTTCGTACTCTTCAATTAAAAAACCGTGTAACCCTATTTATGCATGGATTAATATTGATTATTCGACTAATATGTTTTAAAAAAGGTAATATAAATACTTCTTACATCTTAAACATTAAGCATGACCAAAACAACATATTGTGGGAAAAAAATTAAACCGTGGATGTAAAAAAAAACTGTGTATTTATCAAATTTTTACCATTTTTTCAATTTGAACCGATAATAAAATAAAAATATGCAGAATAGAAATGTACCTTTATACTCTTGACCAAAATATAGTCGAAATCGCACCAAATTCTCAGCCAAAAATTACAAAAATGGAGGAGGAAGGTCTAATTTTTTTCTCTTTCTACAATTTCAATGTTTCTAATTTTATGTTTTACCCTTTCATTGATGTTTCGTTTTGTTCTAATTTCTCATTCATCAATATATGTAACAACACTTTATTTGACTTTTTTCTGATTTGGTTGTTGACAATAAAAGAATTTTCTTACTTCGAATTTATTTATTATTTTTTTTCTTTGCTATTGAATTTTGCAGCATACCGTGAATTTATTTGAGGAGAACCGTGGGAAAATAGAGGAGAGAGATAAGAGATAAAGTTGGAGAGAGAAAGACTTTTCCCCTTTAATTAATACTTTTTATGGGTATTTCTGTCTTTTCATTAGCTTTTGGGTATAAAACTTATACTTTTATAGTTGTGGGTATAAAACTTATAGAGTTATTTGTTTTGGGTATATTTAACCATTAAGACTTTGCCTAATCTATTATTTACTCCCTCCGTCCCACTTAAATAGTTCATCTTTCTTTATTGGTTTGTCCCATATAATAGTCTATTTTTTTAAATTGTAAAAATCTATCTCACAACTAATACTATTTTAAAATTCTTTATCTCTACTTATATTGATCTCTGTGCCAAAAGCAACATGGATAATTTAGGTGGGACGGAGGGAGTATATACTAAAGTAGGATAGTTTTCCCTACAAAATCTTAATATGTGAGACTTGGAGTATTATTTATTTTATTAAGTTATTCATTTTTGTTAAGTTATCATTTTCTATGGAATTCTTTAATGCATTTAATACTTTAAAAATCTTATTTTTTGTTTGTTAGGATATTGCGTTAAGGGAGAACTTTGAATCAAAGTTATAAATAATTTGTTTTGATTCGATTCCAAAACCCTCATAGTTATTTCCCTTATTATTTTTGATGTTATAGTAATCGCGCTTTAGATTCATGTTTTAGCAAAGCTTATCTATTAGGAAGCTTTCATTTTTAAAGCTGTCTGAAAGCAGTTAAGTACTGGAAAGCGTCAGTGTCGAAAGCCGCAAGATGAATCTCGCAGAGCGTAGACAAAATGCTTTCAGCATAAGAAAGCTCAGAGCGTACATTTACTTCAAGATAAAGCGAAGCGCTTTCAAGTTCGTCAGACTCAAAGCGTCTCAACTTTGAAGCCGCTCTTAGAGTGTTCGAGCAGTCTAGATAAGTTGACTCAGACTTTACAGTTTGAATTTCAAACTACGTCGGAAGCCTCTCTATACGTATCATTAAATGCGATGCAGTTGCAGAGTCCACGTGTCAACGCGAGATTGCTCAACGGAAAGTTAATGCAGAAAGTCACGGAAAGGTGCTGCAGACCCATGCCTATGCTCAACCACCATGCTACTAGGGTTTCTATTTTCAATAGAAGTGACGTTCCCTTAGCTCTGAAGTCTATAAAGCACCTAACATAAATGCGATTTTTCCGAGAAAGTGAGAAACACGTGTCGCTTCTCTAACGGGAAGTAGGGTTTCCTCTTTATAAATAGAAGGAGTTGCTCACACACAAGAGTTACACACACGCACAAGCAATCAAACTCGCAAGCAAGAACTCAAGCATTCAAGCATTCAAATTTCTTTAGTTCTTCAAGCTCTTTTAACCTTTAGTGTGTCCTTCAGAAAACCTAGTTTCTTAAGTATTCGCAGCATCTTTCTACTTCTAGATTCAACCGCTTTAATCCCAAACCTAGTCTCGAGAATCCTTATTCTTTACTTGTGATTTTCATCGTGAAAGATTCTCATTTTAAACGAAAACAAAAACCCCAAAACCAAGTCTATCATTCTTAGATTGAGTTGTAAGGTAGTCGTTTTGGTTTAAGTCAAAATTGTGATTGTGAAGCTTAAGTTTGCATACATAAGTGGAAGGTCGTCGATTTCTTAGAAAGTTTGTTGTTGTTTTGGCCTCTCGAGAGCCCGGAATCTCTAGAGGATCTAGTCTCAATTTGTTATTGTTGTTAGGTCACTTCCCCTTGGAAGTATAAAACAAGGGATATCGAGTGAAGGTATTCATCCCTTAGTGGATAAAGAATGAACGTAGGAGAGCTCTCCAAAGCACTATAAAACTCACGGTGTGTTTTACTTTCATGTTTTTACTTTAAGTATTTATGCTTTGATTTATCATACTCTGCACATCACGCTCTAAACAAATAATACGGTTTTAACTTGCAAGAAATTTTAAGTCTCACCACATTCCGCACAACACTCACTGAAGGGAGAAGCTTTGAAAGTCTTAACAACTCTCAAAGCGTCTACTTGACAAAAAGACAAAAAACGCAAGAGAAGTTAAACACTTCTCTACACACGTATTCATCCCCCTCTACGTATGTGAATCACTTTCAGGACCAACATTGTTCATTAAAATTTAATACATTAATTAAATTTTAAGTAACCCAAGGTCACTACCTAAGAAGATAATTTTGACTAATAATTTTTCTCATTCTTTTTTTTTTCCTTAAATAGTATAGTATTTGTTAGGATATTGTGTTAAGGGAAAACTTTGAATCAAAGTTATGAACAAGTTTGTTTTGATTCGATTCCAAAACCCTTATAATTATTTCCCTAATTATTTTTGATGTGATAGTAATCGCGCTTTGGATTTATACTTTAGTAAAGCTTATCTGTTAGGAAGCTTTTATTCTTAAAAGCACAGGTCTTGAAGCAGTTAAAGTTTGGAAAGCGTCAGTGTTGAAAGCCACAGAATGAAGTCTCGCAGAGCGTAGACGAAACTCTCTCAACATAAAGAATATCAGAGCGTGCAATTACTTCAAGATTAAAGCGAAGCGCTTTCAAGCCGTCAGACTTAAAGCGTCTCAACTTTGAAGCCGCACCTAGAGCGTCTAAGCTGTCTAGCGATACGTTGACTCAGACTCTACAAGTTTGAATTTCAAACTTATGTCGGAAGCCTCTCCATACGTATCATTAAATATGCCACAGTTGAGTCCATGTGTCGACCCCGGATTGTTCAACGGAAAGTAAATGCTGCAAGTGTCACGAAAAGGGGATGTTCAGACTATCACTGACCAATTACTCCCCTACTAGGGATTCTTTATTACCCGGGTAGAGCCATACCCTCGTACGAAACTCTGAAAAGCACCTGACATTAATGCGGCTTTTCCGGTCAAGTGAGAAACATGCGCCGCTTCTCTCTCTAACGGGAAGTAAGGTTCCTCCCACTATAAATAGAAGGAGTTGCTCACACACAAGGGTTACACATGCACAAGCAATCAAACCGCAAGCAAGAACTCAAGCATTCAAGCACTCGAATTTTCTCTAGTTCTTCAAGCTTGTAATCCTTTAGTGTGTCCTTAAGAAAACCTAGTTTTCTTAAGTATTCGCAACCTCTTTCTATTTGTAGGTCCAACTGTTTTTATCCAAAACCTAGTCTTTAAACGAAAACAAAAACCTCAAAATTAAGTCTATTGTTCTTAGATTGAGTTGTAAGGTTGTAGTTTTTGTTTGGTTGAAATCGCAATTGTGAAACTTAAGTTTTCATACCTAAGTGAAAGGTCCTTGATTTCGTAGAAAGTTGAAGTTGTTGTAGGCTTCTCGAGAGCCCGGAATCTCTAGAGGATTTAGAGTAAGTTTGTTACTAACTCTAAATCACTTCCCCTTGGAAGTATAAAACAAGGGATACCGAGTGAAGGTATTCATCCCGTCGAGGATAAGAGTGGACGTAGGAGAGTTCTCCGAACCACTATAAAACTGTTTGTGTGCTTTACTTCCTTTACAAGCTTTCGATTTATCATACTACACACAACACGCTCTAAACAAACAAACAGTTTTAATTTGCAAGAAACTTTAAAGTCACACCACATTCCGCACAACACTCACTCAAGCGAGAAGCTTTGCAAGTCTCAACAACTTTCAGAGCGTCTACTTGAAAAAGACGAAAAATGCAAGAGAAGTTAAACACTTCTCTAGACATGTATTTAGCCTCCCCCCTTCTCTCTACGCGTGTGAGTCACTTTCGGGACCAACAATACTATTTTGTAGTAGTTTATTATATACACTCCGAAACGCTCTCCTACCCACGGTGGGCACACTTAATGTGCTCAACGCTTATGTGGCAATGCCACATCGCTAATCATTTTCATTTGGGGTTTAATTTTTTTGGTAGGGTTTAATTTTTTTGTAGAGTTTAGTTTTTATGGTATACATTTAAATTAATTTTTTTAACAATTTAGCTTAAATGAAAACTATATACCGATTGAAGAAGAGTAAGCACCCATCAAGAATTTGGTGGATTTTACTTTTGCTATTATTATTAGAGTCACAACTACATTTATATTATATTTGATCTCATGTTATATACTCAAATAGATTTCGTAATAAAATATTGAGAAAAATATATCCGTAAGTCTCTATATTTTTGTTTTCTATTTCGATAGATCACCTTACAATGCTATTTTATCGTTTTAATAAATCTTTGTACTTTCATTTTTGATTTTACGAGATTCTTATAGGGACGGAATGTAAAATAACCACTTATCTTAGTAAAAAATAAATACTAAAATAGCCACAAACTTAAAAACATATAAATTCTAGCCATTTTCGACTTGATTGACAAAAATACCCTTAATGAGCATGTTCGCGCCGGACAGGTTAAGGCTCGATCAAGCCCCATTCGGACCCCAACTAGTTGCAGCTCGATCGAGCCCAATCGAGCCCGAATTGCCCAACACACTAAGACTCGATCAAATGAGGCTTGAACTGCTCATACGAGTCGAATAAATCTCCTCGAGCCCGAAATATGGCGATGGTGGCGACGATGCTGCTGGGTGTCGACGGTGGTTGCAGGATTTGTAGGCGACTTTCCTCCGGGGATGGTGATTGAATCGAATTGAGAAGTGCCGCCGTCATCTACCATTGCAGTACGTGAAAAAAAAAAAAAAAAAAAAAAACACAGTTGCACTATGATGGAAAAGAGGTTGGGGTGGAAAAAATAAATAAATAAAAAGAACAAGGAAGAAGAACGCAACAGCATGCATGCAGGAAGAATGGGGGGAGAAGATAGAGAATAGAGAGGGGTGGGGGACGGGAAAGTGGGTAGGTTTTTTTCTCTTTTTTTTTCCTTTTCTATTTCTATTTCTATTTTGTATTTTTATTAATATTGTTTAAGGGCATTTTGTCTCATTACTGTGAAAGTGGCTAGAATTTATATGTTCTTAAGTTGTGGCTAGATTTATCTTTTGTCAAGTTAAGTGTCTATTTTAACATATTATCACATTCTTCTTTAATGCATCTATTACACCGGTTAAATTTTTCATTAACAAAAAACCACATCATCATTTATTATTAAATAATAATCGTTGTCAACCAATTATTAATTTGATATCAATATCATACAAATAAAAACCAAAGATTTTTTCTCCACTGCGTCAAGCTTCTATTTTCTTAACGCTTTCTTCTTCTTTTGTGGTATGATATCAATATCAAATTAACAATTGGTTAACATAGATTATTATTTTAATAATAAATGATGACATAGTATTAAGTTAGTGACAAATTGAACCGGTGCAATAGATCCGTTAAATAAGGATCCCATAAAATCAAAACTGAAAATACTATGACCTACAGATATGTTTTTGCTTAAAATATTATCACCAATTCAACATATATATTATCATTCTAAAAAAAGTTACATTATACAATGTATCTATCGATCTATATATAATATATTTCGTTGTACATTCAGAATATCGCGTCAATCATCGTGCTTATATGGTGTCTCCTTCATCTTATATTTTTGTTTTTCTAAAATCTTCTATCCCGCATCATAAACTTAATATTGCTAATCATATATTATCATTTATAATAAGAGGACAACTAACTATGTATATAATCTGTAAACCAAACTTTGCGTATACAAATATATATATATATATATATATATTTTAACATAGTTAATATGAAATTTAAAAGGCCGTGTCGCGGAGGATTCAAACCCGGGACCTTTAGGTCACGGGCATTAACCCCATACCGCTAGGTCAACACACGTACACTTGTGTATACAAATACTTAGATAAGTAAAACATTAACAAAAAAAAAAAAATCTTGAACCAAAGATAATGAATCTATAATATATAGAGTTGTGAATTCGAAGGACAACAAATTCACATACCTACATGAAGATTTGAAGCACCACATCAATCAACATGTCTACGTTTCATTTACTACATCTTTTTTTCTTCTTCTAAAATCCTCTTTATCTCACGTGAAAAACTCAAAACTAAAAAGAAGTAAATTTAGGTCTCATCAAATGAGTGTATTATGCCCTACATCAAGTAGAATAATATACCATATCAAGTAAGACCTAAATTTTATCTTAAAATTTATTTTTCGGCACATTGAAATGGATGACGAAATATTCTAAGCAAATAGATGGCGGACAGAGGTGTATCTCACATCGAAAACTCAAAACTAAATCACCTTAATAGTTAAATACTTGATAAATAGTTAAATTGTGCCACATTAAATTAATTTTCTAATAAAATTTATATATTTTTTTTCTAATAAATTATTATTAATACGATCATTTTAAGAAAATTATATTATTTTTTATATATACTACAAAATGAGATTATATTAAATTTCGACCTGATAGAAACTAGTGGATAAAAATTGCTCGACATGCATAGTCACTACTCATGGCTTCTTGATCAACCATTATATATACTAGTAGTATAAAACACTTCAAATTTCAAGTCACAAATGATATGATGACTCATCATTTACATCCAACATAGACCGGGTCACTATGAAAAACCCTTTATATATATACACATATACTTGAAAGAAGTTAAAAATTAAAAAATCTTAAAAAACGTACGTAAACTTGGGACAGGCCATGCAAACCGGGCACACGCATACACGCATAATTAATACACAGTGTCATCTCTCTGCAGCTACCCCTAAGCTTCTCCCCTGAGTTCATGTAAATAATCTGAACTCATAACTTAATTAAAACTATTTTTAAAGCCTAAGTCTAAATTAATTAATTAATTATATATATATATATATATTAATTTGGGTCTAAAATTGAAAGAAATAGAAATTTGAAGCAGTGTATATATATGGATGATATATAGATTATGTGCATCGGGCAGGCAAGACGGGAATGATGTGGCCTCGAGTGAAGATTTGAGCATTGGAGCATGCTGAAGTGAGAGTTCCGATTGTTGAATTCAAAGCCGACAGTTCAATATTGGATAATTCAACATTTAGACATGGCACCAGCGAACTGCAGTTCAAATTTATTGCAAGGGCTGAAGAGGATGTCCCTTTTATGTTTCTGAAGTGAATGTCGCTCAGCCTCACGCTTGATTGCTGCAACAAAATTACTTACTTAATTAAGAAGAAACCAAGGGTGAAAAATCACTATAAAGTAGCAAATTCAGTCATGTCCTATATACTTTTGTATTATACTACCTCCACCCCTCTCATTAGTCCCAAATACTTTATTGACTTTTTCGGCATGCATTTATACCGAAATTTAGTACTGAGTTTTACAATATAATTTTGAAGTATTCTTTTTTTTTACGGGATACTATGAGTGTCATAGTATCCCGTAAAAAAAGAATATTTCAAAATTATATTTTAAAACTCGTACTAGGTTTCGGTGGAAATGCGTGTCAAAAAAGTCAATAAAGTGTTTGGGACTAATGAGGGGGATGGAGGTAGTATTATGTATAGTAGATGAAAGAATAAAATCTTTTACGGGATACTATGAGTGTTGTAGTATTCTGTAAAGATTTTTTTTTTCAAAAAATTATTTTAAAACTCATCATCAAGACGCGTAGAAATGTGTGCCGAAAAAAATATGTGTAAAGATTGTGGACATGGGGAGTATGTATTAGAACGTGTTATCATGTTCGCAAGGTAGCAACGACTACCGAGCACAACTAGCTCAGTTGAAAACACGCAACCCCCAAAATATAGGTCCATTAGTATATGTGTATATATTATCTTCTAATTTCATATTATAACTAGCGCAGCCCGTTGATATATTTGTCTAGTTTCAAATGATGCAGGTTTGATTTTCCTATACCCAATCTTGATTCTTTTTAGATCCCTTTTATTTGATTTGATTTTTGCTTCACATTACGGCCCAATTTTATTTTTATTCTTATTTTTATTTTGTTTAGATCATTGCTAAAATCTTCAAATCATCTTGTTTTAATTTTTTAGCTCCTTTTTATTTTATTTATTTTTTCCTTAACGTTGATAAGGGCCCAATATTTTATTTTTTTGGTTGATTCCTAAAAATTCAAATCCTCACAGAAAAAAAAAATATATATATATATACTTTGAGTTCTAAAAGAAATTTGAGTTATTTTTTCTTAACAATATAACTATAAGGGCTCAATTATTATTTTATAAAGTTATTTTTTTTTGCTCATAAATCAAAATAAGGTTCGATTTTTTTAACTTTATTCCAAAATAAATAATTTAAATTTCAAACAAAAAAAAGTGAAGTTCTTACTTCTCTTTTATTCATTTAAATATCAAATACTACCCCCATCTCATTTAATTAGACACGTAGTCCGTCTTGGTCCGTCTCAACAATTAGACACATTTCCTAAAATGATAAAGAATACTTAGCTACAATTAACTCTCTCTCCTCGAAATTAATTACAACCACATATTCCCCACTCTCTTGGTTTTTGGATTTACAGTAAATGTCCCTAATTAGTTGGTATCTCTTATTAGGATTAAAAATATTATACTTTCTTCTTTGCACAGTGATATGATACGGCCCAGCTACTAGGCCCAAGCACCGGCCCAATATAATTGGACCTCGGCAAATAAGCTCGGCCTAGATGAGCTCGGCCCACTGAAAGGCCCAGAAGACACTTCGGCCCAATCCAGCAGCGCAACCCAAGAGCATAGAAGCTCGGCCGACCCACGATCTCACCCGATCTAACCCACGATTGCTGATGTGGCACCCCACGACCTCGGCTGTAACTGCTGCTGGGTGCCTATAAATAGTGATGCTAGGATAGATTGAAACACACATTCTGTAACTTGAGAGTACAAGAAACTCCTTTCTCCGTGGACGTAGATCAAATCAAAGATCGAACCACGTAAACTCTTGCGTTCTTTATTTTCCCTTCGTACAAATCACTCTAAAATTCCACGATCGATCACTGGCGCCGTCAGTAGGAAACAACTTGGAATTCTATTTGTGAAATCGATCAACATTTTCGAGTGAAGAAACGATGGTGAAACCAACCCGCTCCAACACCGCCGCTGCTGCTGTCAAGGCGAAGCAGAACCAGCTGACCCATCCACTAATCCACCTTACACACCGGCCAACGAGGAGGAGGTCTACACAAGCCAAGCTCAGCAAACTGCTTCCCAAGTCCGACGTGACCAGCAGCTGATAATCCACCAAACTCCTGAAGGCCACCTGGAGGATGTGTCACCAGGCCAGTCAGGTGACTCAGCTAGCGGCAGTGAGCCAAGCCAGGGCGGCCACCGACCCAGAAATGCCGCACTCCAACCCGAGCTTGGAGATGCATTGAAGGCGTATTTGGACCTCCACGAACAAGATTTCCTTAAATTTGTCGAACAACATCGACAGCAGAGTCGAGGTGGAGAAGACGGAGTCGAGCCGTCACAGCAGCGATCCCCAAGTCTCCAGATCATTGGAGACAGGATTGCCGAACTTCCCCGAAGGCGACGGAACAACAATCGCCGTGGGAACAACGACCGCGCTTCACCTCAGCGCGGCTCAACGTCACCTCATCAAAATGCCGTTCCACTTTGGCGTGACGAAGGAAACCCTTACCAGGGAAGATTCACCTTTTACGGTCGAATCTCCACTCCCTTCACCAATAGGATACTCTATACTCCCCTCCCGTCAACGTATAGAGTACCTCCTATCCTGCCCTACAACGGGTCACATGACCCCAGCAACTTCTTATCACGGTTCCAGTATTACATGATGAACTAAGGACTCGCCGAAGACGTTTACATGTGTAAAGTCTTCCCCGAGCTGCTGGTGGACAACGCCAGAAGCTGGTTCGACAGCCTACCTAACGGCAGCATAGGGTCGTACGCCGACCTACTCGATGCCTTCGAGCGTCATTTCTTCCAAAAAACCGAGGCAAAAATCAGCCCGGCCCAGCTCCTCACCTTAAGGCAGGGGCGAGGAGAAACGATCAGCGACTTCCTGGCCTGTTTTTATAATCAGAGCATTAAAGTCGATCGTCTCTCTGACGACGTTCTCATCTCGGCATTTCAGAATGTCGTTCAGTCCGGAACTCTCTTCAGAGAGCTTGTGAAGGCACGTCCAATGACCTCCAGGCAGCTATGGAGGATTGCTGATACATTTGCGGAGGCAGACGAGGCTGACCGAAAAAAACGGGCAGCAGATCGGCCCAAAACTAATGATAAGAAGAAGAAAGAGGAGCGCACCGACCATGGGCAGGGTCACCGAAGTGCCCTCGAAAGGTTACAGCGAGGACCACTCGAGTCTCGCTTAGGATCTCGGTTCAGCCAAGACTGAAGTTAGTACACACCGCTGACGAAGTCCATGGCCGAAATATACAAGCTTCACACGAATTTATTCGAGAAGCCACCACCCATGTCCCGAGGTGGATCGAAGCGCCGATCTAAGGAGAAATACTGTAAGTTTCATGATGACTACGGTCATGAAACCGAGGACTGTAGAGATCTCGCATCGAACATCGAAAACTTGGTACGCGACGGTACCCTTAAGTTGTACCAAAGTCGCAACCAGCAAGAGGCCCGACCTCAAGGGAAGGGCAAAAGAAAGAAGAATAAGGGAAGCAACAACTGCGCACCCCACCACGATAAAAAGATGAGGTACGATGATGAAGACAAAGACGAGGACCAACCTCAATACGACAGAGTCATCAGTGTCATCACCGGGCTGCCTCCAGGCTCAACGAAGTCCTCACTAAGAGCCGAGGCCAGAAGCCAACAAAGAGAGGAACCTTCTCAAAAAAGGTTCAAGAAGGATGAAGTCATCACTTTTTCCGATGACGATCCAGTCCCCCACGCCATGCCCCATCAGGACGCCACCATAATTCAAGCCGTGGTGGCTAACAGCTTGATCCACGGGGTGTTAATAGACAGCGGAGCCTCAGTGAGCGTACTCTTCAAAGACTGCTTCGACAAGCTCGGGATCGAAGAAGCCCGGCTGAAGCCGGCGCCCACTCCGTTGAAGAATTTTACACAACAAGAAACGACAACGGACGACATCATTCCACTTCCCGTCACTGTTGGAAAGAGCCCGCTATCGTCGACAAAGATCATCAACTTCTTTGTTGTAAAAGCTAATTCTCCTTACAATATCATCTTAGAGAGAGATTGGCTAATAGCAACAAAGGCGATCTGCTCGGCATATCACCTGATGATCAAAATTCCGTCTAAAGACGGAGTGATCACACTTCGGGAAAACCAGATTCAGGCCAAGGAGTGCATGCAGGTCGCACTCCGAGGTACCGGGAATCAGCACTCTCCAACATAGCAACTACAAAACCCCGAAGAGGTGGAGCCGACATCGCCTCCATCCGTCGAGCCGGTCGAAGACGTCGCATTATACGAAGACGACCCTGCCAAGGTCGTCAAGGTAGGGTTCGTCGGAGAGAACGAGCTCCGAAGTCAGATTATCCGGCTACTTCGGGAATACAGAGATGTCTTCGCTTGGTCGCCACTAGACATGACCGGGGTGGCACCAAACGTCATCACTCATCACCTCAACATCGATCCCGAGGTGAAACCAGTTCGGCAGAAGCAGGGAGCCTTCGCAGCCGAAAGAAATCAAGTGATCCATGACGAGGTGCGCCAACTGCAAAAGGCCGATATTTTATTCGAGGTGAAATATCCGACCTGGTTGGCCAACCCCGTAATGGTGAAAAAGCAGGGAGGGGATGGCGGATGTGCATAGACTACACCGACCTCAACAAGCACTGCCCAAAAGACTGCTACCCCCTTCCCAACATTGACAAGAAGGTCGAAGCTCTTGTTGGCCACAAGATGTTCAGCTTCTTAGACCTGTACAAGGGGTATCACCAAGTTCTCATGAGCACCGAGGACGCGCCGAAGACCGCCTTCATCACGGACTTCGGTATCTATGCATATAAAAAGATGCCCTTCGGACTGAAGAACGTTGGAGCTACATACCAAAGGATGGTCGACAAAATATTCGTGGCCTACATCGGTAGAATTGTCAAAGTGTATGTAGACGATATAGTCGTTAAAAGCAAGGAAATTGACACTTGTGTAAACGACCTCAAAGTTGTTCTTAGCCTACTTCGTGAAGTGAATTTAAAGTTAAACCCAGAAAAGTGTACTTTTATGGTCCGATCTGGTAAATTTCTAGGGTGTTGGGTTTCACGCGAAGGTTTAAAGGTTAACCCATCAAAAGTCCGAGCCATCCAAGAAATGCAAGTGCCGAAGTCAATCCACGATGTGCACAGGCTGACGGGTTGCCTAGCTGCGCTAAGTCATTTCCTGTCTAAGGCCGCCGAAAACAACTCTTGTTCTTTAAGATACTAAAGAAGGCGCCGAACTTCGAGTGGAACGACGAGCACAGAAAAGCTTTCGACGATCTAAAGAGGTACCTCGCAAACCTCCTTACTTTATCTGTACCAAAAGAAGGCGAGGTCCTTTCCCTATACCTCGCCGCTTCGGACGAGGCAATCAGTGTGGTCCTGGTAAGAGAAGAGAAACGTCATCAACTACCTGTCTATTTCATAAGCCGAGCCCTCAAAGGACCGGAGACGAGGTACCAACCTTTGGAAAAGGTCGCACTTGCATTGGTAAATGCAGCAAGGAGACTTCGACCATACTTCCACGCGCATCCAATACAAGTGCTGACCGATCTACCACTTCGGCAAGTGCTCACAAAACTAGAAGCATCCGGGCGAATCGCCAAATGGGCTGTAGAACTTGGCGAGCATGCGATTTCCTTTGTACCTCGTCAGGCCGTTAAAGGGCAAGCCTTGGCCGATTTCCTAGTAGAAGCCAAGTTCACGGAGGTGCAGAAGCCCGCCGGACCTGCCGGAGACAAATCAAAGGCGGAAGCACCGAACCAACCGCCGCAAGACTGTTGGAAGGTCTACGTGGATGGGGCATCATGCAATAAAGGAAGCGGAGCCGAAATCCTACTCATCAGCCCGGAAAGGAAAGAGACCACCTATGCACTCCGGTTTAACTTCCCGACCACAAATAACGAAGTGGAGTACGAAGCTCTAATTGCTGGACTTCGTCTAGCCCAAGCTCTCCATGTACAAGCCATTCAAGTTCACAGTGACTCTCAAGTCGTAGTGAGCCATATGCTAGGCAAGTACGAGGTCAAAGGTGAACGAATGAAGAAATACCTCCATAAGGCCAAGATCCTACAACAGAGCTTCTCATACTTCGAGTTGATGCAAATCCCAAGAGGAGACAACGGTCGAGCTGACACACTGAGCAAACTCGCGTCGTCTTCAACGACCTCTCCAATGGAAGAAGTACAACTCCGAAGTATTGATGAAGTCGAAGTTAATGTAGTAACCGAAGACGGACCGAACTGGATGACTCCACTTCGCAACTATTTAGGAAAAGGCTAACTCCCAGCTGATAAGGTCGAGGCTAGGAAACTCCTGGCTAAATCTACTAAGTACGTCCTAGAACAGGGAGTACTGTATAGAAAATCCTACCTCCAGCCTCTCCTAAGATATGTGGGGTCCAACCAAGCGGACTACGCATTGCGCGAAATCCACGAAGGGTCCTGTGCAGTCACATCGGAGCTCGCGCCCTATCCAAGAAGATCATGAGATTGGGATACTATTGGCCCACCATGTTACAGGATGCTATTGACCTCATCAAACAGTGTCCGAAGTGCCAAATCCATGCGACGGTTCCAAGGTTGCCACAGACCGAACTGGCCAGCATGCAAAGCCCTTGGCCGTTCATGCAGTGGGGAATAGACATCGTCGGCCCATTCAAAAAAGCTCCCGGCCAACTACAATTCCTCATTGTAGCCATCGACTACTTTACGAAGTGGGTCGAAGCCGAACCTTTGGCATGGATCACAAGCAAAAATGCCCTAAACTTTGTTTGGAAGAACAAAGTTTGTCGCTTCGGCATACCTCACGTCTTCGTCTCAGATAATGGAACCCAGTTCACAGACAGGACGTTTAAAGAATGGTGTGACGAACTCCATATCCAACAAAAGTTCACCTCGGTAGCTCATCCTCAAGCAAATGGCCAAACCGAGATTACGAACCGAACGATAGTCAAAGGGTTAAAAACCCGACTCGATAAGGCCAAAGGAGATTAGGCGGCAAACTTGCCCCAAGTTCTATGGTCTTACCGGACTACTCCCCGAACCTCACATGGTGAAACACCATATAGTTTGGTCTACGGAACTGAAGCAGTGATCCCGGTAGAGATCGGCTTGCCGAGCCCCCGAGCGCTTAACTTCGCAGCCCAGGACAACGAAGAGAAACTTCGAACTGACCTGGATTTGCTAGAAGAAAAGCAGGAACAAGCCTATATACAGGAAGCTCGATACAAACAACAAGTAGCTCGGTACTACAACAACTGGGAGAAGCACCAGCAATTCCAAATAGGTGACTTCGTACTTCGGAATAATGAGGTCAGTAAGGCGGAGAAGCTCGGCAAGCTAGAAGCCACTTGGGAAGACCCATACCGAGTTCAAGAAGTCATCGGCAAAGGATCATACAAGCTCGCCTATTTATCTGGTGAGCCAATACCCCGAACTTGGCACATTTCTCATTTGAAGAGATATTATCTATAAGTGGAAGCAAGTGTGTGTAAATAACTTGTTAGGTTGATTGTGTCCATCTTTTTAAAAGTGTCTTATTTTTATCAATAAAGTTCGAGTCTTGCATATTTTAGTGTTGCATGTTTCTTCCACTTGTACATTTTATCTCGAAACACACAAACTAAATTCCTGACAAGGAATACAAAAACAAACCAAAACTCCAACTTCGGAGTAGCATTTAAACGCGCGTAGGGAGACCACTCCTATCGATAAATTCGACAAATAAGGAACCCATATAACCTTAACCTCATTTTATGACGAGGACGAGTTGTATTGTCACGCCCCAATTCCCGAGGGAAGGCGCACGCGCCAAGGGTGTGACTAGGGGTTGGAATAAAGAAGCGGGGATAGAAAGGGGATTCAATTCATTTCAATTATCGATTGATACTTCCCAAAAAGTTGGGCAGTATCTCTTCTACAAAGGGAATAAGCCAGAATAAATACAGCGGCAATATATCCAACATAACAACATATCATTATACTAGGATCGCATAGGATTCGATGGCTCAACAAATCAACATAAGTCCATCATTTCAATACATAATGTCGAGTTCAAGTTCTCGAGAATAGATAGTGGATAAATTCAGAGTGTATATTTCTAATTCAAGACAAGAAATACATTTAGCGGAAGCTTATCAAAAAGAGATTTCCTAGCCTCAGCTCCGCACCGTCATCACAGCTGCATCAACCTGAAAACATTTGGAAACATTTGGGCTGAGTACTAATGTACTCAGTGGGCTGCGCATTTTATCAATAGCTTGGAAACATAGCAGTTTATCCATATCGTAAGCATGACTTAGAGGTTTTGGAAAAACAAAATACAACTAAGCATGCGAAATCATTTTTACTTGCAGCTGCTTCATGTCGCTCTCTACAGTTACTCTTACTGTGATTCCGGACCTCTAGCCACCGACGAATCCATATATCCAGACTTCGGTCGAAACCAGAGAGTCTATTTGAGCTGATGAACTCCGGGTCGAAACCCAGGAATTCCATTGAAATAGTATGTGAGAGAGATCAACCAATCACATAACTACCAGGGGAGTGTACACGATTCAAGGCTAGTTTATAAGGCTAAGCGGTGAATCTCGATCGATTACTTCAGAGCATTAAACATGTAGAGCACACATTAAATATTTTCATGGATAACCAGTTTTCATCTTTAAAGCCTTGAGCATACATAACTCATATACTTTGAAAAAATAAGCCCATCTCTTGAAGCGTAGTAGAATGGCCGGTCTTGATAGGCAACAATTAATCAACGTCCTCGTCCGTGCCTATTCATAATGATACTATAAGAATTCTAAAATTCTTAAAATAAATCTAAGGGAAATATATTCGCCTTCTATATTCTTGATTGTAAATCTGTTAAGGTTAACAGATTTATTGAAATTCTTTAAATCTTTTTATTAATAGAATAATCATTTCCTTATTAATAACTAGTCCAATTAAATAATTAATTGGGTTCAAATATTCGTTGAATATTTAATCAAAAATTATGAAAAATTCCGGAACACAATTTTTGGCAAATTAAAGCTTAGTAATTAATTAAACCTTAATTAATCTTAATCCATTTTGCAAACTTATAGGCCCAGCTGATTTGGTTAAACTGGGCCTAATCTTTTGATTATTTAAGCCCATTGAAAAGGGCCCATCAGAACATGGCCCAAGTCCACTCCATAGCCCAACTGAGAGAGAGAGACCAAAAGAAAAAAAATCATCATCTTCACACACCACACGCTGAACTCATTTCCCCTTTCCGCTGAAATCGTGAGCCCTCTTCCTCTCTTCTCCCCCGGTTCTGTCTTCCTCCTCCTTTCGTTCTTCCATCGGCGAAATCCATCTCCGCCGTTTCAAGTAGCCGCCGTTAGCATCGCCGCCGCTGAGCGGCGCTCTCTCTCTCTCTCTCCCGATTCAACGCCGACGAACACCGCAGCTGCATCACCCCTGTACCTCAGCGCCGCCGCGGCTGCAGCACCTCGTCGGCGGCTTCTCTCCTTGATTCCGACGATGTCCGTTGCTCTCGCCGTTGATGCCGCGCCCGCCTTGGTGCTCAAAGGTCGACACCATCATCAAGCCTCCGATCAAGAGTCGTATGCAGAGGAGGTTCAGCCCCTGCCCCTTTTCTTCATCTCCGTCCGCCGTTGCTGCTCGCACCAGCGCTAGCCCGCCACAGCGCCGCCGTCGACTACAGCTGCGTCGCCTCTCCTTCTTTCTGGCAGACACGACGAGGGAAAGAATTCCCTTGTCCCAAAAACCCCTTTTCTTCCCTTACTCTTTATTTAGTTCCATTTGTACAGTAGGTTCATGAGTTTTGGTTTGATAATTCTCTCATTTTCGTATACTTAGCTGCTGAAGTTGGTTTTGAATTGATCATGTGTAATTGATTCTTGCCTTGAGTAACTTCAGTTTTTAGAGTTGTAGTGCTCTGCTCATGCTTGAGTTCTGATTCTATAGTTAAGGAGAAAGCTTGCTTTTATTAATTACTTCAAGTATTATTAGGAGATAAGCATATCTTTAGCTATCAAGCTGCAGCCTTAGGATTTCAGTTTCTTTATTTCTATTATCAAGCCTAAAACGTGATTGTAAGGAGGGCTGGAAATCCTTACTTCTTTTGCTTGATTTTGGTTGAGGATTTGCAGTAGTTGGACAGGAAAGGATGAATTGAGAAAGGAGATTCAGTGTTTCCTTCTTCTCCTGTTTCTTCTCTTTTCCTTGCTTTTCTTTCCTTCTTTCTGTTTTCTCCTTCCTTCTCTGCTTCCTGCTTCAACTCATTTCTCTCTATTTTTCTATTCTCCTTTTGTTACTGTGGTGTTTTGATTTTGCAGGGGATGAGGATGGTAAAAGGAATGGTTATAAAGGGAGTAAATGGAAGATTAGAAGCTAGCTGAGGTGAAGGGGAGTAAATTTTGAGATCTGCTCAAGATTGTGTATCGTGTTTCATTGTGCAACACTAGTAAATAGCAAATTAATAGGAATGTTTAATTTAATTAAATCTTGTTTTTGGGCCATTATTTATTCATTAGGTTTTGGGTTGTAGTGTATTCATTTAAGTCTTAGCCCTTTTGTGCTAGGCTTTTATTTCTTTTTACTTGTATGGTGAGGGTTATAATGGGCTTGGCCCAAATTCATTTATAAGAGTCGATATTGTATTTCGATCTTGATAATTAATATTAGAGATCAATTTATTATTGGCCAATTAATCCATTTAGGTTAAAAGTTATTATACGGAAGTATAATATCGGTTTTGATTTCTTTGTTCGTAATATAAACTACGAGATATAAATAATGATTATATCCATGTCTAAATTGCAAAATAAAATGCAATTTCATATAATTCTAATAATAATCCTTTTATATATCCATGGAATTTCTATTTAATAAAAGTCAAGGTATTACATGTATAAAGGCCAAACTTCATCTTATGACGAAGTACGCCACTTAAGGCCAAACTTCGTCTTATGACGAAGTGCGCCACTTGAGGCCAAACTTCATCTTATGACAAAGTGAGCCACTTAAGGCCAAACTTCGTCTTATGACGAAGTGAGCCGTTTAAAGCCAAACTTCGTCTTATAAAGAAGTGAGCCACTTCAGGCCAAACTTCGTCTTCGTTTAAAACAGGGGAAGCTACCTTAGTTAAAAACGAGGATGAAAAGCTTAATAAAAGTGCAAAATTTCCATTTTATTTCATGTAAGTGGAAAATGTACAAGTATTACGAGGAACCTGGAGGCCTAGGCTTACTAAAGCTAAGCCAATCTCTGGCAAAATCCCTACCAGAGTTAAAGTTCAAAATATCGTCTACACTAAGCATGTCTCTACCTCGTCCGGGAGCTGAACTTCGACCTCTACCTCGACCACCCTGAGTTCCCCGACCTCGGACACTTTGGCTCGCTCGACCTTGACCTCGTCCAAGCGCCAACCGCTGCTCTTGACTATAGAATTCTTGAGAGTGGTGTGCGACAATCCTAGGATCAGGGTTAGCCGAACTTGAAAATTCACCTTCCAAGAATTCCCTAGAAGTGCGGTCAAGCAGCCTCAAGTTCGAACCAGGGGTAGCCGAAGTCGAAAGCTCAGCCTCTGACAAAATACGTCATTTTCAACTTCGGGCAGCGATCAAGGACTGTCTTGTAGATGCTCGCTACTCGCACGAGTTCTTTAAATTTATCCCGAAGCTGCCAGGAGTTATCCCCATATTGCTCCCTATAGCTTCGGCACCGAGCCTTGAGGTCCTTGACCTTACTATAGGTCTCAGAAATCATGGATCCCCCAGCTCGGTAAATTATGGCCTCATACTCTGTATGCTTCTCGACCATCTCCCTGAAAGTTTTGATGTCATCCAGAGCTTGTTGGTACTTGTCATCGAGCTCCAGATACTTAGCATGCACTTCGTCAAGTTTTTCCTGAGCGGCTCGAAGTCTCACTTCAGCCTCGACCTCGATGTTATCAGCTTATTTTTTCCAGTTCGAAGCATCGATCTCAGCTACTTCAACAACTTGACGAAGTTCGGATATTTCTTTCACGAAGTGTGAAGCATCGTAAAAATCAGGAGCAGACTACAAAGAATAGATACAAGCATGATTCAACAAGAGGCGTTTTTATTTATAGCCGAATACGGCAAAAAAAGCGGCACCCTAATGGTGACGGAGTACAAGGCTAACAAAAAAAAAAAAAAAAGGAAAAGGGGGAGAAAGAACACATGGGAGGAGTCAGTTAAACCTCATCATGGTTTCCTTCATCCCTGTCGACCTCTGGTTCGGCGTCGCTTTCCCCCGAACTCTCTCCAGCGGCATCGGTTACTGGGTCCTTCGGCAGCCCGGCAATAACAGCCACCAGCTTGTCATCCCTGTCAACGGGACAATTCTAAACCGCTGTCTCCGACAAAAGGGACTTATGCTGGGCCAGCCTTTCTACCACCGGCACCTTCGAAGTGCTATCCACAAGCACCTCGGCATACTCCCGCAGCATCTCATCTTCGGACCATGCCTCATACCCGTACTTGGCCTTGTCCAGGTCCGGGTAATTCTGGACAATCATCAATGACTGCGGCAGAGACCGAGGTGCTCATAGCACTCACCAGCTGCGTAATGGCTCCACCGAAGTGGCGGGACCGGAATATACGCTCGGCGAATGCCCGGAGCATACCACCTTGGCCAGCAATTGCACGGGCCATCTTCTCCCGCTCCTCAGCGAGCTGAGCCTTCAACTCCGTAACTTCGGCCTTCAGGTCGGAAGACTTCTTCTTTGCCTCTTCGGTGGCGGCGAGGGCCTTAGCCTCTCGTTTCGCCGCCATCTTGGCCTTGGACTCGGCCGCAGCCACCTTTGCCGAAAGATCTGCCTTCACTACCTCGACCTCGGCAGAGAATTTCCGGAATTTGGCAACTCCGTCAGTAACGAAGTTCGCCAGGCTGTTCAGTCCGGCCACAGCCACCTCGGCTTCCTGCATAAAGAAAAGGAATGTTAGAACACACACCTGACATAAATGTCTAATCTACCGAATACTACTCACCTCGGGAAATGACATCTCCCGGAATGCATCCTGGCCCAAAAGCCGTCCACCCCCATAAGCCCCCACCTTGTCAATCGAGGGGAGCTGAACTCCCTAAATTTGACAACCCACAGTCAGCGGTGGAGGCGAACCGGCCCGAGGTGAACCCGGCTGTGAACTCTCTAAACTGACCTAGTTAGGTCGGTTGCTCTCTCAGCCGACATTCCAGTCACCGCCTGTACTACGGCAGGAGAGGGCCTCGCCCTCTTCTTTTTCCTCTGTACTGCGGCCTGGAGATCTTGAGGATTCACAACAAACACAAAACAAATGTTAAACCTCGAACAGACAACACCTCAGTGTAATATATGAAGCAGGGCCTCACCCAAATCCGCGGTCACAGTGCCGTCATATGGGCTCAGCCCATACCTTGCAAGATCGGCCTCAGAATAATCCCTCTCAATATGGCCGAGGTTCACCAAGCTCGTCTCAAGATCACTGATTGGTTTCTCAGTGACTTGAGGCGTGAACTTGACCTTGGACCAAGGATATAAAGGCACCCCTTCAGTCCGGTATAAGAAAAATTTCTTCTGCCAGTTCGGCACCTTGGAGGGCGTCTCCAACTTAAACCCATGGAGGGGAGAAAAGTAAACCCACCCTGTCGGACCCCGCTTAGGCCTAAAAAACTTAAGCAACAAGTCCGCAGAAGCCGAACCGCCAAGGCGACCGACCTCGACACAAAACCCGACGATCTGCTTGACGGAGGGCGGCGCCAACTGCCCTATAGACAATTCGAGCTTCTCTAGAAGTTCGACAAAAATGTGATTCAAAAGAAAGCGAAGACCGAACTGAAGATAGTCTTCGTACACAGTAAAAAAACCTACAGGGGGCGAACTACCCCTATCATCTATACAAGGCAGAACCAACTCCGTCGACTCTAAAAATAAAAATTTCCGAGCCAAACTTTGCATATGCGACTCACTCATGGTGGAGGCATATTGAAGGGCGGCGTCGGACCCAACTACGGGTAGGAATTTGATTTCTCGAAGGCTGGGTGGGATCAACGAACGTGTGTACACATTCAAAAAAACCCTCGCCGGAAATACCCTAGACAGCGAGGGCGAAACCCCTGTGTTCACCCTATCCATATCTACCGGGAGAGAAGATGAAGAAGAAGACATTACAGAGGAGGAAACTTACTTGTTGCAGCTTTCACAAAAAAATTCACGGAAATATGGTGCGAATGGCGGCGGCAGATGCAGAACTCTGACTTAGGGTTTTTACTTTCTCTCTCTTAAGTCGGGACAGTAAATTGGGGGAAAAATGTTTGAAGGCGTATGCTGAAAGCTTTTATAAGCAAATCTTCTGCCTTTTCAAATCCCGCCTCCTCACCTGCCCGCATAGGGACGCGACACGTGTCCCACTTACTCTGGACTCCAACAGTCGCGCCCCTTCATCTCCAGCTTATTCGCACTCGACCTCGTATAAACGAGGCGGTATGCATTTCGACTTCGTCGAAATCCTAATTTCGACGGGGGTAATGCAGCTCGCACTCGACCTCATATAAACGAGGCGGTATGCATTTCGACTTCGTCGAAATCCTAATTTCAACAGGGGCAATGCAGCTCGCACTCGACCTCGTATAAATGAGGCGGTATGCATTTCGACTTCATCGAAATCCCAATTTCGACAGGGGCAATGCAGCTCGCATTCGACTTCGTATAAATGAGGCGGGCCATGCAGCTAGCACTCGACCTCATATAAATGAGGCGGTATGCATTCCTCGCTTCTATACTTTTTGGGGAGAAATGTGATAGGATACGGCCCAGCTACTAGGCCCAAGCACCGGCCCAATATAATTGGACCTCGGCAAATAAGCTCGGCCTAGATGAGCTCGGCCCACTGAAAGGCCCAGAAGACACTTCGGCCCAATCCAGCAGCGCAGCCCAAGAGCATAGAAGCTCGGCCAACCCACGATCTCCAACCCACGATCTCTAACCCACGATTGCTGATGTGGCACCCCATGACCTCGGCTATAACTGCTGCTGGTTGCCTATAAATAGTGATGCTAGGATAGATTGAAACACACATCTGTAACTTGAGAGTATTAATACAAGAAACTCTTTCTCCGTGAACGTAGATCAAATCAAAGATCGAACCACGTAAACTCTTGCGTTCTTTATTTTCCCTTCGTACAAATCACTCTAAAATTCCACGATCGATCACACAGGTTGGGCGACGATCATCCCATCTCATTTTTGTAAAAACATGCATGCAAAACAACAATTTTTAATTAAATGTTGTTGTCTTAAAATATTAGTAGCATATTACTTTCATATATATATATATATATATATATATATTAAGAGTTAAATTTTTAAATGTCCATTTAAGTTAGTGGACATCAAATTATGTCCACCAATATAAAAAACTCAAATTAAGTCCACTTTTTGCATGTTAAGACCAAAATGCCCTTAATGAGTTGACTTTGACTAAATTTTTTAATTTTTTTTGTTTTTTTTTCCTAATTTTTTGATATTTTTTGTTGTAATTTCCTTTTCAATTTTTTTTAATTTTTTTTTTCTAACGTTTCATTTTATGTTTTTTTTTTTTTTCCGATTTTGGCTCTATTGGCTCTAATGACACTAATAGTACCAATAGACCCAATTATTTCAAAAAATTCAGTCATTTTATTTTATTTTATTATTTTTTAATTTTGGTTCTATTGGTTTTATTGACACTGATAGTACTAATAGATCCAATTGTTTCAAATTTTTTCTTTTTAGATTACTAGCAACAGCCTTTTATAATCTCATTTGACCTAATGATAATTCAAACCAACTTATGAAATCAGAATCCAAAAGAAATAAATAAAAGCATAAAACTCTAAATCTGGATTGGGTCTAATGAGACTATTTGCAAAAAATAGACCCATTAGAACCAATTATGCGCACTTAATTCAGTATATAATCAAAATCCAAAAACCACTTCATTCCCTGATTTGTATCATTCTAATTCCAATTGCATAAAATCCAAATAAAATCATAAAATTCTAAATTTGAATTGGGTCTATTTGAATTAAATAGCCCCATTAGACCCTATTCAGCGCAGTAAGTCAAAAAAAAAAAAAAAAACACCACACAATAGTACTATTGGCACTATTTAGACGTTAATAGTACATATAGTACCGATTATGTAATTGGCACTATGAGTACTATTTTGATATTTATAGAGTCAATAGTACCAATTATTCAACAATTTTAACATCAACAACAATAACAAATAGAGACACATTGCATTTTAAAAATACTAGTATCTCGATTCATATTCATATTTTTCAAAAAAAAAATCGAACAAAAGAGGAGTACAAACAAAAGGAGCAGCAAAAAAGCATAAAAAAGACATAAAAAAATAAAAAGAAATTAGAGCTCCATGCGTGGATGGAGGAAGAAAAGGAGGAAAGAAAAATCTCATTAAAAGGAAGAAAGGAAGAAAAAGTTTGAATAAATCGAAATGCTTATAAAAGTAGCAAATCGGAAAAGGAAAACCATTTGAAAGGGGAAGAAAAAAGTTGAAAAAAAAAATGAACATAGCCGCTCGCAGTGACGAGAGGAAAATGCAGGAGCAGAGCGCGATGCTTCATAGAGATATACGGTGTTGGTCGCCCGAGATCCGCGAGAGGAGAGGACGGCGGTGGCGACGAACCAGCAAGAGCGGCGGCGACGACAGATCTGAAGGTTGCGGCGGCTGTAACAGCACCCCACCGTGCCTTCGATTTCGATCTAGCCACAGTTGGCTGCGGCGCCGGAAGTCGAGCACCGAGATGAGGCGGGCAGCAGCAGTGGCAGGAGGTGTGGCGGCGGCGTCGGGAGAAGAGGGAGAGGATTTGAGAGAGAAGAGAGAGAGAGGATTTGAGAGAGCATTTAGGGTTTTCAGATTTTGAGAAAGAAAATGAAGCACCGCTTGTTTTGATTCAAAATAGAAGGGCATTTTAGTATTAAAATCAAAAGATGGACTCAATTTGAGTTTTTTAAGTTGGTGGACATATTTTGATGTTCATTAACTTAAATGAACATTTTTATGCATTATCACTATTATTAATCACTAGAAAAATATTCAATTTTAAGAATTCGCACAAGACCTTATTTATCTTTGCCCCGCCCATGTCCCTTATCAAACCCTGAAGTGGGGGTTGTTCGAGCCATATAGGATGCATGGATATCTAGTTAGTTACCTTGCGTCGATTCTTAGAGTCGTAGTGTTGATCGATAAGGATAGGGTTTTGAACTCCCTTCATCACAAGATCTTCGAAAACAATGCCGGTAGCTTCGATCTTGGGGGATTCATGGTAGCTCTTGATTCTTGCCCCATTTGTTGTTCCAATAAGTGTGCAGTTACTAATGGTGATTCCTTTCACGTTGGTTTCGTCTTCCCGCTTTCCCAAGCTCCCAACGCTAATACGGAGTATAAATTAATTAATTAAACACAATTTAATTAAGATACATAATATCTCGTAATAGTAATAGTAATAGTAATACAACGAAGCCAAGAGGTCAAGGTTCGAGTCACCTCGAGTGCGTGTGTGTGTTGTGCTTGCCTAATAAAAAAAATAAATAAAAAAGTTAATAGTATTAGTAATAGTAATAGTAATAGGTACCTGAGGCCGTGTCCGGAGCTGCAGGTAACTCCGGCCACGAGAATGTTCTCGGTGCCATGGCCAATCGAAATGCAGTCGTCTCCGGTTCCGATGACGGAATTGGTTATCCTAACATTAGTGGAATTGGTGAGGTGGATTCTGTCGGTGTTGGGGCTATCGTAAGGTGCAGTGATGGACAGTTTGGTAATGTCTATGTTTTTGCTGTCTGTGATCTTTAAATGGAAACCCATGCTGTTTACCAACTTCAAATTGCACATCCTCGCATTTTGCATTGTTTGAAAGATGACGGACTGCACCAAATTAGTTATCATCCAATTAAATTATATTCTATAGTCTGCTATAGATTTAGTGATGTGCTACGATTCACTCAAAATACTAATGATTATTTTTTAAGAGTAATTTATTATTATTTATTTATTAGGATGGGCTTAAGCCAGCCCTCGCCTCTGAGGGTGGCACCCATGGGGAGTTAAACTTCATAACAAAATCACCCACAATGATGGGGCTATCTTTGAGGTTCTCTTGATTTTAGCTATCTAATTTTCAATTATTTTTGTATTTCCATATAAAAAAAAAAAATCATCCTAAATTATATTCTCATTCAACATAAAAAAATACATCATATAAATTTGAATTAAATTACTAGTAGATGAGATCAAACTTGTGACCTTTCAAACAAAAGACATTTTTTTTTTTTTTCACTACACCAAGAAGGATTATTGTTTTAATGTTTATTTTTATATATAAGACCTTTTAATTATAAAAATCGAATTCGCTCCTATAAGGGCACGCGCTCGGGTTCACGACCGAGAACCCCCAGTCTTGCTGACGATCAAGTCCCAAAAAATAGGTGCTCTAAGTGGTAATATATGGTGGGTTGAGCTAGATTTTTTAGTAAATAAAATTGTTAAAGTTGTAAAACTTAATGTTCGTGAAAGATAGTAAACGTACCGAAACAATTTTTAAAGGAATAAATTTTATGGACTGTACAAGATAGTATATGAAATAAGAGGTCGATCCAAAGAAGGAACTAAGGTGGGACCATATGTTATAACGGTACCGTTATAACATATGGCTCTTTTATTCGATCAATGAAATAAGATAAAAAGTATTGAGTACTTACGACTGGGAGACGGGAGGCCTCGTTGGCCTTGCCGTATTTCCAGACGCCTTGTCCGCGGGCATCGATGGTTCCACCGCCAGTAAGGACGACGCCGTCGGCTCTCTCGAGCATGATCCACGCGCTTTGAGTGTAAGAACTGAGATCGGTGTCTGCTAAAAGAGTGCCTTGGATTTCAATTGTTATGGGTTTTGTACCGTTGCATGGGCCTGCGAACATAATCTCGCTCGCCATGAAATTCCCACGTGGGATCAAAACTCTGGCTGGTCCACGTGATTCACATGCTGCCACCCATGCTCTTATAATAGGCTGTTCATATTCACAAATAATTCGTTCAAAAAATATAAATACTACTATTTGATTTTACACGTTTTGTATAATATTTCATAATTAACTTAAACAATGCAAGCATGATACCTAATTTGATATTTGTAGACCCTTCCATAATCTATGAAATGCATGTAGAAACACATAATCTATGAATTCGACAGAAATATTCAAATTTACCATGGCATTATCTGTTTTGCCGTCGCCTTTAGCATTAAAATTGGTAACATCAAAAATTGCCTCGTTGGGTACGGGGCGACGGTTGGAGGGGCGGGGTTGGCATCCAGTGATGCGATCACAATATGCGGAAGCTGAGAATCGAACAACGTCAGACACGAAAGATTCAATCCAAATATAACTATGAAAAAATCGAATGACAAGAAACCTGAATTTCTACCCAAATTACACTGAATAGGCGTCGACAGAAACCTAAGCAATTCAATTCCGATTAAGCTCAAATTTTAACACGAGTTACAACTTAGGGTTATGAAGAACATATCCAAAATTCAGCGAAAACGCACGAGTAGTTTTCGATTTGGCTCGGTGGTCAGTTTTGGGTCGAACTAAGGTTTCAAAACGGATCTGAAATTAATCTAAGGGTTTTCTGAGATGGGTTGGTTATGGGAACGAAGGGTATGGTTATTGATGATATAGGAACGATGAAGGATGGCTGGGAAAACAAAAAGAACACGAATTGAAGAATTGAAACAGAAACAAATTGTGAATCTTACCCGAAACGAACCCCGGATCTACGTGAATCCGAAACGCGTTTATGGAGCAATCTTCGTGGCTCGACTAACCCGGATACTACGAGATATCACGAACGAGTCGATGAATTCAAGTTTGAAATCGCCAATATCAAACTCTACCAAGAACCGATAGGATCGTGAACCAAAGCACGATGTAAGAGACAAAACGATCAACTAGATTTCTGATTCAATATTGTCTGTCTCAAAGTATGAACGAAAATTAACATAAATACTAATCTAATTCCTAAGCTAGGTAGGTTTTCGAAATTAACAAGACTTGGGCTTGATAATTTCGGACTCCTTAATTAAATATAACTGGGCCAATTAATCACCTAAACATGTTGTGATAATTGGACTAAACTAAATTAAAAATAAATACAAAGTTTTTAAGCCCAAATAAAATATAAAACATGAGCAACTAAATAAATTCATCAGTGCTGGACCCGGGCTCATCATCCAGCCCCTTCGATGATTAGCAACAATAAAATGAGGCATGAAGTAGTCGCAAAAATCCACTGACCTTGGCCGGAAGCCATGATAGAGGCAATATTTTGAGTGTTAATGCTTACCCAAGCACAACTAGAAAGTGTTTTTCGAGCAAATTGTATAGCTCCTCTTGATGTATTCCACACCACACGTAATATCTCTCATTATTCATATGGCTTAAAATGCATCTCCGTTACGTTACATTACATTTGTTCGTTGGTGGTTATATTTTGAATTGAACTAATTTTCGGATCGTTGATCCCTTATTGAGGGGTTTTTTTTTCCTTTCTTAAAATTAAGTTTCCTTTTGTCCTTCACAACTGTATTGTGTGACATTTTTTTTAATGATTATTTTAGTTCATTATTGATTACATATTAGTCCATTTGACGAGAGAATCAGATCGAGTGTCAAAAGAATGAACTTCCACTCAACAAGAAATCGTATTAAATGTTTTAAGATTACAATTTGTAATACTTTAAATTCATACGCTGCATGCATAATGCATAATAATGAGATAGTAATAGTAGTACTAAGAAAACAAATCAGACTCCGTAAGAAGAAAATAGGAAGCGAAAAAAGGAAATGGGGTGAGAGAGGCTCGAACTCTCGACCTCAGGATTACTCTTAAGCTATGAGACCTACGCGCTAGCCAACTGCGCCACCACCCCAATGATGTTCTTTACTAATATTTTTATAAATTAATTTTGAAGCAGTCAGTTCCGTGTACAAAGGAATAGGTATTATCAGATTATTCAAACTTGAAATAATATACTACTATGATTCAACAATATATGTTTATCATCGTTCATCACAATTCCTCTTCTTCATTCCATTATCAGCTACAAAATATTGACAAAGAAGATTTGTTGTATGACCTTAATTACACTTGAATTTCGAATTTTGAATCCCATCTCATATTTTCTTGTTTGACCACGTTTATATACATATATTTTTTGGGACTGGGTGATGATCATCATGTGCACTATGCTATGTTTCTTATTGCGTTTGCACATCACCACAGTCTAAATACCCAAGTTTCATTTTTTTGTGAAAATTCTTAATTATTTTCATTACACCATTCTTACACTTTTTTAATTATTTTTCATGTGTAGAATTCAATATATATATATATATATATATATTTAATTTTGCTGGCAGACGACTATCATTTATAGTATGGTATGAGACGTTGCACAATTTTACGGTAGGGGGGCCGATTTGCCTATACAACTTATTGTGTAATATTTTATTCGTTCCCATCTAATAAGTACTAGATTACTAGATGAGGCGTAAAGAATATATATGCATGCGATTGAGCCGGCAAGTTCCACCGCTAATCAAAACGTAATCGTTTGTTGAATAAAAAAATTGATTAATTAAAAATAAAAATAAAATGAAGGAATCATGCCAAATGTCAAAATCGAGTTTTTTTTTATCAGCCTAACACAAAACATTCACACACACGCACTCGAGGTGGCTCGAATCTCCAACCTCTAAATTGGAGGGGAAACGTCTTAGTATCTTACCAACTGTGTGCTTCATTGTCAAAGTCGAGTCCTTAATCATCATAATATATATATATTTTTTAATTCTCCAACGACTTCTTTTTAACGAATCCCTAATGCCCATTTTAAGGTATAGGATCACTTCAATTTTTTATTTTCTATTTTTTGTTTTTTATTTTTATTATTATTATATCTTTTTTAATATAGGACATGTTTTTGCACAACATTTGCCAACACTCTAAAATATATTGCGAGATTTGATTTAATTATAATTTATGTATTATAGGAAATATTCGAATTTAAATTATCCTTACGTAGTAAAGCTGAACCTAATACTTGATTGACATCTTACTTCCATATTAGAGTGAATATATATATACGACGTCTACTTGAATTTATATTTTTCGTATATTGTGTACGAGTATCTCGATAATTTATCACTATATTAATTTGGAGCCAAATTTTTTTCAAAATTGAACATGAAATAAATTACTCCTACTAAACATGGAGAAAATTTCACGAGCATTACCAAATGTTAAATAAATATTCTCCTACAATGAGGCATATTCTTGACCGAATTTAAATGGGGGGAATATATTTCAACCTGTATCCATCTTTGGACTATTAATTCATAGTGATCTCAACAAAAAAAAAAAAAAAAAAAAGATACTAACGAGAATGAGGAATATGCCCTATATAGAGTTCCATGCATCAACACATACCTTTTTGTTTTTTTCTCTACCACTTTAAGCGCTTTTTTTTTTTTTTTTCTTTTCAAGCACCTATGTCACGACCGCACTTTACTAATTAATAGCCAAGCTCGGTGATTCGTGACTATGGTGGAATTAACGAATAATAAAGAAAAGGAAGTGAAATTTCGAGATTTGACGCTAACAAATTATAAAGCAACATCGATAAGTGGGCATAATAGTTGAAGGTAGTACGACACGATTTGTCATGATTCTGACTTAGATTACAACCAAATTGAAAATGATTCAGAATATTAGAGTGTACGCAGCGGAAATGTGTGGAAATACGTGTATGGAGACACGTATTACCAAGAGTGTTCATCAACTACACTACTCGCTAACTTCGACAAAACATCGCTGGTCACTCTTCCGTCATCCAGCTCAACCTGCACATTGGAAATAATGTACAGGGCGTGAGTACGGAGTACTCAGTGGACACAATGCCCAAAACATTTTTATTGTCAAGCCATTCATAGTGAAGCATAGGGTTTTATTGAAAGGTCTATGTTCACGAAAACTGAGTTATCTTAAAAGCATCTGCGCAGACTAAGTTCTGTAGTAATCTACCATATCTGAGTTTGTTGTGCCTGAGGAGTTGGCCACCTCACTCGGTCACCTGATCGGTCACTATCTGAATGACACGATCAATGTGTACACTAGTCCAAGAATAATAGCTGATCATTCAAGGACCCGAATTCGATTTATGAATTGGCATTTCGCCATTTAACAGATAGGCATCATACAAAAATTGCAAACATTTATGGCATGACAATACTTTTAAAAGAGCTACTGATCTAATAAAACATGCTTGGTTTTATAGAAAGCCCACCTCGTTATTTTTCTCTACTGCAACGAGACTTGATCTCGGCTTCTGCTACTGTCCCTCCTTCGCGTACCCTTCGATTAAAAATCGAGGTAAGATTCGCATCTTAACGAATAAAATCTTATCTAAGATCTTAGTTTTAATTCTGATCGGAGGTTATTCTAATCCAGTAACGTGGTTACTGTTATCTAAGCTCAATTTATAAACACCGTTGATGAACGGTTCATATAAGTTTTTACGAATAAATCACCTTGATTTATTATTAAACTCGATTAATTCTAACTGCGTAATTGATCAGCTAAATCAATTAATTAGAAGTTCTTGATTAAATAACTTATCTGAAGTTAATTCTTTAAATAGCGAAATAATACTTCCTCATGAATATTGGAATTTAATCGAGAGTGGAATACGATCTAATTAATGATATCTCGATCTATAATAAATTAGGAATTTGGGCTCATAATCGATAAAATGGGTCGTGGCCCAAAATTAAAGGTGGAGGTCGGCCCACTTAGCTTGCCCAGCCCAGAACTTGGCCCAGCCTTCGGCCCGGACCCGCGACGAGAACCCGACCCGACCCGAATTAAAAGGGAAGGGGTCCTAACCCTCTCTTCCTCCCAGAACGTGATGTCCCTCTCTCTCTCTCTATCTCGCGACTTCCGTCGCTCTCCCTCACCATCCTCTCGATTCTTCACCGATTCTCTGGTGATCTTCTTCGACAATGGGCGGTGCCTCAATCAATGGGGCCGCCGTCGATTTGTTGCCTCCCCCTCTTATCGAGAAACATTCATCCCTAGAGAACCCTAGATCGAAACTAGATCGAAAAGAATAAAATTGGGGAAAATGGTTCTCCCTTCTAATTTCCGGGGATTCACGCCATCTTCGGCCTCTGGACATGGCTCCGCCACCGTGGTGAGATGGCACCGGCGTGGGGTGGAGTCCCGCGACCTTTGTTCGAGCCTCGCGAGCTTTGTTTTCGTCGGTACCCTCCCTCTGATTTGGTGGTTCTCGAATAGGCCGAATGCAACTCCCGCGGTGGTGGCGAGCTCCTAGAAGCTCTAGATTAAAAATCCTAACTCGGAAGAGTTAGGAGACATTCTCCCGGTTCCCTTCTGATTGTTGTCAATTTCGGCGGCGGCGAGGATGCCTTCGCCGTCGTTGCCTCGTTCTCGTTTGTTATTTGTTGATTGTTAGATTAACCTCTGATTAGAGATAATTCCATTTTCGATTTTTTTGTTTTTGAGGAGTTTTATTTAGGTTCAAAATTTTGGGCTCTTATTCCCTATTTCTTGTTGCAGGTTCCGGCGAGACGATCGTAGTGAAGACGATAGCAGTGGTCAGAGCTGCTCAACTCCCTTTCTATTTCAAAACTCTGCCGTCGAGGCTTCAAGCCTCGACGGAGGTTCGACCCTCAGTCTTTCTCTAGCTAAGTGTTCGAACTAAATATATATAGTCTTGTTTCTTTTACTGAATTCTGGGATATATTTGGGTTCTGAATTGAAGTGATTAAAAATATAAATTTGTGATAAGTATGCTGATTTTTCTTACTCTTGGTTGAGATTTTCCTAGTATGAATGTTACGGTTTATAGGTTCCTACATTCATGTTTAGGAGTTTAGGTTTTTGGAAAGGGAGAGCTTGGGACTGAATGTTTAGTATGCTTGTTTTATGGTTTCTTGTTTGAAAAGCTCATGCTTGTTCTAAGGCTGCAACATTAACTAATTCATGCTAGGCTAGTTGAGGTTCTACGGTTATTACCTTGAAGTGAGGGGCTGTGGTTGCTAGCTTCTCCCTTCTTCACTTCCTTCTTGCCTTCTTGATGCTCCTCCTTCACTCTCTATCACTCTCTCTATTTTGGTTGTTTGAATTTTGAGAAGTTTTGCTGTTTTGGTTAGGAGAGTGTGTGAGTTTATAGAGGATCGTTTGAGACAATTGGTCTTAGTATGGTAGGTTGACTTGGAAAGGAAGGGTGTAGTGTTTCAAGGCTTTCTATTTTCATGCTATTTTTGGTTCTAAGTTGAGGGATCTCTGCAGATTTTATTTGTCCTCTAATGTGCAGCTTGGTTTCTCTTCCCTTTTTGTTCTTACTTGGTTGTTTTATCTCTCCTTTGCAGGTATCAAGGAAAGGATGAAGCTGCTGTCCCTGCGGCTGTGTTTGGCTTCTCCCAATAACTGATTTATTTCTCTAATTATCTATGGTATTTGTCTTATTTTCAGGTTTTGAATCTCTATTTTATTATTGAGAGCTGACCTTCTTCCTTTCTCTTTTGCAGGTTGCTAAATGGATGTTATCTCTGCTTGCTAGGATCGAGTGTCCTCAATGGGCAGATTCCCTTTCTATTTTTGGAGGCTAAGAGCTTAGGAGGTTGTCTTATTTGTTGACTTCAAAAGTATTGTGTAGATATCTGCCTCCTTTGTAGCTCACGTGACTAAGTGCTAGAAGGATTTGGAAGAAGTTAATTGTTTTGTTGTTAGAGTTAGCAAGGTTTCATTTTAGTGTTATTTTCGATTATATAGAAAAAATGTATAAATGTGGAGAAAGTCTATGCGTATGTATATTATCTGAGGGCACTATTTGTGGTTTGGCCCATTAATATTAATTAAATGGGCTAAGCTCGATTACGTTAGTCGATTGGGCCTCGGCCCAATTAAAAATCGAGAGGTCGACGACCATCTCTTACTCGAGCTAATTCGATCATCACTTGGCTAATGCGATTGAGAATAAAAATGATTCCTTTATTCGAGTTCTAATTATTTATTGAAATTAAATAATATGGAAATCAATTTGCTACTTGGTTCCGTCACTACTTCCCAATCGATTACTCGAAGAATAAAATTTTAAAAGTCAAGTCGCTACTTGATTTAATTATTGCTCTCTAAGCAATTGTTTTAGAAATTCTGAATACTAGAAGTTGATAATATAACTCGATCAATCAAAATTAATTAACTTAAATCGAGATTAATTAGCTAACTAGTTAAGTAAAGTGCGGGGCGTTACATCCTACCCCTCTTAAAAGAAATTTCGTCCCGAAATTTACGTACCTTCGTTAAATAACTCCGGATATCTCTCTTTCATCTTATCCTCGAGTTCCCACGTAGCTTCTTCCTGACCGTGGTGCTTCCACAAAACTTTCACCGAAGTGATAGATTTATTCCTGAGCTGTTGTACCTTTCGGTCTAGGATTGTCTCTGGCCTATTCTCGTAACTCAAATCTGCATTAAGTTCAACTTCCTCTTGATGGATTACGTGCTTTGGGTCGTGCACGTACTTCCGAAGTTGCGAAACGTGGAAAATGTTGTGCACGTTTCCAAGGCTTGGCGGTAACGCCAGCCTATAGGCTACTGGTCCGATTCTCTCTAAAATTTCGTAAGGTCCGATGAAACGTGGCCTCAGTTTTCCTTTAACTCCAAATCTCATTATCCCCTTGGAAGGAGATACCTTTAGAAACACCTTGTCTCCCACTTCAAACTGAATCTCGGTTCGACGATTGTCGGCATAAGATTTCTGTCTATCCTGAGCTTCCTTAATTCTTTCTCTAATTTGGCGCACGATCTCGATCATGTCGCTGATCGCGTCAGGGCCTAACATTTTTCTCTCACCGACCTCATCCCAATAAAGCGGTGATCTACACTTTCTTCCATACAACGCTTCGTATGGTGCCATATCTATGGTCGCCTGATAGCTATTGTTGTAGGCAAACTCGATCAGGGGTAATACTGGCTCCCAATGACCACCTCGGTCAAGTACTACCGTTCTCAACATGTCCTCTAAGGTTTGTATGGTCCTTTCTGACTGCCCATCGGTCTGAGGGTGAAAAGCAGTACTAAAATTCAATCTGGTTCCAAGTTCTTTTTGTAAGCTCATCCAAAATCTATAGGTGAATTTTGAATCTCAGTCTGACGTGATCGAGATTGGTACTCCATGGAGGCGTACTATCTCGTGAACATACAACTGAGCTAGTTTCTCTGACCCGCACGTTATTGGGATCGGGAGAAAGTGTGCGCTCTTTGTAAGTCAATCTATGATCACCCAGATGGCTGTATTTCCTTTTCTCGATTCCGGCAATCCTGTAACAAAATCCATGGCGATATGCTCCCATTTCCACTGTGGAATTTCTAGGGGTTGCAATTTGCCATAAGGTCGCTGATGTAGAGCTTTCACTTGCTGGCAGGCTAGGCATCTTACCACAAACGATGCTATGTCCTTCTTCATGCCATCCCACCAGAATTTCTTCTTGAGGTCTTGATACATCTTTGTACTACCAGGGTGCGCGGTATACGGTGTATCGTGTGCTTCACTCAAAATTTCATTTTTGAGTTCCTCGTTAGGTGGGATGCACAGTCATCCTTTGACCGTTATTGCATTATCTGGTTCTTCGCGGTACTCTCCGGGCTCTCCCATTCTGATTTTCAAGCGTATCTTCTCGAGTGTTTCGTCCTTCCTCTGAGCCTGAAGAATTCGACTTCTTAAGTCAGGTTCTACGGTTAGGGTGGCAATTATCCCTTCTACCGTTGCTGGTGGCAGTACCACTTCTAAGTTCATCCTTTCGAATTCTAGGATAAGTTTCTCTTCTTCAGTTAAAAGAAATGCTACCTTTGACTGTGCCTTGCGACTTAGCGCGTCTGCTACTACGTTAGCTTTGCCCGGATGGTAGTTGATTCCACAATCATAGTCCTTCACTAATTCGAGCCATCTTCTCTGCCTCATGTTAAGGTCTCTTTGCTCGAAAAAGTATTTGAGACTCTTGTGATCTGTGAAAATCTCACACCGTACTCCGTAGAGATGGTGTCTCCAGATCTTCAGGGCGTGTACCACTGCTGCCAATTCTAAGTCATGGGTTGGGTAGTGGAGCTCGTGTGGTCTAAGCTGTCGTGAAGCATAAGCTATCACCTTCCCTTCTTGCATTAGAACACATCCTAGCCCATTCTTGGAAGCATCTGTGTAAACAATATATTCCTTGTCCGGGTCTGGGACTGCCAGAATTGGGGCGGTAGTCAGTTTCTCCTTCAACTATTGAAAGTTTGACTCGCATTCCGGTGTCCATGTGTACTTGATCCCTTTCCTTAGGAGCTGTGTCATTGGCCTGGCTATCTTAGAAAATCCTTCTATGAATCTTCGATAGTAGCCAGCTAATCCTAAGAAACTTCGGATTTCGTTTGGTGTGGATGGGGATTTCCAATTCTGAACTGCTTCGACTTTTGCGGGGTCCACTTTAATTCCTTCAGCTGACACAATATGACCCAAAAATGCTACTTCTTCTAGCCAAAATTCACACTTGCTGAACTTGGCGTAAAGCTTCTCTATTCTCAGAGTTCCTAATACTGTCTTCAGGTGGTCCTCATGTTCTTGTTTGCTCTTTGAGTAAATCAGGACGTCATCTATGAAAACTAAGACAAATTTGTCTAAGTACGGGTGAAAAACCCGATTCATGAGATCCATGAATACCGCTGGCGCATTCGTTAACCCAAATGGTACAACTACGAACTCGTAATGTCCATATCTGGTTCGGAATGCCGTCTTGGGTATATCCTCCGGTCGGATCTTCAATTGATGGTATCCTGATCTAAGATCTATCTTTGAAAAGACACTCGCTCCCTTGAGTTGGTCAAACAGATCATCGATCCTTGGTAATGGATACTTATTCTTAAGGGTTAGCTTGTTCAGTTCTCGATAATCTATACACATCCTCATGGAGCCGTCCTTCTTCTTTACAAACAGTACTGGTGCTCCCCATGGTGACACACTAGGTCTGATGAAACCTAGGTCCAGAAGCTCTTGGAGTTGTACTTTTAGTTCCTCCAGTTCTTTTGGTGCCATTCGGTATGGTGCCTTGGATATCGGGGCTGATCCAGGTTCCAAATCGATGGTAAACTCTATCTTCCTATCAGGTGGTAGTCCTGGTAGTACGTCCGGAAAAACATCGGGAAATTCATGAACGATTTCAACATCTTTGATCTTCTTCTCCTCCTCGTCCTTGGGTTCCTCATTCAGGTAAACGAGGTACGCTGGGTTCCCTTTTCTTATCAAGGTTGCTGCTTGGATGGCGGAAATCACCGATTTTCGCTTATTTAAAGCAATTCCGTGGAAGGTTGTCGGTTCCTTACCCGGCATTCTAAAGGAAATCTTTCTCTCCTTGCAGAGGATGGTGGCGTAGTTTTCGGCTAGCCAATCCATTCCTAAGATTATGTCTACGTCCTTCATCGGTAAGACGCTCAGATTATTTGCTAGGAGTTTGTGTGATCCTAGGTTCAGTTCTAAATTTGAGCAACGGTGCGTAAGAGTGATGTTCCCTCCTACAGGCGATGTAATTCGCATATCCGTCCCTATTGGTTCCGTTCTCAGACTTAGATATTCTACGCATGCTTTTGCGATGAATGAATGCGAAGCACCCGTATCAAATAAAACAATTACAGGTATCTCACGGAGTATGCCCATACCTGCCAGGTTTCCCTGATTTCCTTGATTCCTAGCGGGCTGCTTCTGCTTCATTGCATGAACCTTTGCGTTCTGTTGTTGCATATGTTGCCGGAACTGTTGGTGTTGCGGTGGAAGCGGGGGAGGCGGTGGGAGTTGTTGCTGCTGCGGTCCTTGCTGAGCTTGCATTGCTCGAAGTTGTTGATTCTGGCTAGGTTGACCTGACTTCGAGGTCGTTCCCTCCTGCTTCTTGGGGCAGTTGTTCGCAAAATGCCCTTTCTGTCCACATGAATAGCAACTGTCGCTCCCCGCCCTACAGACTCCCTCATGTCTTCTGTACACTTGGGGCATTGGGCGTATCTGGTTGGGAAGTTCTCGGTCGGAGCCGGCGCAGTTTGCTTTTTAGAGTTTTGAGGGCGTGGTTGTCCTTGCCACGGTTTCTTCCCACCTTGATTTCCGTGATTATTATCCCACTTCCGTTTTCCCTTGTCGTGCTGTGGCTGAGAGTGAGTGGGGGTTGGCGTCGGGGTAGACGCAGGCTTGTCGCCAGGCATCGCTGCCTCGATGTCCAGTGCTCTTCCAAGAGACTCAGTGTATGATAGTCCGCCATGGCTTGCAAGCGCCATTCTGATCTCGTGCCTCAGACCGGCACAAAATTTCTCAGCCATCTTTTCGTCGGTGTCTACCTGATCCGGCGCGAAGCGGGACATGTCACAGAACACTCTGTCGTACTCAGTCACAGACATTTTTCCTTGTTTCAGACTGTAGAACTCATTCTCCTTCTTCTTTCGGTAACTTTTTGGAATGTATTTGTCGTAAATTCCAGTCTTAAACTGGTCCCATGTGAGGTTCTCAAGTTGTTCGGGGGTCATGGTCTTCCTTCGTGCCTCCTACCAGAAGTCAGCTGATCCCGACAACTGGAAGGATACACAGGTTAAGCGTTCCTGGTCAGTGCAGTGTAGGAAGTTGAATATCCATTCCATGGCTCGTACCCAGATTTCTGCCTCGGCTGGGTCTCCGATGCCATTGAACACGGGTGGATTCTGTCTAAGGAATAACTCCTCGATTCTCATCTCAGGTGGAGGTGGAGGTGGGTTGTTATTTCCCTGGTTACCTTGTTCATGGTTTACTGATTCAGCTACGGGTGCCCTTCTGGGACGTCCGGGTGCTCTCCTTGGTGGCATCCTGCTGAATCAACAACGGTCAAATTCTAACCTCTTTGAGGCTTGCCTCAACCCAAGGTACGCATACACAGATATACTTGTATATAGACATATAGCATTTGTCCTCTTGTATTCTACACGGTTATAATATAGTTATTCATAATTGTCGTTTGATAAGGTGGGAAAAATATTTCTGAATTATTTCTATATACGAAGGAATAAACTATAATAGGCATCATATATATATAAGAGAAAATTGCCCAAAAGGGGTCTTAACCACATCAACAGAAGGTGCACTGTCTAAGTACACAACATGATGTTACCAGCTATATGACATCACCTCGGGTACTTAGTCACGGAGTATCTAACATCCGTACTAACTGATCATAGCTACGATACTACGAAACGATTTAATCGTTTTCGTCTAGATACATAATACTGGAACATAAGAAAATAGGGTGAGTACGGTCTACTAGGCGCTGTTCTCAACCACTACAAAAGGGTACAAGGGTCGGTCACTCGGAATCTATGGTGCTGTGGTCCGAGCCGTAATCCACCTTGTCCTCGAGGTCGTCCTCGTCATCGTGGAGGCCGAAGTCCTGAGGGTCCTCATCATCTCCCAAGTGGAACTGAAGACCTATCTCATCATCCTCATCATCCTCGATGCCTGCTCCGAACTCAAATACCCCCGCCATAGGGGCGACCTGATCGTCCTCCTCTTCAACATCCTCCTCGGGGCCCTCCTCGGGATCCTCCTCATCATCACTAGAATTCGGCTCATCGGGATCCTCTGCCCCTACTCCCGCTCCAGCTCCTGGCACAGGCTCGGGCTCGGGTAGCCTCAGTCTCTCAACCTCGTCAACACGTCGGACGTGCTCCCCGTCCGCTCGGGCTAGATCGGCCTACTGTCGGACTAGGGCTGTCCAACTACTCCCTGGCTGTCGGATGCTCTCCATGTACTGACGCGAACGCTCGTACCTAGCACGGTACTCCGCCATGCGTCTCTGAATCTCCTCAGTCTCCTGATGGAAGGCCTCCATCCTCCGATCCAACTCCGAGTCTCGAGATCTCACCAGATCGATCTCCCTAAGGATGCCTCTCGCCATATCGAACTATCGGCGTCGTTCTTCTGCCCGTCCTACCCCTGGTAGTGGACGGTCTAACTCCTCAATCAGCCTCATACGACGCTCATGGTCCCCGTCTATCTGTTCCAAACGGTGCTCATGCTCCTGCTGACTCACGAAGCGCTCGAAATCCTCGGACATTCGCCTAAGGTGCTCGTCGTCCCTGCCAAAGCTGTGCCTCGCAGCCGAGATCACGCGGCTCAGCTCCTCGTGGCATCGACGCCACTCCTCCTCTCGGTCCCCTCACTCCTCCCCCGGGTTGTCACTAATCACAATCGGGGCCTTCCAGCGATCGCCATCTCTGAGGGGCAGTGCTCGTAGGAGCCCAACTGAACGATCCATGGCAGCAGAATCGATGGATCTACTACCTCCAGATGAGGTAGCCCAGTCCCGCTGCTCCGGGGTGACCCTCGCTCGAGTACGAGAAGGCTCCATCTCCTTGTCAGACTCATCTCTCTCTCGTCGTCCCAAGATGGGCGACGCATGCAGAACAGCTAGGGATGGAGGTGATGTCGGCTGCAGTGGGAGCTCGGGTGGCGGTGAGCTCGGCAGTGGGGAAACCTCGGGCAATGGTGCCTCAAGTGGCGATGCGGGCGCCCCACCAACCGCAGGTAACTCTCTCAGTGGCGTACCGTGGCGAGTGAAAGTCGTCTGTAGTGTCGTCATGAAGCCGTAGTAGTCGCCTACATCCTCTAGACGATCCGGGTGCCTCGGGGTGTGTGCCTGGGCTAAGTGCTCAGCCCATCCCTGCCAGTTGGCAGACAGTAGTGGCACCAGTCGACGGATGCCCTCGATCTCTCCAACCCCGTGTGTGTGGGCGCGGGCCCAAAGTCAGTGATAGGTGGCCAAGAACTGGCCCACGTTGTCACCGTGGCACATCTGGTAGGAGCGGGTAGTAACAAATCACCTCATCTGGTGTGGCTCCCAGGCGAAACGGCCTCCTATGTGTAAACATCCGTCCCGCCATCCTACACGAAACATGATCCTAATCAGTTCTGATAACGAAGGAAATATGAAGGCGATAGTGATAACTTCTACATCTACGTGCTTAGCGTATATCTATCCTTTAGTTCCATAGTACTTCGTTCGTTAGTTCTTCTTTTATCGAACATGCGGTAACATGTTCAAATGAGGTGGACTTATTTTTATGTTGCCACAAGGTTCGTGTTTCTAATTTCTACTTGTATGCTAAATTTTAAAGGCATTAGCAGCCTAGTGTAACGGTTTTTCTTGGGAAACTATAACGTTTGACGAAAGCGTCTCGATTCTCATGTTGCTTCTTGTATCTAGTCGTCTGCTATCTTGCCTTGCTGTTCATTTTCTTCCTTGCTTGCTTGGAGAAGAGAGGAACTTCGTTCCAATCTTAATTTAGACTTACTTCCTCGAAGTACGTGTCTAAAGCACTATATTCTCTAAGTAGTTCACTTTTTCTTTCTAAGTGATCTAAGAACTAGTTTTTTTTTTTGCTAAGTTCTTGCAAAAAGGAATTTCAATTTTTTTAATTAATTGAAGAAAGCATTTTCCTCACTCCCTCGTTGTCGAAGGACTCTATTTAGTCTAGCGATTCAAGTCTAGACTATATTTTGAAGAAGACTCTTGGGTTTCAGAGCAGAACCTGAGGCTCTGATACCACTCTGTCACGACCGCACTTTACTAATTAATAGCCAAGCTCGGTGATTCGTGACTATGGTGGAATTAACGAATAATAAAGAAAAGGAAGTGAAATTTCGAGATTTGACGCTAACAAATTATAAAGCAACATCGATAAGTGGGCATAATAGTTGAAGGTAGTACGACACGATTTGTCATGATTCTGACTTAGATTACAACCAAATTGAAAATGATTCAGAATATTAGAGTGTACGCAGCGGAAATGTGTGGAAATACGTGTATGGAGACACGTATTACCAAGAGTGTTCATCAACTACACTACTCGCTAACTTCGACAAAACATCGCTGGTCACTCTTCCGTCATCCAGCTCAACCTGCACATTGGAAATAATGTACAGGGCGTGAGTACGGAGTACTCAGTGGACACAATGCCCAAAACATTTTTATTGTCAAGCCATTCATAGTGAAGCATAGGGTTTTATTGAAAGGTCTATGTTCACGAAAACTGAGTTATCTTAAAAGCATCTGCGCAGACTAAGTTCTGTAGTAATCTACCATATCTGAGTTTGTTGTGCCTGAGGAGTTGGCCACCTCACTCGGTCACCTGATCGGTCACTATCTGAATGACACGATCAATGTGTACACTAGTCCAAGAATAATAGCTGATCATTCAAGGACCCGAATTCGATTTATGAATTGGCATTTCGCCATTTAACAGATAGGCATCATACAAAAATTGCAAACATTTATGGCATGACAATACTTTTAAAAGAGCTACTGATCTAATAAAACATGCTTGGTTTTATAGAAAGCCCACCTCGTTATTTTTCTCTACTGCAACGAGACTTGATCTCGGCTTCTGCTACTGTCCCTCCTTCGCGTACCCTTCGATTAAAAATCGAGGTAAGATTCGCATCTTAACGAATAAAATCTTATCTAAGATCTTAGTTTTAATTCTGATCGGAGGTTATTCTAATCCAGTAACGTGGTTACTGTTATCTAAGCTCAATTTATAAACACCGTTGATGAACGGTTCATATAAGTTTTTACGAATAAATCACCTTGATTTATTATTAAACTCGATTAATTCTAACTGCGTAATTGATCAGCTAAATCAATTAATTAGAAGTTCTTGATTAAATAACTTATCTGAAGTTAATTCTTTAAATAGCGAAATAATACTTCCTCATGAATATTGGAATTTAATCGAGAGTGGAATACGATCTAATTAATGATATCTCGATCTATAATAAATTAGGAATTTGGGCTCATAATCGATAAAATGGGTCGTGGCCCAAAATTAAAGGTGGAGGTCGGCCCACTTAGCTTGCCCAGCCCAGAACTTGGCCCAGCCTTCGGCCCGGACCCGCGACGAGAACCCGACCCGACCCGAATTAAAAGGGAAGGGGTCCTAACCCTCTCTTCCTCCCAGAACGTGATGTCCCTCTCTCTCTCTCTATCTCGCGACTTCCGTCGCTCTCCCTCACCATCCTCTCGATTCTTCACCGATTCTCTGGTGATCTTCTTCGACAATGGGCGGTGCCTCAATCAATGGGGCCGCCGTCGATTTGTTGCCTCCCCCTCTTATCGAGAAACATTCATCCCTAGAGAACCCTAGATCGAAACTAGATCGAAAAGAATAAAATTGGGGAAAATGGTTCTCCCTTCTAATTTCCGGGGATTCACGCCATCTTCGGCCTCTGGACATGGCTCCGCCACCGTGGTGAGATGGCACCGGCGTGGGGTGGAGTCCCGCGACCTTTGTTCGAGCCTCGCGAGCTTTGTTTTCGTCGGTACCCTCCCTCTGATTTGGTGGTTCTCGAATAGGCCGAATGCAACTCCCGCGGTGGTGGCGAGCTCCTAGAAGCTCTAGATTAAAAATCCTAACTCGGAAGAGTTAGGAGACATTCTCCCGGTTCCCTTCTGATTGTTGTCAATTTCGGCGGCGGCGAGGATGCCTTCGCCGTCGTTGCCTCATTCTCGTTTGTTATTTGTTGATTGTTAGATTAACCTCTGATTAGAGATAATTCCATTTTCGATTTTTTTGTTTTTGAGGAGTTTTATTTAGGTTCAAAATTTTGGGCTCTTATTCCCTATTTCTTGTTGCAGGTTCCGGCGAGACGATCGTAGTGAAGACGATAGCAGTGGTCAGAGCTGCTCAACTCCCTTTCTATTTCAAAACTCTGCCGTCGAGGCTTCAAGCCTCGACGGAGGTTCGACCCTCAGTCTTTCTCTAGCTAAGTGTTCGAACTAAATATATATAGTCTTGTTTCTTTTACTGAATTCTGGGATATATTTGGGTTCTGAATTGAAGTGATTAAAAATATAAATTTGTGATAAGTATGCTGATTTTTCTTACTCTTGGTTGAGATTTTCCTAGTATGAATGTTACGGTTTATAGGTTCCTACATTCATGTTTAGGAGTTTAGGTTTTTGGAAAGGGAGAGCTTGGGACTGAATGTTTAGTATGCTTGTTTTATGGTTTCTTGTTTGAAAAGCTCATGCTTGTTCTAAGGCTGCAACATTAACTAATTCATGCTAGGCTAGTTGAGGTTCTACGGTTATTACCTTGAAGTGAGGGGCTGTGGTTGCTAGCTTCTCCCTTCTTCACTTCCTTCTTGCCTTCTTGATGCTCCTCCTTCACTCTCTATCACTCTCTCTATTTTGGTTGTTTGAATTTTGAGAAGTTTTGCTGTTTTGGTTAGGAGAGTGTGTGAGTTTATAGAGGATCGTTTGAGACAATTGGTCTTAGTATGGTAGGTTGACTTGGAAAGGAAGGGTGTAGTGTTTCAAGGCTTTCTATTTTCATGCTATTTTTGGTTCTAAGTTGAGGGATCTCTGCAGATTTTATTTGTCCTCTAATGTGCAGCTTGGTTTCTCTTCCCTTTTTGTTCTTACTTGGTTGTTTTATCTCTCCTTTGCAGGTATCAAGGAAAGGATGAAGCTGCTGTCCCTGCGGCTGTGTTTGGCTTCTCCCAATAACTGATTTATTTCTCTAATTATCTATGGTATTTGTCTTATTTTCAGGTTTTGAATCTCTATTTTATTATTGAGAGCTGACCTTCTTCCTTTCTCTTTTGCAGGTTGCTAAATGGATGTTATCTCTGCTTGCTAGGATCGAGTGTCCTCAATGGGCAGATTCCCTTTCTATTTTTGGAGGCTAAGAGCTTAGGAGGTTGTCTTATTTGTTGACTTCAAAAGTATTGTGTAGATATCTGCCTCCTTTGTAGCTCACGTGACTAAGTGCTAGAAGGATTTGGAAGAAGTTAATTGTTTTGTTGTTAGAGTTAGCAAGGTTTCATTTTAGTGCTATTTTCGATTATATAGAAAAAATGTATAAATGTGGAGAAAGTCTATGCGTATGTATATTATCTGAGGGCACTATTTGTGGTTTGGCCCATTAATATTAATTAAATGGGCTAAGCTCGATTACGTTAGTCGATTGGGCCTCGGCCCAATTAAAAATCGAGAGGTCGACGACCATCTCTTACTCGAGCTAATTCGATCATCACTTGGCTAATGCGATTGAGAATAAAAATGATTCCTTTATTCGAGTTCTAATTATTTATTGAAATTAAATAATATGGAAATCAATTTGCTACTTGGTTCCATCACTACTTCCCAATCGATTACTCGAAGAATAAAATTTTAAAAGTCGAGTCGCTACTTGATTTAATTATTGCTCTCTAAGCAATTGTTTTAGAAATTCTGAATACTAGAAGTTGATAATATAACTCGATCAATCAAAATTAATTAACTTAAATCGAGATTAATTAGCTAACTAGTTAAGTAAAATGCGGGGCGTTACAACCTAATTGATTGCCATTAATCTTTCTTATTCCTTTTGTGCAGAGAGATAAAGGTGAAGTTTACATTATGAAATTGCAGTTTGTCACTTTACTGACTATAGTTTTTTTTATACAGTCTAATCAGATTATTATTTGGCGGTAATTTGGATTATATGTCCATATATTTGTAAATATTGTGAATTAAATAGGAAATCTAATTGGATACTAGACCAAGACAAAAAAACATATTAAGCCAAAGAATGCATCATGAGTCGAGTCCCTGAACTCTGGATTTTTTTTTTCTTTTCATTTTTGATATTGTTGAATTTATCTAGGGATGTTGTCTTTGTATTATGTACTAAAAATTCTTTTCAATATTATAAGATTTAAATGGATATTTAAAAGTTGGATTTTATAACATGTGAATTGAATATCTATAAACTTTTAAAATACAAAAAAATCTTAAATTCCGGATTGAATACACCCCCTTAATTGAATGAGATCAAATTTCATATAACCGAATCGAAATAGCCATAGAAATATTCAAAAATAAAAATAAAAATAACGTATGGAACAAAATTAAGTACCAAAATCAGAACAAATTTGTACTGTCCAAATCATCTTTTCCCAAAACTCAAAATGATTTCAAAGGAAAAATTCGTATTCGAAGCCAAACTTATGAGGTCACGTTGACTTTACTTTGAATATGTATTGTCATGATTTTTATTTGTTTGCACGTATTTGATGACTTTAATTTATAACCTTGAGGTTGAGGTGGCGTTCTTGTAATTTTTCCTATACATTTGCAAAAATTCAGACGTATTAGGGTTAATTATGGCTTTGTAAAACAACACGTGGTACTAAATTTCACTGTCATTTAGTACTAATTACTATAGTTTAGTTGAATGACTTTCTCGTATTTGGGCATGCTAGCTGCACGTACACCAAATTAAAATTGAATAACATTAACAAATTTTAGCTAGGCATCATGATTCATGAATAACTTTTTTAGGTAGGTGGATTTATGTTGTACCTCTTGAATTATAATTGCCGTGAAGAAAGATGGTCAGTATCTAATTTAAATTAAAGTAAAAGCTAAAAACATAACTGCGATTTAATAAACGAAAAATATAATATATAAAAATAATTAGTGTTGGGAGATCTATGCCATAGTTACATGTAAATGTAAATGTAAAATGCAAGGTAAAATCACTGCAATGCATGCATTTATTCCTCTGAATCTTTGTAATATACTAGTTGTAGTTTACTTTAGAATTTATAAAAAAAGACAAAAGACCCTCATAATTTTATTGTTGTTATCAAATTATTACAATATTTTTGTAACAAATCTTTAATTAGGAGATCGATGCCTGCATTTAAAAATTAAAAAATTGAATTAAAAAACTCCTAGAATTTAATTTACGTCATAACTTTAATTAAACGCATGTAATCAACACTAGAAGATTACATTGTTCTTCATTTAGGATTATAAAACAGCAAAATTTTATGCGATTACGAAAATTATGTTAATCTAATTAATTTCATATCATTAAAAAAGATTGATCGATATATAATATAATAGATATTGCGACGTTAACATCAACACTACCTGTTTATTACTAAAAAAAAATAGTATTAATTGAGTTTGGTTATGGTATTGCAAATTTATTTTTCTATTTTTCATTAAAACAATTACAATGATTCGTTTCAATCCTAAAAAATCCAATGCACGATATTTTACTCAGAGTAATGATCTAATGCCCATCGTGCCCACGAATGACGTGACATTGGTATAAGTAAAGAAATTAATAAAAGAAATACCAAAATTAATTAAATTTTACTATAAAAAACTAAACCCTAATGGGAAATATTGCCGACGTGGTATTGCCACATTACCGGTGGACATATTAAGTATGCTCACGGTGTGCATTGTAACGTTTCTGATTTTACTCATAAGCAATTTAATGCCACGTGTCAAGTAACGAGGTTATCACGTTTGCAAATTTAATTTCTCCACATTTGAATCACACCCTAATTTTGCGACTAGTGTAGATTAATTTTATAGAGAATTTGGTCTATTTACGAAACATTTCATGTCCTATTTTTTTCCCCCTATATTTCATGAGTATATGTCAAAATAGAAAATTAAAAGTAAAACCAATCAACAAATTAAAACGCCAAAATTAGCGATTAATTCAAAGTCTCTAATCAAAATATCAAAAATACGAACGAATTGAGAAGTAAGTGATCGAGTTGTAAATATTCAAATCATATAAGTAAATAAGGGAGTTCCAATTATGGGTAGGTATTTACTTATCAAAAATGGCACCAAAAATAGAAAAATAGAATATACAGTACGACGTGTTTACGTATAATCGAAGTTGAAATAAATACGAGACAAATTTTGATTTGTGTAATTAATTTTTTTAGAGGACTAGAAAGAGAAATACTAAGGTAGTGTTTGGTGATTCATTCAAGTTGTGGAAGGATGACTCATCTAAAGATGAGTCATGTGAATAGTGTCAAGATGAGGGGTTCATATTTCCATTTGGTAGCAAAAAATTAAAAGTAGGATGACATTATATTTGTGTTTGGTACAATATGCATAACTCTAGATGAAGACTTAGATTTACCAAATTACCCTTATTAAATACCCCTACCGATTTCACTTTTTATCGTTGAGATTAAATAGTACACTTTATTATTATTATTATTATTATTATTATTATTATTATTATTATTATTATTGTTGTTGTTGAGTTATTATTTTTATTATTCTTGTTATTATTATAATTATTACTATTATTGTTATTATTATTATTTTATTATTATTATTATTATTATTATTATTATTATTATTATTATTACGTTATTATTATTATTGTTATTGCTATTATTATAATTATTACTATTATTGTTATTATTATTATTATTATTATTATTATTGTTATTATTATAATTATTACTACTATTGTTATTATTTATTATTATTATTATTATTATTATTATTATTATTCTTGTTATTATTATTATTATTATTTTATTACTTATTATTATTATTATTATTGTTATTATTATAATTATTACTATTATTGTTATTATTTATTATTATTATTATTATTATTATAATTATTACTATTATTGTTATTATTTATTATTATTATTATTTTATTACATTATTATTATTATTATTCTTGTTATTATTATAATTATTGCTATTATTGTTATTATTTATTATTATTATTATTTTATTACATTATTATTATTATTATTCTTGTTATTATTATAATTATTGCTATTATTGTTATTATTTATTATTATTATTATTATTTTATTATTATTTTATTATTATTATTATTATTTATTAATATTATTATTATTATTATTATTGAAATCGTATAAATACATAAGGGTAAATGGTAAAAGAGAGAAAGTGTTGTGTTACTGTTCAAATATGTTGAAGTCATCCGACCAAAACGTCAGATGAGTTAACAAGCGAAAACAGTAAAATAGCAGCGGGTTTGGGCTTCATCTCGGGCCCTCCAGTTTATTTCATTTCGGTACCAAACACTTAGATGAACCAAGATGATTCACCTCGTCTTGGTTCATCCTATCCACCAAACACACCCTAATACTAATAAATTAAAATAATCTGAATGGGGAAAAAGAATTGCAAGAAAAATAAATATCTTCATCATACGGCATTTTGCATTTGCATTTGTGTGGCCTCGACTAAAACTCCATTTTATCCCTCTCTCTCTCCTCTTCTCTTCTCCTCTCTCTCTTGATTATCTCACTATTTCTTCACTACCTTATTTCCATCTAAATCCTCTCTAACTCTGTCTTAAATTGGAGAATTTGCTAGGTTTTTGGAAGGGGAAATTCTATTTATTTCCTGTGTGCAGATGAAAACTCAGTTCCTGCCTTCTGTTGATTTAGCTGCGCAATCAGCTTTTGTGGTTCCTGTTGAGGAGTTGTGGTCGAGTTCCTGTTTCAATGCCTAGTTTTCTCGCTGATGCTTTGGAATAGAAATGGTGTCGCCTTCTTCAATGTCAGGTATTTTGTCGATTATTGAGTTGATTTCTGTTGGTTTGGTGAAAGGTGGTGTTGTTTACTGCGATTTTAGGTGAGTGAGAGTTATGGCTTATTTTTGTCGTCGTTATTTTGAATTGCTTTAGTGGCGGAATATGCGTTTGCTGCTTTAATTTTAGGTTTCGTTGTCATTTCTTTTGAGTGGAGGGTGCGTGTGCTGAGATATTGTTTCTTCACTTGATTTTCAGTTTCTGAGTTGATTGTTTATGGTGGAGTTTTTTAGAATTCTGGATGATATGATCGGAATTTAATTTGAGAGTTTTCTGATTATTCTGTTTTTTGGTGTTTATTTTGTGCAGTTTCTATCGAATGTGTGAATATATGCAAATTCTGGAAGGGGGACGTGGCTGGAAGATTTGATTGCAGCATGTTGTCGTGTGCTTCAAAAGCTCCAAGGGCGCTGACTGGATTCCTTGCTAGCACTGCACATCCTCCGCAGGCGTGTGGAAGAATTGTTAGAAGAAATAGCATCAAATGTGTAAGTACTTAATGAGGATGTTATTTTGATGGCATTTTCTGTGATATTCATGATTAGGTTATAGTTGATGCTGGGGACGTGTTAAGCTAGGTGAATGCTTTACATTTCCATTTAAACTTTCTAGGTTTGCTTTCAGTTGTAGCTGCTGGAATATGTTTGCTGTAAGTGCTAATATTACGTCACGGAAGTGTACATGAGCTTTAAAGTCCCTAACGGTTTTCACCACGTGTCACTTTTGGGGTAGAACATAATTTTGGGAAGTAGGGAAACTGTAATAAGCGCTCCACAACAGAATCAACAATGTAGATTATAATGTTCTATTCTTGTGTAGATACTTTATTTAATACGTTCCTCCCATAAAGAGATGGCCTTTGATCTGTTACTAATCATGGACGTCCACTCGGAATTCTTTTGCCAGAGATGCGAAGTTCATAATTGGGGAGAATGTTGCTTATACGAGGCTTCCGATCATTCCAATTTGCGGAATCTTGAAAAAGCAAGTGCCAGACATATTGTCCGCAACAAATGGAAGTTATATTGTTCTCCATCTTCATCTTCTTCTTCAGAGCTTTCTGAGGTTTCTCCAGACAGCTTATGGGAGGTAACTGGAATATAACTTAATTTCTTTATCCGATCAAAAAAAAAAAAAAAAAAAAAAAACTTAATTTCTTTAAGCTGGTTATTTGAAATTTGAGGAGTTCACTTGATAGTAGTGTGTGTGAGATTCATTTTTATTGATTATTAATCTATGACTCAAAGATAGAGCCATGGGGAAATATGAATTGCAGTTTAAAAGAGTAGCAAGTAGAGATTATAGAAAATTAATGAAGAAAGGACTGATTACATCATTTTAGAATCTTCTCAGGCTACACTTTGGTGGGAGTTGGTACTTTCTTCTCTCTCTCTCTCTCTCTCCCTCTAGTTTTCTTTTCGGAGTTGGGGGTGGGAAATTAGGGATTGAACTCTTATTTCGACCTGTCAAAGGTGAGGAATATTACTAAGAATTAGTCTGAACTGTCTTATGAGCTAAACCGCCATAGATTATTGGCATATATGAAGCAGTTGAAAAATAGAAGCAGCTGATAGTTAAAGGTGACGTGTGACTGTCTCACCAGTAGTTGGAACTCTTGCTGATGTTTAGGCTTGAAGGATTGGTTTAATTTAAATGAAGTCATATGTCTTTGTACTCCAATTTTACTTGCAAGACGGAGTTGTTGATTGTTTATACTGTCAGGATCTTAGACCTAGCATCTCATATCTATCGCCAAAGGAATTGGATTTGGTCCGCAAGGCCCTGAATGTAAGTTTAGATCAATCTTCTCAAGTTATTTTGCATCTCATACTATTTGATGCTATTTCAAAGTACTATTTGACTTATATGCATGCCTTTTCGTTTTGCCAATGCTCCATTTTTTTCTTGTTTTTCTCTTTTGTTTTATAGTTGGCTTTTGAGGCACACGATGGTCAAAGACGGCGGAGTGGGGAGCCCTTTATTATACATCCGGTTGCAGTTGCTCAAATTCTTGGTGAACTAGTGAGTTATGCTATATCCTTTTCTCATGCTGGTTGGTTTAGTGATTTAATTTGCTCTTTGGTTTCATCAGATGTTGAGAGTTTCTCTGTATGGAATATATCTCTTACTTGCAATTGTTATTCCAGGAATTGGATTGGGAATCTATTGCTGCTGGTCTTTTACATGATACAGTGGAAGATACAAATGTTGTTACTTTTGAAAGTATTGAGAAAGATTTTGGCACAACGGTTCGTCACATTGTGGAAGGGGAAACGAAGGTAGTTCTGCGCAATACAGCTTTATCAGTATTTACATACATTTGAGATTGAGTCTTTGTCAAGTACTACTACGTCATTTTATGATAGAGGACAAAAAGTAATGTGGAATTTGTCCAAGTTCTTTTTTTACCAACAATCATAGTTGAGCATGTCTTACTTGTGAGTTCTTGATCTTAACCAGGTATCGAAACTTGGGAAACTCAAGTCAAAGAATGAGAATCATTCTGTTCAAGATGTGAAAGCAGATGACCTTCGTCAGATGTTTCTCGCCATGACTGAAGAGGTAATTTAAGGATTTATAAGAACACTTTAGTGATTTTAATCATGATGGCATTCAATGATTGAAATTGTGGTGTCTCAGGTCCGTGTTATAATTGTCAAATTGGCCGACAGATTACACAACATGCGGACTCTTGCACACATGCCTCCACATAAGCAGGTTTGTCTGATTTAGTTATATGTCAGCTAATTTGTATTTGATCCAGTTTCTTGATATCCGATTATTTTCTGCAGTCGAGCATTGCTATGGAAACCCTGCAGGTTTTTGCTCCTCTGGCAAAACTGCTCGGAATTTACCAAATAAAGGTAAGCAATATGCTCTACTATAGTCCATTTATTTTCATCATACCTGCTGAAGTGCACTTTACTGTATTACATGATCTCATTGTCATACTAAAGAATCAGCATTTGTTACTTAACCATAATTGACTAGGTTGAGTTCTATAATTTAATATTGAAGAGGGGCAGGGATGCTTATGAGGTCATATCTGTTTCGCCGATTGGAAAATAATCTGACTGTATAGTTAGTTTCTGGAATCACCCTTGGCCTATGATTTTAGTTTGCTTATCAAGTTATCATTATAACCTGGGTGCGGTGTCTTTTGGTGATTACTGAGTTTTATCCAGTGACTCCAGTCGTTTGTTAAGATGTCTGCATCCAAAATGGTCAATATTTATTGATTCCCTTGGTGTCGAGCCTATCAGATTGCACTTCAATAAAATTGTAAAACTTGTCCATTGGAAGTGCGTGCAAGCACTTCATTGTCATATATCTTCTTTTAGTGATTTCTAAATAACTCGTACCACTTGCAATCCATTTATTTTTAAGCATCCATAGCTATGCACCAGAGTTGAACTCTGTAAAAGATGCAGTAGTACTTTTGTTGGCCTATGATTTTACACCTTTTTTTTGTTTCAATGTTTATGGCGTCATACAGATAATAGAGTGATTGGAATATAAATCTGTGGTAAAGCAAAACTTAATTCAGTTATTTGTTTTCTCAGCACTCTGAAGGATTGTTGGATTTTTTTACAGCTTCTTTGTGTCCCAGTACTTCAAAATTCAAATAATTCCTTACCTTGTAATGGTAACTTGTTATATTGTCTGTGGGAGTGCTGTTTCTGTACCGTGCTTGTCATTTCCTCTAGGTTGTCGTGTCTGAATTTTTCTACTCATTTTCGATTTCCTTCCTGCAGTCTGAACTTGAAAATCTGGCTTTTATGTACACAAATCCTGAAGACTATGCGAAAGCCAAGAGAAGAGTAGCAGAACTTTATAGAGAGCATGAAAAAGATCTCAAAGAGGTGATTTGCTCATTATGTGATCGAACTGGGTTTTTTCTAGCTCATCAGTGTCATTGTCAAAGGCTTGCTATGCCATTCTGCAACATTCTCGTTTTCCACTGATATGAATGTGCTTTATACTCGTACATCAGAATTAGTTAGTCATCTGCTCATGGTGTTTCCTCATCTCACTAGGCAAACCAAATTCTGATGAAAAGGATTGAAGATGATCAATTCTTAGACCTTTTGACTGTGAAAACTGAGGTTCGGCCCGTGTGCAAGGAACCTTACAGGTAATTTATAGATTTTTTTCTGCTCATATTAGATTCAACGCAAGGCCATACATCGTATCCAGTTAGCACGTATTTCTCCTATTTTTGTATAACCACTGTTAAGAGCACTCAATCCCATTTGTTATGCAAAATCTGGGCAGAGTTACAAATTTCTTATTGATCCTACCATCTAAACAGAAATTATAGTAACAACTGAGATGTTTACATTGTCCTAAATTGTGTTTCTGTGATATGCAGCATTTTTAAAGCCGTTCTAAAATCTAAAAGCTCAATAAATGAAGTTAATCAGATCGCTCAGGTATATGATTATAGAATTATATCACCTTGCTAATGTGCCAATGCACTACTGTTTCTTACGCATAAGTTTCATGAACTCCAGCTTCGAATTATTATAAAACCAAAGCCGTGCGTTGGAGTTGGGCCTTTGTGTAACGCACAGCAGGTGAGGTTATCTACCTATTTTATGTTGCATTTTAATACTTTTACTGACTTGAGTTTCTGATATAGATATGCTACCATGTGCTTGGACTCGTCCATGGAATTTGGACACCCATCCCTCGAGCTGTATGTACTGTGAACTGCTATTTAAAAACTTATTTTTAGTTATATTCCTCTCTCAGCAGATGGATATGTCCTTAATATCTCTTTTGGTAACAGATGAAGGATTATATTGCCACTCCCAAGCCTAATGGCTATCAGAGCCTTCATACTACAGTGATTCCCTTTCTCTATGAAAGCATGTTCAGGCTGGAAGTTCAGGTTTGACATTGTGTGTTACTGTGTTGATAATATTTCTGTCACCACTTTCCTTGTGCTCTCTCTTGAAGAACTTGGCTTTGATAGAACATTGATACATGCTTTGGCTTTGTTGGCAGATTAGGACGGAAGAGATGGATTTGATTGCTGAAAGAGGCATTGCTGCGCATTACAGTGGCAAAGTTTTTGTGAATGGCTTGGTTGGTCATGCTATGCCGAGTGGCAGAACGTCTCGAGGGAAGACAGTCTGCCTTAACAATGCCAATATCGCTCTCAGGGTACAGTACTTTACTTTCTTATGTGTAAATCTATATAGTAGTAATTTCTTATTTTTTCATCCTTAATTCGGTCCCTGATTATATGCACATTTGAATTTCTTTCTCGTAGATAAGCTGGCTAAATGCAATTAGGGAGTGGCAAGAGGAATTTGTTGGAAATATGAGCTCTAGGGAGTTTGTTGACACAGTCACCAGGGATCTTCTGGGCAGTCGTGTCTTTGTATTTACACCACGGGGAGAGGCAAGAATATTATTATTAGCTTCTGTTGAAAATAAATTATGTTATTAGTGCTTATTCAGTTTTCCTGTCTACAGATTAAGAATCTGCCTAAGGGGGCGACAGTAATTGATTACGCCTACATGATTCACACTGAAATCGGAAACAAAATGGTTGCTGCTAAGGTAGTTTCTTTCATGCTGATTCTGTGCTGTACGAACATTTCACTTTTATCTGTTTAGAACTCCTCTTTAATCTTATCTCATTGTCAGAAGTTCTTTATTTCCAGGTTAATGGCAACCTTGTCTCCCCAATGCATATGCTTGCAAATGCCGAAGTAGTGGAGATCATAACATACAATGTCAGTCCATTTGAATTTTAAGTTGTTCATACCCCTATGTTCATACCCCTATCTATCTCTGGTCCACTTCTTCCCCTATTAAATGCCATCGACAGAATATCATGCACAGCACTTAAGAAGAGATATGTATATATATGTGTATGTGCGTATATCTTGGTATCAGTTAAGAGGAAGGGTGATCTTCGAGTATACTTATCTTATTTCCTGAAAATTTCTGCAAGTATTTTTTGTCTTGTCAAGTTGTATGTTGCGTTTGTCCCATCACCAGTTCATTCAGGAACTGCCTTATATTTTATTGCATTTCCCGAATGGGATATAGTACAAGCTCTGTCCCGTATATTGATGCAAGTTTTGTTTCAGGGGCTCTCAAGTAAATCTGCATTCCAGAGACACAAACAGTGGCTTCAATATGCAAAAACACGTAGTGCCCGACACAAGATAATGAAAGTAGGTTACTTTTGGAGCTATACTTATTATAATTATAATTATCTTCTCACATCACCTATCCTCTCTCTGTCTCTCTCAAACACATATACACATGCTTAGACCATTGTTAACTCTATTGCCTATCATGTATAGCAGTTTCTGAGAGAGCAAGCTGCACTATCAGCAACTGAAATAACTGCCGATTCCGTGGAGGAATTTGTTGCTGAATCTCTAGAAGAAAGCAAAGAGGAGCCAGTAGTAAATTATTCTGAGGGGGCTAAGCATACGTGGCAGAAAATATTGAAGAACGTCATGCAAATAGCATCTACAAAACCGAATACTGAAGATATATTCCAATTTGACAAGGGGAAAATTCAGATCCCAGCTGTTAATGGGAAGCACAACAAGAACATGCAGCATGTGAGTTTGAAGGCCAAAGGAGAGGTGCTATCCCAAGGAAATGGTGTTGCTAAGATGATTCATGCCAATATTCCTCTATACAGAGAAGTGTTGCCGGGTTTAGAGATATGGCAAGCTAGCAAGATTTTGTCTTGGCACAACCTAGAGGGCAACTCTATCCAGTGGCTCTCCATAGTCTGCATAGATCGTAAAGGTAAATTTTAATGCCACTTGAAGTTTCCTGTTAACCACATATTTTCTTTGTTTTGCTGGAATTCTCACGATCATTGATAATCAGGCATGATGGCGGATGTTACATCAGCACTTGCAACTGTTGGAATTACCATATGTTCTTGTGCTGTGAGTTCAGATTTAATAACAACTTGTCCCATTCTTTGAACTTTTTCCTACCAAATCGATCTATTTTGACATATGATATATGCAATATAACATTGCAGGCTGAAATTGATAGAAGGAAGGGAATGGGTGTGATGTTGTTTCAGGTTGAAGCAAGCTTGGACGATTTGGTACACACTACACATCCAAACTCTAAATATGCCCATTTTATATAGTTATAATTTTTTTGTTTTTATCATTAGCAAAGTGAATTTAATAGTGAGGCATAGGATAACGGTTGGGCGTAATTTTGGTGGTTGGTCTCAGGCCAATGCGTGTTCGAAGGTGGATCTAGTTCTTGGTGTTTTGGGATGGTCGACTGGTTGCAGCTGGCTGAGCTCAACGGAGAAGCGCCAGTTTCTAGAGTGTTAAATATATATGTGGGTAATGGTTGGCGATTAAGTTGTCACCAGAGAAATGAGTTTTTGCCTTTTGATATATTTACATATAAGCTGAAATTCTTTTGAACCCTATGCTATAAGCAAATAAACCACAGTAAAAATGGTAGGGGGGTGTATATAGAGAGTTTAAAGTTAGACTACAGTATACTTTACTTGTAAAGGGATTGTTGGTAGATATATGAATATGATGAGCATTCACTTCTCTCGCATTTTCGTCGTCCTTTATATTATGATTAAAGCTATTCAAATCTATATCTATATTTAATATAAGAAAGTAGGATAGTTTCCAATCCTACTTTCCTCTTAAAATCTTGATTTTAACACCATATATTATTTTATTCTTTTATATCACTTTATATTTCCAATTACATAATAAATACACTTGGAACAATTTAATGCATTTCAAATCATTAAAATCACCTTTTCATTTCCACAATTTCAAATACATTGTGCATCATTTATGCACTATTACTTAACATTGCACTTCCGATCTTAATTAGCCTATTATATACTATGAGTGTGTGTGTAAAAGATAATAAAATGCCACATAAATTACGTCTCTTTCTTCCTGATTTTCTTACAGTAATTTATTTAGTTGTAGACATTTAATCTAATAGTTAGGACATGGTCCACTTCAATGATTTTCACTTTCGGATGTACAACAATGAAAGTTAGATTTACATTGTTATGGTATGCATATGAAAAATAATGTTAAGGACGGGCTTAATAACTTCGAAAGTGTATTTTAGGATGAAGAGGTATGGATTTTTCATATATTTCTTAATTATATTTCAATATATGTTCATTATAAAATAAATATATGATTTTGACGTGAATCGCAATTCTAATTTTAGGCACATTTGTCAAATATAGAAATGTATATATAAGGTTGAGCTGTTGAGGCAATTTAAATGTATTTATTTATCTTTATATTATTTTGGTTTGCAGATGAGCATACCGAAGGAGATGAAGTAATTATAGTCCCTCCGTCCTCTATTTACTGACCATGTTGACTTTTAAAATAATTTTGAAGTTTCGTGATGATGGACTTAAAATCGAAATTTTGGAGTTTAATTTTTTTTACAAGGTACTACGAGTGTTGTAGTATCGTGTAAAAAAAACTAATCTCCAAAAATTCAATTTAAAATCCATCATCACGAAGCTCCAAAATCATCTAAAAAGTCAATAAGGTCAGTAAATGGAGGATAGAGGGAGTATTTAGTTTATTAAAACTTTGACCTCAATAAAGTTTTCTTTGATGTTCATGATTAATTATCTTATTTTAGTTTATTAAAATTATCATTGAATGAATACAATTTTAATGAAAATTTTACAAAGTGCATCCAGTGTAGCGTCCGGGTATAATACTAGTAGAAATAGAAAGAGAAACATGAGCCCTAGTAACTAAGAGCATCTCCAGCCGAGAGCCCTCGGCACTATTCCGGCAGGGAGGGGCTCTCTCCAGAAATCGTCTCCAGCCGCAAGCCCCTCCCCCGGGCTCTCTCTTATTTTTAATTAATTATTTATTCAATTTTTGATTTCTTTTTTAATTCATTTTATTTTCGATTTTATTTAGTTAATTATTTTTATTTCAAATTAAAAACGTAACAATTTTTTTTTGAATTTTTTTTATTAAATGGAAACGAAATACATCAATTAAAAAAAAATTATATTTGAACTAGCCGTCTATTTCTCGATCATACTCCACAGTTTAGCCAACATGAGCTGATGCTGCTCCAACTGCTCCCGGCTCATATGTGTGGTATCAGTGGCGAGCATCTTGCTATATGTGCTCATGAGCTTGCCCGAAAAAAGTTGCTTCTTTTTTTCTCCAAGACGGCCTCCTTCTTCTTTGCAATCGCAAGGTACATCTGATTAACTTCGACATTTGATTGCCAAAACTCCTGTTCGGCTCCTTCAGGAATGTCCTCCAAGTTAATCGGCTCCTTAGCTTGTTTGCCCTTTCCTTTATTCCTTGTTGGGCAAGAGCTTTTTTGTTCCCCATCGGGCGGGGGAGTTCCTCAAAATAGCCATCCTCTTCTGCAGCTTCAACGTCAAGATTGCTCAAGTTGGAGGATCCGTCTGTGCCCTTCATTTTTTATGGGAACGAAAGAGATCGTACTTGGGCAATTTCAGCAGCTCTTCATAAGCCTTCCCATATTGGAAAGCTTGTTTTGTTTCAGCAAGATAGCGCTCACAGGATTTGTTGAAGACGTCCTTTGAGTCTTCTCCGCTCTTCCAGTTCCTCACACAATCAGCGTAGATGCCATGAAATTTGTTGCATTTGGGCATGATCCGCTTGTAATGCCCCTTGAGCATTTTCTTATTTCTGGGCTTGTAGCCGATAAGATGTATCGTCGCGTTGTACCTATCGACGATCTTGCCCTAGAAAATCACGTCAGTTTGTCGATCGCCAACTCCCGGGTATGCGAAATGCTAGACCACACCTTGATTAGATGAGCCGACTCCTTCGGACTGTACGGTACGACATTCGTCCACTCGGTTGGCTCCGTATTTGAGGGCGCAGCCGTTGATGCGCTTGCTTTCTTCCGGGCCGCTGGACGAACGTTCGAAACTAATTCGAAAGAGCTCGAAAGATTTAGCTCTTGAAAATCCGAGGCCGCACCTTGACTGGCATGAAACGGCGGAGTTCTGAATTGATCGAAGACGGGTATGGAATCATCTTGATATCCGGCAGGAAAAAAACCCATCATTCCCTTGGCAGGAGGACTCGCGTAGGCTGCGAATCCGAGGTCGGTAGGCCGCGGCGGTGACGTGGGAGAATCATCATCGTCAAACCACCTTGGCCTTGAGAGCGCAACATTTCGAGAATTGTCTCGTCATCCATAGACATTTTTGAAAATTTGATAGAAAAATGTAAATAATTTTTTTGATTTTGTAGAAAAATATGAGAAGTGTAGATGATTTTTGAGGTATGAGAATTGATTTGTGATAGTGTGTATATATAGGGGGAGGGGAAAGAGCCGGTTGGGAGTAGCCGTTGCTCTCCAATGACTGAAAAAAAAATTATTATTTTTTTTATTTTTTCCAGCTAAAATTCAATTTTTTAAAAAAATAAATAAAAAATAATCTGGCTGACGTCATAATGACATCAGCACAGGGGAGAGAGGAGGGTGCGAGCCTAGCTCTCTTCTGCGCGTCGGGCTCACCGGCCGAGGGGCTCGCCAGCGCGGCCCGGGCTCGCGAGCGGGCTCGAGCCCCTCGCCTCCGACGCGCTGTGGATGCTCTAAGGTATTGTAACATTTTGTTTTAATACTGCACTACATACTTGCACACACTCTCAAAATAAATCTATTAATTAGAGGCGAAATGCATTACAAAAATAAATAAAGTACATCAAGAATGCATATGGTCACATCACATGGACCCACAACTATTTATGTATCGATATAGATTTACAACCTTTGATTATATATACAAAAAGAATAGATAAATAAATAAGCCTTTCGTAATCAATGCTCTATTCATCAACAATAAGTACGTGAGAATGGTTTAGGTATAAATTTTAAGAAAAATCAGGATGAGGGTATTGAAAAAAAGAAATTTGAAGTGCAAAGCCAATAATAGTTGTAGGTCGTGACAAAGACAGATATCAACTTTGAGGGTAAAAGTTGGGAGGAGGTAGTGAGATCTTTCCATTTTAGACGTGTACATTCTTGTGTGGACTTTCATAATAAGGAAAATTTCGACATATTTATCGTGGACAGAGAGGTAGTAGTTTTTTTTTGTTGTTGTTAGAAAAATTTAAGTGTATTTCTCGAAAGAGAGAATACCCATAAATAGCTATTCTCATAAGATAAAAGTCTTTTTTAACCACCAATAAGTAAATTGTCTAATTATAGCCATTTTATACATGAAATGACACTTATACCCTTAATGAAATTTATTAATAAAATAAAAAAACATTAAACGTACAACCTCGTTTCCTTAATCGTGCTCGTGTGCATGATCACAATTATTTCATTCATGTTCGTGTGCAAGAACACGAACACGCTTGTGTTGTTTCGTGATCGTGTACACGAACACGAGCAAAGACAACTGTGAAGTCGGTGTGGGTGTTGTAGCAGAGAGAGAGAAAGAGAGAGAGAGAGAGAACATACATGGCTAAATCTAGTAGCTTCAAGAGCTCTTGTCGGACCGTTAGTAATCAAAGTCGAACGCGACGAGGTTTGGAGGTCGAATTTCTTCATATGCAGTTGAATTATGTTGGAAATTTTATCAAGCCTCCGTTGAGGAATTTCATCAAACAGTTTGCGTACACTTGCAAAACAAAATAGAAGAAGAAAATCGAGTTCCAACAAATTATGCTTTCCAGCTTCGTAATCTGTAAAGTCGTGTCGCCTCCTTCAACTTCTAGCTCTTCCTCATTTGAACTCTTCGAATTGAAGTCTCTGTTCGTTACTGAGCACGATTCAACGCACGAAACTTCCAAACTCCATTGATTCATCGTGATTTCATCCTCGCATCCTTAAATCTGTTCCTATAATATGATCTCGTAACAATTCTCTCAAACTTGTCGCGAATTTGCAGCGGATTTAGGTTGCTCACTGATTGCGATTCAGTCACATGTACGAGACCTCACACTCACCGTCGAAAAATGTGAATCCTCGCTGGAAAAACAACAGGTGAGATGTGAAGTCGCCGCCGGAGAGAGCTGCGATCAGACACCGTTTGCCGTCGCCGGTCCTTCCGCAGTCAAAAGTAGCCGATGACGACCACTGCAATAGGTTTTGGTCGCTGCCGAGGTCGCTGATTCTGTGTTGTGCGCTGCTGCCAATTTTCACGAAATTGAAAGGTAAATTTTTTCTTTTTGTTTTGTTTCAGGTTTTTTTCCCCAATTTCTCTAATTGCATCAATAGCAAGGGCATAATTGGTATATTAAGTATAAATTGGCTAAAATTAGACCATTTTCTTTTTGTTGGCTAAAAAAAACTTTTGTCTTATGATAATGACTATTTGAGGGTTTGCCTCTTCTCGAAATTCATAAGTAATTTAAAATTAAAGAGAAATGATCAACTATTTACTATGAGCACACTTAATATGATCAATCTTTAATAAATACAAAACCCATGGATTAAAACCTATAAAAGAATTAAACTCTACTTAAAAAATTACCAATGTGACACTTCCACGTAGCGTTTATGTGGAATTGAACCCTAGGTATGTAGAGAAGAGCCCATTAGATAGGCCCAAAACTATATTATTAGTATCTGAGCCCATATTTCAACCTAAATAAAATTGCTAACTTTGTAAAAAAAAGCCCAACATAGTATTTCATAAACCCTAGGGCAAAATCGCGCGGTGTATAAAAAAGCATCTTCTCCTCTCATCTTTCCTCAATTCCTTAGGAGAAAGAAATGGTGTCGCTGTAGCTACAGAAGCGGCTCGCCGCTAGCCTGTTGAAGTGCGGCCATGGCAAGGTCTGGCTTGACCCAAATGAAGCTAATGAGATCTTCATAGCCTACTCTCTAAAACTTTATTTTCCTTCTCATTCGTGTTCGATGTTAGATTCTGCATTTAATGGTGGTTATGCTTGGTATGAGTTATTTGCTGTTTGTTCTTGCTGTCGATATGATTTTCCTTTTTTGTTATCAGTCGGCTATGCTTCGAATTTGTGTCACTTTGAGTGAGACCTAGGTTACATTGATTTCATTTCTGTGCTTACTGCTGAAAAATCCTCAGAATGGGTAAATTAAGCACAAAAAAATTGTGATAGCTCAGCATTTTAACTAGCTACCTTGTTTGAATTCCTAGAATCTGCTTGATATTTTAGTTTGGGTGTTTTGTTGGTTTTGTTTCAGAGTTGATGTTGTCTCTGTTTGATGCAGGATACAACATTAGGAAACTGGTCAAGGATGGCTTTGTTATTAGGAAGTCGATAATTGATGACTGTGTTTAGGTTACTGTTATGTTTTAATATTTCATGATTATGTTTGATTTGGCAGATGATGTGAAATTATATTTTTGTGCTTATCAAACCGTGAAGCTACAAAATTCGAGCTTTTTAAAACTGATGCCATGTCAAATTATTTTTAATCCATTACATCTATTTTACTCGATAGTAGTTTAGAGTTTCAGTACGTGCCTCTTAGAGTAGCCTTATGAGTAGCTTGTCTCATTTTTGGCTTAGTTATGAGGCCAATACTCAAAAGCAAGCTTTTTTTTGATTGGTTGCTTAACTTTCGTTTAACAATCTCCCAAAAAGCTTTCAACAGCTTCTCTCTAAACTATGTTTATCTATGTGTTTTGTTGAAAGTCTAGGAAAATTTTGATGTTGCCTCTCGAATAACTCAATGGTTACTGCGAGCAAATGCTTGCACTAATTACTGTTAAGTTCAGACGGGGGCAAATATTAAATTGAATCGTTTTTTAGTGCTCGGGACATTTTCATCAATGATGTTCCTTTGCTAGATTGCTTCATACATAGTTCTCCATTTTCTTTTCTGGTGTACTTTCTGGAAAAATTGCATATGGACACAGTTGGATTTTTCTTAAGAGTATATATCTTTTCCTTTGTATTTCATTTGTAATAAGTTCTATTGTTGGTCTGGGTGTGTACCTCTATCCGATTCTATTCATCTTGATTTCTTTAATTTAGAGTACGGATGCATTGCACTTTTTTACTTTTATATATTTAATGTTTATGTTTGTTTTGGCAGATGATGTGAATATATATTTTGTGCTTATCAAACCGTGAAGCAACAAAATTTGAGCTTTTTAAAACTGATGCCTTGATAAACTTGTTCTTAAGTTATTCGGAGTAACATCTATTTTACTCGATTGTAGTTCAGAGTTTCAGTTCGTGCCTCTTAGAGTAGCCTGATGAGAAGCTGGTCTCGTTATTGGCTTAGTTACTAGGCCAATACTCAAAAGCAAGCTTCCTTTTTTAGTGGATTGCTCAACGTTGTATTAACAATTTCCCAAAAAGCTGGCAACAGCTTTTCTATCTGAACTAGGTCATGTTTTGTTGAATGTCCAGGAAATTTTGGTGATGCCTCTTGAATAACTCAGTGGTTACTGCTTCAAATGCAAGCACTAATTACCACTACGTTCAGATGGGGGCAAATAATAAGTTGAATTGTTTTCTTAGTGCTCGGATCTTTTTCAATGCTAGTCTTTCCTTTGCTAAATTGCTTCATACATAGTTACTGTTTATGTTTGTTTTGGCAGATGATGTGAATTTATATGTTGTGCTTATCAAAACGTGAAGCTACACAATTCGAGCTTTTTTAAGCTTATTCCTGGCCAGGTTTAATTTTAATTTTTCACATATATGCTCTATAGTAGTTCGAACATAACAACTTTGTTGTTAACTATTGCTTATTTAATAATGATGATTTTCTTGTTAACGCAATCAATTTTTTTCCGGCTTGTCTATGCTAATCTGTCTTCAGGTGGTTTTGGCAATTCCTTTGGTGGAATTCGGATCAACTGCTTTCATGATTACTCTTGAGATAAAGAATTTTCCATTTGTAGATATGTTTATGTAGTATGTTCCTTTTATCGTTTATGAGCCTAACAAAATGGCCTCTTTTTTATTTATTATTATTTAACTTTATCAGTTTTCATTTCACAATTTTGTGAAGCTTTCATTTTAAGATGAGCACTTGCCTGATTCGAGAAAGATGATTCGAGAAAGATCTTTAAGGATTGAGACTGCTATGGTTGCCAACTTTATTATAATATAATGTGCTGGTCCTTACATTTTAATTTTTTTTTGTTTCGGTAGACTATTGTACAATTTTTTCGTTTTAATGAATCCTTCTATTTTCATTTATAATTTTATGAGATCCTTGTTTAACAATCTAATTAAATGTTTTAATTTTCCGTTAACTTAATGCCATCTCATCATGCTTTGTAAAAACGATAGTTCAAGTCAACCTAATCATAAATTTGAATAAGTTAGATGCTAATATAATACTTTCTCCATTTCATGCAAAATGTTTCATTTTTTTTTGGTATGTTTTTTCATGTTTTTTGATGGTGGGTTTTAAAATGGATTTTTAAAGATTTTTTTATTTTACTGGATACTACGACCTTTTTGTACGAAATGGAGAGAGTACGAAATATGGAGAAATGATATGTTACTCATCCAATGATGAACACTTTTGTCGTTTTTTCGATTTGATTTGATATTATTTTATTTGATTTTTTTTTCTGATTATTTTATATTCTAGTATCATAAAATTAATATAGAAATTATTAAATCTATAAAATAAATAAAAACTTAAAGCTCGATTTGTTCTTTTTTTTTCAGCCATGGAGGATATGATGTACCAACGAAGAAGAGACTGGTCCCAGGTTTTATAAGGATCATGTGTTGGATGTTCATCAATATTATCATGTTTCAGCACCAATCTTCTCAGATTCCGTATGAAACTTACCGTCTCAAGAGGCAACATGATATATGTGACGGGTATTGGGGGGAAGGTGGTGGTTGGGAGAGGTAGTAGATGCTGGTAGAGAAGAGGTTGGAGAAGATGATTTATGTAAATTATTTTACATTTTACATTTTTGATTTTTGATTTTTTAAACCAAGTCCACCACCTCATTTATTGACTCATGTGCTGCGGGCTAATTTTGCAAAAAAAACTCAAAGGTCATAATTTATTAAGAAAAAAAATAAAAGTGGGACTATTTTTGCAAAAGTGACTAAAGTTAAGGCCACAAATCATAATTTAGCCTAACAGATACAAAAGAATCATAAGAATAAGATTTATGATTTCCCATTTCACAAATTGAGGGAAGAAGTACCAAAATTTTCAATTCGCGAAAAAAATAGAGAAAGAGAGACCTCGATCGAATGTGAAGCCGCTGAGATAGATTGTGAATGTGTATAGCTGATTTGGGCCAAAAGTTAAAAATTGATAAGGATTAGTGTGTTATAACCATTAAATACTTTTTTTTTTTTTTTTGATTCGGCAACTTAAAATTTGAAAATAAAAAAGTGTAACATAATTTTTTCCAGTACCAAAAGGAAAAATTTCGCACGAAAATAAACGGAGGGAATATCTAATAGAAGAGTTTTTTTTTTTTTTTTTTTTTTTTTTTTTTTTTTTTTCAATAGAAGCGATTTGACTTCTAAAAAAAATCGATCAGATTCATTTATAACAAATACTACTATATTGAAACAATAAAATCATTTCCTAAATCTCATAATGATTTTACGTGTGACTAATCTAATGGTTTAGATAAAAAATTTAAGGATAAGGATTTAGCTTCTGAATAAGAGCTCGATAGCAAATGCAGTAAGCAATATCGACAACAAAAAGGAAATACTCCCTCCGTCCCACTTCATGTCACCCACTTTCCTTATTCGTCCCGTCCGATTTATTAGTCCCCTTACCAAAAAAGGAAATAAATTACCAGACAATCCCTTATCCTCTTCCCTTTTCTTGCCATCCCTATATGAGACTAATGCCAAGGGAGAGAGGGAGTACCAAATTCAATAAGAGCATGACAATTAATAAGCTTGTTATTATCCAGTTAAAAATTCATCACCACCTCAACCAACAATGCATATTAGAGAGATGATAGAGAAACATAAAGGGATATAACCATAAAACCACACAAACTTATGAGAAATCAAGTTATGGAACATTATCATAATAAAAACAGAGCGGTATAATATCAATACTCCTTCCACTAAAAACAACATAGTTGTTCTATGATAATAAAAAAAACTCAAATGCAAGAGATCAAAAAACAGTTCTAAGTCACAGAAAAAGCACTCAAGTATCTTCTCACTTCTTTGGCTTCTTAGTTGCCCTACAACAAGATGGTGAAATATCAGATCATGTGATTCATGCAAGCTTGAGCTAAAAGAAAGTCGCAGAAGAAAAAGAAATCTACTTACTGAGTTTGCTGAGCTGCTGCTGGTGCCGGAGCTGCCGGAGCTGCTGCTGCTGCTGGGGGAGCTGCCTTCTCTCCGGGTCCCTACATTGGTTGTAAAATAATATGGGATAGATATTCAATTAATCAACAAACAAACAAGAATTACTATAACTTTTGATTATTTCATGATCAGAAGTAAAATGGAAGAAACACACTTTTAATAGCATAATAGCAAGATTTCGGATGTAGTTAATACCTGAGCAAGACGTTCTTCCCTCCTAGCAAACTTTCTTTCCCTGCTAGCCTTGTTCTTGGCTCTCTTGGCTTCAAACTGGTCAGACAAGGTCTTCTCCCTAGCCTTCTCAGCCTTGGACTTGTGAATACTTTCCATAAGGACACGCTTGTTCTTGAACACGTTACCCTTCACCTTCATGTACATGTCATGGTACATGTGCTTGTCGATCTTCTTTGACTCACGGTACTTGCGGAGCAAACGCCTCAGCACTCTCATCCTGCGCATCCACAGAATCTTAGTGGGCAACCTTGCTTCCCTCGTACCCTTGCGCTTACCTATCCATAGATGTAGCAAGTCAGCTCAGAAGTTAAAATAACAAACACACAAAAGCTGTTCATCTAATTACAAACGATACCATATCCAGAGTGACGTCCCTTTCTCTTGGCCTCCTTCATGCGCCGTGCTCGGGAACGCGAGTGTATCTTTGTTGGCTTCCTGATGATGAAACCATCCTTCACCAACTTCCTAATATTTTGGCCTAGTATCCATAATTTAAATATAAATATGAGAGTGACTAGAACATTCAATAGCAATACCATGTTTTGCCAAACTTCAATCGATACTACTGTTTAATTTCAATAACATTCTAGCTAATCTAAGTAATGTGTCTCACAATAACTTTACTTTTCAGTAATGTTACAAACACATTAAGATAAATCATCCTTCATCTAAAAAGTAAAAAAAAAAAAGTATCATTTCCATCACCAAATATAAGCTAGGTTATACTCAATTAAATTGAGATTTTAGTGTCTATTATAACATTTCCAAAACAAAACAATTTTGCAGAATCGGGCGAATTCAAATTACACACAAAAACCTCAAACATGAGCTACAGCGTTTCTCCTAGCTTAGAATTGAAATCAACAGCTTAAATTAATCTCAAAGTATGTGCATAATAAACCGAATCAAGCACATAAGATCGAAGGACTTCGAAAAGATAGGAGGAAGTAGAACGTACGAGAGTTGGCCATGGAGATCTCGTTGACTTCATTGGGGTCAAGCCAAACCTTGCCCTTGCCGCACTTCAATACGCTGGCGGAGAGCCGCTTCTGCAGCTTAAGCGACACCATCTCTCCTCTCTCTCTCTGTCTCCCCGGTGACGGTGGTGGTGGTGCGAATGACAAATGACTGTGCCGCGATTTTTATACGGCGCCCAATTATTTTAGACCTAGGGTTGGTTTATGGCATGGGCTTCCCGAATTTGGGCTTTTTCTTTTGTCTTTACCAAGTATGGTTGGGCTCACGAGAAATCAACTAACTATCAAATTTGGGCTTTTTTTTTTGTCGTTACGATCACAAGCAGTCTGGTTATGGTGGCCAGACAAAGCCCGTTTTCCAAAAGAAGGTAAGGAATTTCAGACAAAAAAATGGTACTCACTAGAGTTGGTATTCTAAAATTTGCTTTAAAATTTGTCCTCCTTGGTATTAAGCTGCTATAGTATTGTTGCTATTTTCATAGAAACTGAATTACATTGTTATTACTCGGGTACACGTTCGAATCAACTTTTACACAATAAAAGTTAAATAACAAAAAAAACTGAATTAATAGCAAACATATTAAATGATAACAACTAAAATAATAAAGAAAAACAAAAATATTAAACTGAGTCGAGTAGACCTCTCCCCGCAAGAAACTTTACACCCCCGGTAGTGCTCTAGGAACATGCGCAACTTCTCCAAAGGTGAAACGATTTACGTCTTGAAAGTAGTAGCACCACCAACTTCCAAGCTTCGGCGAACTGGATGCAGACAAGAGACTGAGCTCGAAGGAAAGAAAAGGAATGCAGAGAAGATACTTTTGTTCGTGTACTTTCTTATGTGATATGCAGACCTATTTATAGGCTGCTGAAACATGAGGGGCATCAATGCCATAAAGAGCATTCAACTAGCCAAAAGAGTTGTTATCGGCGGTTTTGATCTGGAGGAATAATAGTTGAACATAACAGCCTTTTCGGATGAACCTGGACGCGCAGCTTGGTGTGATTCGTTCAAACCTATACACACACATGGGCCAAGCTTGATAAGCCCATTTGCTTTAATTTTGGAGGTCCAAAAAATAAAGCAACCAAGGCCCAAGGACCACCCAAATGACCAATTGCCAAGATCCAAGTCCACAGCCACGAAATCCAAACCTGAGACCGAGCTGAGCTGGCCGGCGGCGGCAACAGCGCGCGCGCGTGTGTGTGCACGAGAGAGATCAACCTCTCTAGCCCACTAAGCCCACTTATTTAAATACTTTTAAACAAGATTAGTTAATGCTAAAAAATCAATGTGGGATAGTTACTACTTCATTAACTAATGAAGTAAATACTCCACGAATCTCCACTCTTCAAACATCTACAAATATACCATATTCATCTACTCCGGGAGTAGATCGATAATCTAATATTTAATTTAATAAATAAATTAAAAATTAATTATTTATAATTTGATCAAAAGACCAAATTCCAATAATCCCCCACATGAGTGAGATAACCATATACAAATGTATGCAAATGCAAGAGCTCAGTCCTCAAGATATTCAATTGTATTAGGAAAGGTGGCTTATGACCTTGAACCTTCTGTAGTCAACATCATCGAGTATACTAGCGGCCTAGAGGACAAGATGCCTTGAACTAGTCCTCCTTAGTGTATACCAAGTCAACGATATCGATGCAATATCACGTCAAATCTCATCCGTTCTCATGTGTTGTGTGCCCATTTCGGGCCCTGGAACACCCCTTTGACTTAATAAGTATACTAGTGAAGCGGGCCTCTTATTCTTACTTATATAGGTGATTCTTCAAGTATAGGTGGTTCTCTTGTATCGTGAATTCCATAATTTTTGAGTATATTTCAAATATCTTAAAATCCTCACGAGAGATTTCCAATGTTCATCACTTGGATTACTTCTGAATCTACTCAACTTATTAACAGAACATGCCAAATCAGGTCTCGTACAGTTTGTGATATACATCAGACTACCAATGGTCTTGGCATACTCGGCTGGAGCTACACACTCGTTCATGTTCTTATTTAGATGAACATTAGGTTCTAAAGGAGACTTAGCAGGCACGTAGTCAAACGCGTTGAATTTTCTGAGCACTTTCTCAGTATAATGAGATTATGTCAGAATAATACCATCATGTGATCTTAGAATTTTCATTACGAGAATCACATCAGCCAAACCCATATCTTTCATACTAAAGTTTTGACTTAGCATTCTTTTTGTTTCTTTGATCACACGAGTATTACTCCCATGATCAACATGTCATCTACATAAAGACACACTATAACATATCTATTATTATAGTTCTTAATGTAGACACATTTGTCACATTCATTGATCGTGAAACCATTAGACAACATCGTTTCGTCAAATTTCAAGTGCCATTGAAGCGGCACTTGTTTTAATCCATATAAAGACCGTTGTAGCTTACATACCAAGTGTTCTTTGCCAGGTACTACAAACCCTTTAGGTTGTTTCATATAGATTTCATCTTCTAATTCACTATATAAAAATGCAGTCTTCACATACATTTGATAAATCTCAAGATTGTGCAACGCTGCAATCGCGAGAAGCACTCTAGTCGATGTATGCCTTGTTACAGGTGAATATGTATCAAATAAGTCATAACCTTCTTTTTGTCTAAAGTCTTGTACTACAAGCCTGGCTTTATACTTATCAATATTGCCATCAGGTTTAAACTTTCTTTTTAGGATCCATTTATACCCTAAAGACTTGCTTCCTTGAGGAAGCTCGGTTAAAACCCAAGTTTTATTTTCCATAATCGAGTCAATTTCACTATTGATAGTTTATTTCCAAAGATGTGCATCTGATCTAGATATCGCTTCTTTGATCGTACTTGGCTCATCATCTAACATTAAGACTACGTAATCCGGACCAAAGACTTTTGCAGTCTTTTTCCGAACAATGCGTCTAAGTTCTATATCCATAGATTTAGACCTCAGTCTTTTCCCACTTAGTGGTTCCTCAACCACAGGATTAGATCTCGTACCTTCTTCTACAAACTCTGATCTTATAGAATCAAGTTCAACATTCTCGTTAGGAGTGAGTTCTTTCTTATCCTTTATTGATGATGTTTGTAGTGGAGCCATCGTTGAAACAGGATCGGTACCCATCGATCCGGAGTCATGAGAGTCACTTAAGTTGGAGTGTGCGGAGCCAACAGTGAAAGATTAAGTTGCCGGCATGGTGGCATTGGAGTTGAATCCGATGGTAGTCATCTTCGAACAAGGATGTATGGCAGCGAGTAAAGTTTCTTGCGATTGTTATTCCTCCGGTACATGTTTGAAGCAACTTTTACATAATAAAAGTTGAATAACAAAAAAATTGAACTAAAAAAAATAGGGATGGCAACGGGCCGGATCTTGTTTGGTCCAGATCTAGATTCAGAATTTTAACCCGAGGTCCAAATCCGGTCCAGATCCATCGGGTCTAAAAAAATCGAATCAGATCCATTGGATCTGGCGGATCTCGGGTCTAGACCCAGATCCGTAGTTTTCACCTAAAAAATGACATAGAAAAAGAACTGAAAAAGAATAAAAAAAAATCAACCTAAATGAATTGATTTGCACCAAAATAAATAATTTTTCACACATTAACTGTCAAGAATTTTCCACACCACTAATCCACTTGCTAATAAAGAGTATCATTCACTTATACATATCCGAAAGAAACATGAAACATATCCATATTTTAGGCATCAAACTTTTAGATTAAAAATAGATTTATTAGGATTTGAGATTTAATTAGAATAACTAAGTAGATATAGATATTTATTAGTAAAATATTATAAAATAATATATATATTATAAATTATCCGGGTCCTTGGGCCGGATCTGGATCTCAAAATAAAATTCCAGATCTAGATCCGGAAATTAAGAGTGAAGTTCGGATCCGACCCGGATCCATAGGGTCCAAAATTTTAGCACTCCAGATCCTAAAAAATGGATCTGGACTCCCAGATCTGGACCAGATCCAGGATCCACTACCATCACTAATAACAAATAGGTTAAATGATAACAACTAAAAATAATAAAGAAAAACAAAAGATTAAACCGAGTCGAGTAGAACTCTCCCCGCAAGAAACTTTACGCCCCAGTAGTACTCTCGAAACAGGCGCAGCTTCTCCAAAGGTGAAATGGTTTACGTCTTGAAAGTAGTAGCACCACAAACTTTCAATCTCCAGTGAACTGGATGTAGACGAGAGACTGAGCTCGAAGGAAAGAAAATGAATGCAGATAAGATGCTTTTGTTGGTGTATTTTCTAGTGTGATATGCAGACCTATTTATAGGCTGCCATAAAGAACTATTATAAGCGGTTTTGATCTGGAGGAGTAATGGACGAACCTGGACGGGCAACTCGACATGATTCGTCGAACCTGTAGGCCAAGCTTGATAAGCCCGTTTACTTTAATTTTGGAGGTCCAAAAAATAAAGCAACCAAGGCCCAAACCCAAGCCTTAGGACTTAATTGCCAAGATCCAAGTCCACGGCCACGAAACCTGAACCCGAGCCGGCTGGTGGCGGCGCATTCATGTGTGTGCGTGTAATATCCCAAATTTTCTTATTAAATATAATTAGTTAAAATAAGTATTATATATAAATTTAGATTTTTTTTCCAATTCTATTGAGAGATTTAGAATAAGAAGATATACTCTATTAAGAATAATTCTTTTAATCTCAATAATTATATGTTTAAGAATGTAATATACTAATAATAATTTATTAGTATTATATATATATATATATATATATATATATATATATCAAAGCAATTCTTCTAAGTCCTAATAATTTCAAAGGCGAGGAATTTTATAACTTTTTATAAATATACAAGTACATTAGTATTACATATTACGTAATACATAACATATGCATGCAAATCCAATGCATATTATATATTAACGTGTATATACATATATATATTATAATAAATAGCATATATCTACCTATGGTGAGATAATGACTAGTGTAGCAAATATAATTATTAAAAGATTGCTTACCTATTATCCTTTATACACGTGTCAATGAACTAGATTGCCTAATAAGTCTACGAATGGTGATTATCTGAAGCTATAATATCGAGTAAGCAAGCCTATACACTACCTTTATATGCCTATAAATACAGAGTTGTTGCATTCCTTTAGAAGATAAGAGTTAGGCTGCGTTTGGTAGCCCTGATGAAGCATGATAGGATTATTTATCCCCTTTCATATGACTGGTTGGTACCTTAAAGGCCCAAACCAATAAGCCCTGAATAAAGGAGAAGCCCGGCGCTATAACACTGTTTCCACTTGATAAATAAACACGCCTCCTACGTGGGATAAGCAAAACACATACCGAGATTATTCTTTTTCTTTCCATTCTACCCTTTTTCAATTCAAAATCGGTAGAAACAAATCTCACAACTTTCATTTTCCTTTCTTAATTTTTCATACCAAAAACACTTTCGACGATTCTTGAAGCAATCGGTAAAGGCGTAGAAACAACAGCTTTGATTTTCCTTCCTAATTTTTCCTACGAAGAACGATTTTGAGGATTCTTGAAACAACGTGAATGCAATGCTTTCGTAGGGCAATTGGATCTCATAATCAGTTCTATTAGTTTGATTTCAGGTTCAGGGTTCGTCGGAATCAAGCGATACATGTGCGTTCTGGAATAGGGTTCTTGTTGCAGTTCTCAAAGCAAGGAGGGTGTTTACCATCGGAGTGTTACACTAATTTTCGGCATTAATCCTAGGTGAGAATTCAATTCCAATCTATGAGTGGAGGGCTCCTGATTTTCACCCCCTTTTGAAAATTGTGGATATAGGATTGTGGGAATGACTGAAGCTTATTTCGCCTCAATTCCAAAATTATACCCATAATTCATGTCTTCTCACCATATTCTTGTTTCTGCAGCATAACTGAAGCTTATTTCATTCTAACTTTGATTTAGTTTAGTTTTAAGTTTAAGTTTTGATGAGGACATAAATTCGAATCGAAAATGAAATTGATGATGGACATATATGTGGATTCTTGCTTAATTTACAAAGTAGATGGATAAATCACATTCACATGGACTTTCTTGATTTAGGATTGTGGGCATCAGTTTACGGCAAAAATCAAAGGTCCTAGAAATTTTGTTTCTTACTCAGATTTGGTGTTCTCATTTCAGATTCACACTAAATCTTTGTGGAAAATGGCCATCAATAAGCAGTTGAGGAAAGAAATCTTAATGTCCATTCAGAAAATCTATCTCACGTTCCTAATTCAGGTCATAGCTGTAATGCAGCTTCTACTGAATAATTTAAAAACACAAAGAAAGCGTAGGTGCACAAACAAGTCTTATTCGATGATTGATAAGATTCCACATCAAATAAGACACTTGAATAGGATTGTTGGAGTTAGCGATATAGACTGCATCGTTAATCTTCGCATGAATCGTAACACTTTTGGTAGACTTCGCAAATTATTGCGAGAGTTAGGAACTGTGAGTGATGGAAAATATGTGACTGTCGAAGAACAGACTGCGATGTTTCTTTGTACACTAGCCCATCATAAAAAGAACCGAGTAATCGGATTTAACTTTCTAAGATCAGGCCACACGGTATCATGTTACCTCCATATTGTTTTAAAAGCAATCTTGAAACTGCATGATCGACTACTTGTCAAACCGGAGCCTGTGACTGAAGATGAGACTGATAGTAGATGGAAATGGTTTAAGGTACAACATCATTTCTTAATTTCCATATTTCTTTATGTGCTTGTAGATAACTAGGACACACTGTTTCTTATACATAACAACATCTTTTCATTTGATAAAGGGTTGCTTAGGAGCACTAGATGGCACATACTTAAATCTTTCAGTTCCAATTGTGGATAAACCGAGATATAGATCGAGAAAAGGTTCAATTTGTACCAACACATTTGCCGTTTGTGATCGAAATTTAAGATTCGTCTATGTACTTCCTGGGTGGGAGGGATCTGCTGCGGATTCTAGAGTCTTACGAGATGCCGTAAATAGAATCCACGGGCTTAAGGTCCCAAAAGGTCTGATTATTCATTTCAATAATGCTTACAATTTATATTGACTATGTGCTTTAAAGAAAAAGTAATTGCTTTTTATAGATGTAGACATGTAGTAAGCTTTGACCCGTATTTCCTTATTATTGTTAGGAAATTATTATTTATGCGACGGCGGATATGCAAATTCGGAAGGATTTTTAGCCCCGTATAGGGGTGTTCGATATCATCTCAAAGAATGGGGTCCAGCTTGTGAACAACCTCAGAATGCTCATGAAATTTTCAACATGCGACATGCTAAAGCTCGGAATGTCATCGAGCGGGCCTTTGGAATTATGAAAAAACGTTGGGGGATATTGAGAAGTGCTTCTTACTATCCCGTTAAGGTTCAAAATCGATTGATAATGGCTTGCTTCCTATTGCATAATTTCATCCGCTGTGAGATGTTGGAAGATCCAATCGAGATGGAATTCGATGATTCTTATGTTGAACAAGGAGATAACGAGGCCTCAGCTGTTGAAACCGACTTCATTGAAGGAATTGAAAACACTAGTGCGTGGAATATAGCAAGAGATAACATAGCTGAAACTATGTGGACATCATTCCAAGGTTCTTAGACTTAATTTATGTGTACTTCTCTTGCGATGCCTTCAAGTTGTGATATGCCTTATGATGCATTTAAAGGCACTTGTTTATTATGTGATATGTATCTTAACTACAATGAAGATATGTTAAAATGGTGTGTACTACAATAGATAATAATCAGTCTTTCTTGGGCAGGTTGATGGATTATTTCACTACCTGAATGGAAGTTTTGTGATAGTATTCCCAAGAAAAATGGCTGATTTGGGAAGTAAGCTTCAATGTTTCCGGATCAGATTCAGCTGTTGATTTCATTCGGAGATTCCCAAAAATCTTTGAGGGATCAAATCAGAAGAAAAAAAAATCAATCTTCTTGGATTTCATTGGTTCTTGTTGAAAAAATATTCTTGGATTTCATGGAATATTTGTAATAGTTACACAAAAGCTTTTATCAAATTTGTTTAACTATTTCTGGAGTGGTTGGATAATTTGTGGAATTCATGCTGATGATGGACACGTTTTTTTTTATTGAATAGCTGGATTATTTTGAAGTTTTATATATCTTTATACATTGAATTTTAGAGCCTATTTTTATGCATGTGAAAGTAGGGTGGCCTTTTCCAGATTCACTTGCTTAGGTGATTTGTCTTCTAGTTCTTGGTTGGAATCTATCAATCTTCCATTATTGATAAATCACAGCTTTATTGAGCAGATTGATCACATGTGAAATAGTTTGAGAATTTTCATTATTTCTTATTCATGTTTTTTTTTAATGAAGCATAGGTGATGATGTGCTTATAAATGTTTGCATTCCCATGAATTTACAATCACATTTGTGGGGCAGTGCCAAGGAAAATGAGTTTTTCAGAAATTCCACCTCAAAGTTACTTTTTTTACTCGGGAAAATGGACTGCAGAGATGGATAGAATGTTACTGTCAGTTTTAACACACCACAAAGAAAAGCGAGGGTGGACATCCAATAAACCACCTCAACTTTCTGTAACTATGGTGGAGCTTGCATTCAAGACGAAGTTAGGACTTATTATTACGTCGGAGGAGGTTTATGAGAGGATGGAGTTCATGGAAAATTGATACAAAACCTACAAGATGATATCCACGCACAAGAAGGCAGGGTGGGATTCCCTTGGAAAGTGTATCGTAGCAAAGCCCGACATATGGGCCAAATTATTCCGGGTATGTTTACTATCTCGATATTATTCCAAGAATGTTGTTTAGTTTTTATTAATAACATGAATACTAATCAAGTTATGCTCATTTATGCTTTTTATTTTTATTGCATGGGATAGAAAAATTATTTTGCTCAAGCATACTATCACAACGACGAGCCTGAATTTCACAAGTTGGCCATCTTATTCGGCAAAGGTGATGTCAAGGTCGAGGATGCCAAGACCATAATCACTATTAGTGAATCCACGAATGATGATAGGCAGCAGAATACCTTCCAACCGGATTCAGATAATGAAGAAGAGGTGATGTCCCCCCATGCAAGGAAGCCTCCAAAGTTCATGTGCATTGACGAAGAAGAGATGAACAAAGATATGGATCATATGTCGAGCACTAACCAAACCGTATCACCTAATGGATTTCTGCGCTTTCCACCTCCAGCTGCTGCATTTCCTCCATGATTCAGGGCGAGTCAATCAAAGGGAAAAACACCTTCAACGTCGAGTTCTTGTGCGTCATCAAGCCCAAGCAAATACGCTTAAATGTCAACCTCATGGTAAATCCCACACCATGAGGGATCTGCAGTAAGTTAAGTTCTAGTTTTTAATTCTTGTATGATGTTTATTATTTTCGAAGTCTGAACAAGTTCACCCGATGTCTTTGTTATAATCTATTTCTTTTCTTGATTATGCTTAGGACTGTTAATGAGTTTAGGAATCGGATTTTATGTTTGTTGTAATTTGTTTCTTGCTCGAATATTAATTATACAAAAATGCACACTAGCAAAAAGAAAAGAACACATGCACAAAGACCATATACTGTACTTCCTATTGATTTTGAGTTATAACATAAATTCAGAAGTAATGCGAAAATAAATAAGTTTTTATTAAAATTTCAAAAGTTTGTAGTAAATTTCGAAATTGGTTTTTTCCCAGATCTTCCACACAAGCTGAAAAAACTCAAGAAATTGAAGGGATTCATAATAAGAATCATCTCTCGATACAGATATATATGAGCAAAATCACATGAATTTCAGATAATAGCTAAGCACATCATTTTATATACAGGCAAAAGATGAATCCCATCATCATAGTTCCTAGTCATATATTATATAAAAAACAGGCTTCCATCACAGTGGACTTGATCGATACGAATAAAAACACCTAGAGTTAAAGAGTTATCACCTCTATCAGTTCGATAAAGAAACCTACTTAGCAGCCAACAAATTCATTAGTCTTAACTACTATAAATAAGTTTTTACTTCAACAAGAACGACAATAAGCTAGATAGGGAGGAGACGGAACACGTAAACAACCCTTGCATTTGGAGGAAGACCCCTAAAGACTTCAAGTTTTTCCATGTTTGTGCCTAGGATGTCACAAACAGTTAGTTTGTCGTTGATCGAAAGCCCTTCCACAACATTGAGCATGGAGTAGATTTCCATCCTTGCTCGCCCTAGCTCTTGGTCATAACCTACGCGAGCTGCCAAATCCTTCAACCGGTCATTCGTATTGCGACTTATCTCATTCAGAAGGGCACAGACTGCCTCAATGGAATCGTTGCTGCTTTTACGCTTCTTGCCTCCCGTTTTTGGGACCGAACCAGTTGGCTGGGACTGGCAGACGCTATGTTCTCCATTTTCAGGAACAGAAATGCCCTTCAAGCTGACATGATAATCACCAGGGGTGTAACTCTCATCCATAGTGGAATATTCACGCTCCAACTCATTAACTGCTTCAAGGATGTCTTCTGCAGCCTCTCCAGTAGCCCTGTCCTTTCCAAAGATTGCCTTCCAGTCATCATAGTATGGCCAACTGTTTCCACGAATCTTATCGGCATCTTTCTCAGTCTATTTTAGAAGTAAGACAAGTAAAATAGTTGGTAAGCTACGTTAAAATGCTGAGCAATAAATTTGACTTCAAGCTAATGTTTACTACTATCATTTCAGCATGACAACATAAATTGAAACTCCCAAGACTTAGTTAAGTTTCACAACATACTAATTCCAAGATAAAGAAATATCAAAATCAAAACAATAAATAGTCAATATATTCATAAGACATAATCATACGATTTTTCTATATTACACCAACGTATCATGATCACAAAATTTAAATAAGAACTTTACCTTGACAATGGATTCCCACACAACATCATCACAATCCACAGTAAAAGTTCCATTGAGGTTGAATCCAACTCCGCTTTGGCTCAAGATGGTGTTCAATGTGTAATAGATTTTTTTCCACGTCGTCAACTTCGAGTTCATGTGTGGATCACCATGGAGGTCGGTTCCAGGCAGATATATCTTGAAAGCATCTTCCACCCGTTTTAGGTATCCAGCCCTGAATCTGTTATCCGATTTCCACCCTTTAGCGATGATCTCTTTCATAGCTAGAAGCAGTATCTCCTCTTCTTTTTTTGTCCAAACACGTCGACTTTTATCTGATTTTTTACGCCCGGGATGAACCACTTTACTGGTACCTATCAGTTCAAAAAAAAAAAAGAAAAAAAAAAAGAAGAAAAATCTGAATATAACATAGCCTATTTCATAAAAACTCCAATGCTCCATGTTATTGCAAAATAGAAAAAATGCACACTAGTACATAGGCTGGGAAGATGATATTTACATCAACTATAAGCGAAAAGCACACACATTTCGATTTAATGCACTAGAAACCGTAAAGATGAAATGGTTTTAAATAGATAGAAAACAGAAATAAAAACAGCAAGAAAAAAATCGGAATAATTGTTTCGCCTAAGGTTTATTCACTACCCAAACTGAAGGTACATGTACTCAGACATATTAGTTGAAGTAAGATGATTACCTTCATGAGTTGATGCCATGGGAAACGTTGGTGCAACACAGCGCCGTAGACGCTGTCGGAGGAATATATCACGCCCTCCAACTGCGGAAAGTCACAACAAAACTATGGATTACATATTTAGAAAGGATTTTCAGATCAATTTCCTATGCAAAATCGTAGAACTTCTAACCTGGAAAAGCAATCGAAGAGTAGGGTTTTTTGATTTGCCGCTCCCGCCGTTTCTGCGATTTCTTACCTAGAAATCCTTCTTATATGCTCCCAATTGAGTACTTGCAATTATTGACTTTCACAAGGTTACTTTGGTCATTTCATTATTAATCTCATTTATATTCATTTGTACTAAACAGAACTATAAAGTTATCTAACCTATTCAAACATGCTACCAAATGGAAATATAACTTATTTATCTCACCACTATTCATGTAAATAATCTCAACATTATTTATCCTGCCACATCCTGACCTGCATACCGAATGCAGCCTTAGCAGTAAAATTTCCAAGCTTACTCATATATATTAGTAGCAACTAATATTTCACGTGTCAAGGAAGATAGTATTAAGGATCAGGGCTTCGAGTTATTTGGATATCTTAAGTTATCAGGTGGGGCTTTATTCTTGCAAATTATTATTTGAGTTAATAAACTCTGATAAAATGGGATTATCCATGAAAATGTTTTAATGTGTTATTACATATTTAATGCTCTTATAATGTATGCGATCGGGTCTTTCGGTTGGTCTAACACACTAATCGGGAGACTGTGCGCACAGTTAGAAATCGTTGGGTTAATCACCAATTGATTCTAACTTCAAGGGGAGAATCTCTGGATAAAATATTCCATTGCCTCCAAACTATGGCTCCATCATGAAAAGGGATCGGCTGTGGTAATGTCCCGGGATTAGTATAAGAGTAACAGGGTAATACACACGTGCACACAATCATGAAAATTGAGGTTTGGTATGCATGGAAGTAAATTTAATTTCAAAACCCTTCTATGTATACTTTATTATCATAGATATTCTTTTTATGATAAAATGTTTTTGGCACAAGTCCACTGGGTACATTAGTACTTAGCCCTGCAATTCCTTTCCAAATGTTTTGCAGATTAGGGAGCTGGTGGAGCAGACGAAGCTGGAGATGACTGTTGTTGTTGCTGTATAAAAGAATAAAGGCTTCCGCTACGCCTATAAATAAAATTCATCTCCCTATATATAATATCCTAAGTTAATTTCGTATTTTGATATAAAATCTCTACGTTCCTCTTACACCATTGATTTTATATATATATATATATATATATATATATATTATGGGTATTCAGACAAGTAGGCCAGCATGGGTTGTTTGGCTTAGCTAACCCCATAGTTTGAGTTGTATGTCCCGATCCCGTATTTTATTATTTATGTCTACGGGTATTCAGACATAGGCGGCCGGTACGAGTGGTATAGTTTTCTTATTACTTACCTCGTAGTCCGTGTTGTGCGTCCCGATCCCGTATTTAATTTCTTAATAAATAATATTATATTATCCCAAGCCATGAGCCCCTTTCTATCCCCGCTTTTTAATTCCAACCCCTTGCCACGTTCCGGCACACGTCGTAGTCCGTGCTATGCGTCCCGATCCCGTATTTAATTTCTTAATAAATAATATTATATTATCCCAAGCCATGAGCCCCTTTCTATCCCCGCTTCTTAATTCCAACCCCTTGCCACGTTCCGGCACACGTGTCTTCCCTCGGGAAGGGGCGTGACAGTGCGCGAGAGAGATCAACCTCTCTAGCCCACTAAACCCACTTGATAATTAGCCCACTTGTTTAAACACTTTTAAACAAGATTAGCTAATGCTAAGAAATCAATGTGGGATAGTTAATACTTCATTAACTAATGAAGAAAATACTCCACCAAGCTCCACTCTTTAAATATTTATATCTCACTCACCAGAATTTGGTTTTGAGAATATAAATATACCATATTCATCTACTCCAGGAGTAGATCGATAATCTAATATTTAATTTAATAAATTAAAAATTAATTATTTATAATTTGATCAAAAGACCAAATTCCAACACAAGTTATGTTCGATTCTGTTTAGGCGAAAACAACAAAGAAGATTGTCATAAGGCTACAATGTCAGGGTTGTAAACATGTTTCCCGACACCCTATCAAGGTTGGTGTCTTGTTCTTGCATTGTCTTGAGTGCTCTGCTTTTTTCATCCGTGATTAATGCAGGTTCGTTCTCTCTTATGCAGAGATGCAAGCACTTTGAAATCAGTGGAGATAAGAAGGGCAAATGAACCTTGCTTTTCTAAGTGTGTCATTTTTTTTGCTGCATTTACTGTGTTGTGGCTTTCGTTATAGATTATACCTGAGGCTTGGTTGTAAGCTTTGTTTTTGAACAGTGGTGTTATGCATCTCAAAGCATAGATTTCTGTCGTTACATTTTGTCCTCGTTCTGTTTATTGATACAAGCTTTGTATGGCTTTAGCCATTTTCCTACCCTACGCGAAAGTTGTATCGTTTCCAATGACTGACCTCTGAATAGGTCAAATGCAAAGAATTCCAAATTCCTCCCTCAAGGTCTTAATTGACTATTTTGCATCACCATCGCTATAACTAATCAATTAGGTGTAGGAACGAGATCTTATTAAAAATTGAGGATATTCTAATCAATTTGCAAGGCCATTTAACTCAATTCTAATACTATTAGTAGTTTAGCACTTCAAGCTTTTATTCTAATAAAAAAGAAAATGAGATCTTTAGCCTATAAATCGGTAGAGGTTGAGGTTGTTTTGTTTGCAACGCAATTAAATTTTCGGAAGACCAAATGATTGGAATATATTTCTTTTTTTCAAATTGCAACATTTGGATCGTTTACATTTAACTATTAATTGGAATCAATACACCATTTCATCATCGTTAGTTGTTTACCATATAAAGTCTACTTGCTTTTGCAACATCGGTAAAAATTAATTTTGGGGAAATCATGCATATTTATATTTGCACTACCCAGGCTTCCACATCACCACCAACGGCGACACCACCTTTTGCCGCCCGTCCGACCAAACTATCTTCCCCGCCTCCATCACTGTATTCCATGGCCACACCGTCAGCTTCTTTGCCTTGATCCTCACCCTGTAACTTCTCTTCTCGCCCCTTGGTCGTAAATCTCATCACTGTCGACGTCACTGTAATGCTCAACCCTTTCGGATTCATCACTGACACCATGTATTTGGCTGCACTGCCACCAATATATGTCACCATCTTAGCAACCACAGTCTTAAGATTACCGTTGGCCGCTGCCTCAAATTTAACCGGAATCGCATGGTAATTTATATTCTACGACTTTACCTATTTCATACTGTAGTTAAATCTTTTCCGAGTGATGTGCCTTATTTCTTGACTAGTGTAATTCGATAAGCAAAGAAAGTTCAAGTAATCGATGATTGTTATATCATAGATGAAGTCGGGATCCACGTGTCCCGCTCTAAAGTCCCACATAGTGGAAATATTATACGATTTCTCATCCATCAGTTGCATGCCGATGTTGTCTTGGTTGTACGCCGTTGTCATAATTGATGATCGGATCATTGCCGGAGACCAATCGGGGTATGCCCCTTTTAGTAGCGCTGCCACACTGGAGACATAAGGGCACGGCATAGAAGTGCCTGATGCCACGTTGAATTATGTTCAAATTGATGTTGGGACCCCTCACCGAGAACGACGCCACCTCTAGTGCCGACTTTACCCCCACCTGCGTGCCGCCGAACGCCACTGGGGCCCAAGGATTTGGATTCAAATTAATGTAGTTGCAGATTAATATCTCGGCATTTTCAGAGATGGCAAGGCCAGGGATCAGGTGCGAGTCGGCGATGAGACCTTCGCCAATCTGTGAGATGTTCGCCACCACCACGACGACGTCACCGGCTTTTCTAACGACCTCTCCCTTGGAAACCTGCGAGTTGCCGCCGCGATCGCATACCACAATCTTGCCACGCACGGTGTTCTCGTCGAGAGATCCAGCCAAATACATGGCAGAGGATAAACCCCCGGCGCACCTGACACCGCCGCCGACCCAGCTTGCGAAAGCATTTTTACCATAAATCTGGGACAAATAAGTCTTTTCAGGCAGAGGGGGGCCGCTGTAGAGTGAGGCGCCATTTATCGCCTGCCCGTCTTCAAGCAGTAGATCATGTTAGGATTACCAGACGCATCACCGAACCACACTAGTATGATATTGTCCACTTTAGGCCAAACCCTCACAGTTTTGTTCTTGGGTTCCTTCCCAAAATGCCTCATACTAATGTAGTGGTGCTCCCCTTATATATAAGGTTTATCTACCTTATATTTCAGATGTGGGACTTGTTGGTTGTACCTAACAATCCTCCCCTCAAACACAAGAGACGCCTCACCGCCCTCCCCTCCAACGATTATCTGTCTTTGTACTCAAATTACCTGGCGTGTCCCGGCACAAGCAATCCACAGATCTCCCAAATCGTTGAGGTTAAACTGAGGGGCCCGTCCACACATTGCAAATTCAATCCATTACCCGTGGGCTCCACACCTGGCCCAGCCGAAATATGGCTCTGATACCACTTGTTAGGATTGTTAGATGCAGCACTGGGCCACACTAGTATGATATTGTCCGCTTTGGGCTAAGCTCGCATGGTTTTGTTCTTGGGTTCCTTCCCAAAGGGCCTCATTCTAATATAGTGGTGCCCCCTTTATATACAAGGTCTATCGACCTTATATTTCAGATGATCAGCAGGGAATTTTCTGTCGATCGTGCTCGCTCCCATGGTTGTCATCCATGGGGAGACGTTGGTCACCATCATTTTACAGGGGCCCTCGTTACCTGCGGATCTAGGGAGACCAAAATACCTCTTTCCATCGCCCCAAATGCGCCGATTGCCATAGGGTCGAGAAAGTACGGCACGGCGCCGCTGCCCATGGAGATTGAAATAATATTTACTCCATCATCCGCCGCCTTGTCGAAAGCCGCGAGAATGTCCGAATCCATGCAGCCATTCTGCCAGCAAATCTTATACACGACGATTCTCACTTTAGGAGCCACTTTAACGGCGACGCCGCTTGCATATCCGAAAAGAGAGGCATTCCCAACAGTTCTGTGGCGGCGGTTGACGTTGTGTGCGTGCCGTGACCATTAGTATCTCTAGCCGATTTCATTTCTTCCGTTGTATTAATTTTGCTCCTCCGCGTTTCGTAGCCATCGGCAAAATACTGAGTACCGATGATTTTCTTGTTGCAATGAGCTTTTGTGAAATTCTCTCCTTGACCCATTCATCCCTCCAGCTGAAAGGAATTGGGCCGAGGCCGTCATCATGGAAACTACGTCGTTCCGGCCAAATTCCGGTGTTGAGAATTCTGATGATAACGTTGTTGAGGTTGTTGTATAGCTAAAGCAAAACCGTTATTTTAGTATATACGATATTTATTCTACTGTTTACAATCACCTATCTGAGAGAATATATTTGAGTAAGAATAAGCCATTATCTTATATTTTAGATCACGTGGACGGCTTGATGGTCAGGGGATCACGTAGATCGACGATAATTATGAGATATAAATTAATATCACAGCCGAGATAGCTTGAGCAAAACTATTGATTTAAATTTAGACTGCAGTAGTAACGGTTGTGATGAGTCTCAATCAAAAGTTATGATGATACGGTAGAACGTATTGATAGGATCAACGTGAGATAATGCTCTTCTGGACTGACCCTAGAAATAGGTGAAGAGCTAGAGTTCTCGGATTTAGTAGCTTGATCTTAATCTCGATAAGCTATTAGACGTGTACGCGTCCTTCAATGTTACTTTGACTTACTAGATAAAGATCAACGCATACTCCTGAATACTGAATTTGTATGAGATTTGATCTATAAATGATCTTTATAAAAGAGACGTGATATTCATTATTGATTATTATTTCAAGAATCATATGGATGGAAAAAATCCTGATGTTAATGGAAACGAGTGCACTACTTTAACTCATTTAAATTTAAACACCATTTCTAAAATCATCAAAATACACAATCTTATTTGATTTTTTTTTTCAGTCGTCTAAGTTATTAGGCGGAATGTTTATAATCCACGTGATTATTTCTTTTAACTATCTCCTAAATACCAAGTATTAAACAAAGTATTTCGCTTTTGAGAAAAACAATGTCGTCACTTCTTCTTTTATCTCTAAAAAAAACTAGAGTTAATCTCAATTGTAGAAAAATAAATAAGTTATGTATTCTATATTTTTGTAACAAATAAAACACTCATTATAAATATTTAAAAATTTCATATTAACGGAAAAATTATACTATCACGGCTTATACTTTGTTAGTTGGATAGGGCCGGACGGATGAAGAAATTTATATGTCTGAAGGTGCTAAATCTATTTTTTAGAAGATGACTTAATCGATAGGAAAATTCATATATGATGGAGTCTAATTAATCCTTAATAAATATTTAAAAAGAATTATATAAGACTTGAATTGAAATCGAGTAAAGTTATTTGAGAAACGCCAACTTTCTTCAACAATCATTTAAAAGACGAGCGGCTTGATATTATATCCTTCAATTATATCGAATGACGAACTTTACATTTAAAAGATTATAACCACGCTGTAACGCCCCGCGAAATCCGTACCGAAAAATTTCAAACTTTTCGAAATTTTTATTACTAAAGTGTCTAGCCTTATTTTATTATTATTTTTATTAGTAAAATAATTATTTATTGATTATTAGCTCGATGATTTACGAGGAAGCCATTTTAGCTATCTAAATAAATTAGCTCGATAATTATGTAGTAACCATATATTATTTCGAGCTAGTACACAAGCATAAGCAAGCACATAAAGGCCTATCAATGGTTAGAATATTATTAAAACTGCAGTCGCAATTAAGCCAAATTATGCGAATAGCAATAGATGTTGTTCTACGAACACGACACCAAGCATGATATTATGATGGCTCAAACGACGTATATGTCTTAGAATATGTGATCATCCAGTTAGTGATTATGTGAATAATTATTTGATGATTTAAATGCTTGTATGAACTTGCTTGAAGTGATCAAGAATCACTATAATTAAATGGTATTTAATTGTTAGACACCATGTATATTTTTATACACTAATAGGATTAAGATTAGATACATAAAATATTATTACACATACGAGTGCACACCAAGTAACAAACAAGTGGGAGAAAAATACATCGTGCACAAGTGTGTGTGTGTGTGTGTGTGTGTCGACAATATAGAGAGATAGAGAGGAGTATAATATTAAGGTTAAGGTTAATGCTATTCGGCCATAATGTAATTTTAGTTATTTTATTTTTTTAACATGTAATAATGTATATATTTATGTCAAACTTTTTTTAGATTATAAGAGAATTCAAAAGTGATTTTTCGTATAATTTATGTATTTTTAAAAAATTAACCATTTAGTTATTTGATAATTTTGATTATTTTTTTGTAATAATTTGTTACATTTTATTTATAAAAAAAGAAAATATGTAATTTTTGGGGGAATTTTTTTTTTTTTTGAAATTCAAATATAAAAGTAATTAATTATAATAATTATTTATTATTTTTAAAATGACATATATTATGAAAAAAGTCGTTGTGTGGCCGGCCACATTATGGCCAAATATCATTATTGAAATATTAAATTCACTCCTCATCACACCTCATTTCCATCTGCACACTTCTATCTCTAGAACCTCCAAGATCAGCCTCCACCTCCCTCTAGAACACACCACCTGCCGCTGCCTTCTTCCATTTTCCGGCGGCCGAAAATTGCCCAACCACCTCCGATCATCACCATCTTTTGCACTCCCCCATTATTCCATCTCCTAAACAAGAATATGGAAGCCATTTCGTGATCAAAGAGCTGCAGCCCCTCCATGCAAGCTTTGAAAAGTCCATGACCAAGGAAGTGTTCGAATTTTAGTTCTTCTTGAGGTATAATCTCTTCCTTCTTGATATCTAGAGCATGAATCTATGTAGTATGCTGAGATTTGAGTCTGATAAATGATGTTATAAACTCGGCTCCCATGATTAAGTTTTAGCTATGATGATAATTCTTCCATATCCTTGCTCGTCTTCTAATTTGATGATGATCTATGTACAAATCATTGAGGTTTTCTTCGAATCCCTTCCTAATTGATGTCTCACATCTTCACTTGTGAGTTCAAGCTGAGTATTCCTCACGTTCTTGAGCTCAAAAAATAGATCGAGATGTGTTAGAGTCGAATTCATGAATATTGATTCCGTTCTTGGTTTGGGCATTTTATCGAATAATTCATGTGCATCGTGTTTGAGCCATTTCCCTTCATTAAAATCGAACGAGGTCTGAATAAAAGTTGTAACTTATGTTCACAGCTGTTTGTAGCTAAATTTTAAACTTGATCTGAGTTCTTATGTGGTTGCAATCATGTTTTGAATACAACATACCCAATCTGCCAATTTCCAGAAAATAGATTTGAGCAGCGACTTTGAACCCCATTTTCGAATGCGTTCTGCTGCTCGGATCCAGACCCTTACAAAATGAAAGTTATTCCTCATTGTCTGAAATTTAATTTAGATAGCTCACACGTTCCATTTGGTTAAAAAATGAGCAAGTTATGACAGCTCAAAGGTACCCTATTGGTCAACCTAAAGTCTGCCAAAAATATTCTATGTAACGACTTGTCTCAACGATTCTGGCCCTTGTTTATGAACGTGTTTCCTTGATCAAATCCATAACCTTTAAACATGAATTTTTTCCTTGACTTATGAGCTTTCCCCTGATATTTTGTACGCCCAAAATAGTCAAGCATAGATCAGGATATCTTAGCTCAAAGTTTATTACTAATCAGCCAATTCCTTGCTCAAATTATTCCAAGTATTGATACCACTTGTTGGTCCCGAAAGTGACTAACACATGTAGAGGGGGGGTGAATACGTGTGTTGAGAGGTGTTTAACTTCTCTTCGATTTTTCGGCCTCTTGCGAAGCGTGACGCTTTGAAAGTGTTTCACGCTTTCAAAGCTTCTTGCTTGGCGAGTGGTGCGGTGCAAAATGTGGTGAGCTATTATACTCGCTTTAATTATCTTGTACTTAAAACAGTTTATCACTTAGAGCGTGAGTGTGTGTTATGAATAATCAAAGCATAAAGAATGTAAAGCGCATAACACAAAAGTTATAGTGGTTCGGAGGTTACGCTCCTACATCCACTCTTACCACCTTCACTCGGTGATGAACTTCACTCAAAGCTTGGGGTTTACAATGGGCACCCAAGAGGCTCCTATGTGAGTTTATACGATCGGCACTCACGAGCCTATGAGTTTATACGATAGGCACTCACGAGCCTTACAACCTTTACAAACTAAACTCTCAAACTCGGTTTGGGTTTGGGTTTGTGTTTGGGTTTGTATAGTTTCCAACTAATGATAAATCCTTTTACAATGAAGCATAATGTAGAAGGCTAGGATTTCTCTCTAAGGCTTATGGATAGAAGTTGAAGTCTTATGGATAAACTAGAAGGTTGAGATCCGAAGATCTTTTTGGGAGAGATGTAAGATGGTTTCTACTTTGTTTGCTTGTACTCTCATCTCTTTTTTCCTATGTAGCTTGAACCTTCTATTTATAGTAAGGGACACTAATCTATCCGTTGGAGAGATAGAGTGCGTGTTCCTTACTTGTCTAATCCGAATTTTGAATTCTTCCTTGATAGAGCACAGTCCTAGGAAGATAGCCGTTTGACTAGAGGAACCTAACCCTGTGCATTCGGCGATTAAACACTTCACAGTCCGTTAAGCAATCTGGAGCGGACACGTGGTCTGGCAGCTGACACATCTCACCTGCTTGTCGGACGCTCTCGCTCAAGCTGAAAGCGCACTCTAGCCCCGGAAGGCACTTTGAACTGGAAGCGCGCGCTTTGACTTTGGAAGCGCGCTCTGGTCCTGATAGACGCTTTGCCCTGAAAGCGTGCTTCTGCTTTCCTTCAGACAGACGCTTTGGCTTTCTTCAGGCGCTTTGGCTTTCTTCCAGACAGGCGCTTTGGCTTTCTTCAGACATGCGCTTTGGCTAAACGCTCTAAAGTTACACTTAAGATGAGAGCTCCCTAACAAGTGAGCTTTTCTAATACATTAAAATATACATTGTAACTTGAGCTGGATCATCAAAGATCGTAAGGAAAATATTCTATGAGGGTTTTGGAATCCAATCAAAACACAATTGAATCCAAGTTCCCCTTAAAATAATATCCCAACAAGCCTCTACTTTCCCTGACTTTGATCCTCGAATTTGAGCATGATCTGTTGGTCCCGAAAGTGACTAACACACGTAGAGGGGGGGTGAATATGTGTGTTGAGAAGTGTTTAACTTCTCTTTCGTTTTTCAGCCTTTTTACCAAGTAGACACTTTGAAGGCTTGTGAGGGTTTCAAAGCTTCTCACTTGTGTGAGTGTTGTGTGGTGAGACTTAGTTTTCTTGTGAGTTAAAAACCGTATTGATTAATTAGAGCGTGTATGTGTGAATGTAATAAATTAAAGCAATAAATAAAGTAAAGAACATAAATGCTTTATAGTGGTTCGGAGCAACTCTCCTACGTCCACTCTTATCCTCGACGGGATGAATACCTTCACTCGGTACTCCTTGTTTTATACTTCCAAGGGAAAGTGATTCAAAGCTAGTAACAAACTTGCTTCGAATCCTCAGAGATTCCGGGCTCTCGAGATGCCATACAACAAACAAACTTTCTAACAAAAACGTACAACCTTACAACTTAATCTAAGAACAATAGACTTGGTTTTCGGGTTTTTGGTTTTCGTAGAGTGAGAATCCTTTACAATGAAAATCAAATGTAAAGGGATAATGATTCTCAAAGCTAGGTTATGGATATGAACGGTTGAACCTAGAAGTAGAAAGATGTTGCTAATACTCAAGAACAATGAAGATTCTTGAGGACACACTAAAGGTTTAAAGCGGGTTGAAGAACTAAAGGAATTTGTGAAATCGATTGCTTGAGTTCTTGCTTGTGATAAGATTGCTTGTGTGTGTATTTATTTTAGTGTGAGCAACTCCTTCGATTTATAGTAAGATGAGCCCTACTTCCCATTAGAGAGAAGAGGCGTGTGTTCCTCATTTTCCCGGAAATCATGGGAAAGTCTCATTTGGTCAGATGCTTTATAGCCTGCGGTACTACGGGAATGTCACTGCATGCATGGTGGTTGAATATAGGTATGGGCCATCTGCACCTTATCTTGACTTTTCTACACAACCACTCTGTTGGGCAATAAGACGATGACACATGGACTGCTACTGCGGCACATGTCAGCCTTTGAAAATTCAAACTTGAAGGTTGGTGAGTCAACAAAATACGGCTTGTACATCCTGACACTTTAAGAACGGCTTTGGGGTTGAGGCGCTTTGAGTACACAGACTTGAGAGCGCTTGCTTCGGTAGTACATTCTGAACTTCTATGTCTTGAAAGCGTTTCCTATACGCTTTGCAGGTCTTGTCTGCTGACACTTTCACTGATGATGTGGCTTTGCGATCTTCTACTGCTTCATAATCTGCGCTTCTAGACAAATGAACGCTTTCTAACATGCAAGTTTTACTTTTACTAAGTTGTCTAGATTCATCAAAAAATAATAAGGGAAATATTCTAATAGGGTTTTGAAATCGAATCAAAACAAATTGTTTATTAACTTGATTCAAGTTCCCCTTAACATAATATCCCAACAATTTCCCTCTTTTTGATGATGCCAAAACCCGACATCAAGTACTTAAGAAAATCTATACACTCTAGACTTTATAAGAGTGAGAGCAGGTTAACGTAGTAAAGTTTTTAGCAGTTATTAAGAAAGCGAAAAATTAAGACAATGAGATGTTGTCTTTGAGGCATAAACAGATATCATATATATAAGTAGGAGATTGTACAAGTACAATGATATCTATCTAAAGCGTCAGAGAGGGGCGGGAGGAATTAAACCATAGGCTTTGTAGACCATATCCAAGATGGCAGCTTTGGTGTGGTTAGGACGGTCATTCTGTTCGAGCCATTCTGCACACTCATCGACCTCCTTTTTAATTGCTTCGTCATCTGGGATAATGCCTCCAACGAGTGGGAGTTTGAAGCTTTCTTGTTTTGGAGGTTTGAGAGTCACTCCTTCTGCCAATTCCAAAATTTTGCTGAAGAGAGAGGCTTTGTAATTATCCATGTATGCAATGAAGCAATCCATGGCGTATTCAGTGCGAAAGCCTTGCTAGTAGTAGAAACGTTTAATGAACTTAATCTTGGCATCATTCCACTCTTCCTTGAGCTCATCTGGAATGATCTCATCAACAAACTTGGCATTTGGAGCTTCATCCCTCATCTTCTTTCTAGTGAACTCCTCCCTTGCCTGCATCTCCTTCCTGCACTTCTCAAAAACGTCAGTGCGCAGGCTCTCGACGTATACTCTTTGCTTTTCAAGCGCTTCTTGCTTGATAATCTTCAGCGACTTCTCTTCATCTGTCGACACTTCTTCATTGAAGATTTTCTCCCTGCAATCTGCCACCGCTTTGTATTTTGCCATTACAACCAAGCAATTTCTCTCATCATCATTTTGCGGCGTGTGCTTCAACTGGTACCGACAGAGGTTGTACTTCATCTTGTACAATAGAATCGCATCGATCTCTTCATCAATGCTTCGTTGCACTTCTGCCTCTGTGGTCATCGTTGCGGGAGTAAGAACAATCTTCTTCTTCTTCTTGGGGTTGGTGTCAGTAGGCGCTTTAGCCTGACGCTTTTGACCTTGCGGCGCTGCTGACACGCTTTGAAGTGGAGCGGCTTCCACTCACTTAGCTAGAGCGGCTTCCACACGTTTAGCAGGAATTGTGGATTGCCGCTCTGCTTCTCCCTTCTTGGGAGCGTCCTCCTTCACCTTGGCTAAAGTGACTGAAGCACTTGACGTCCTCCCAGCTCCTTTCCCATTTTTGGCAGCATCAAAAACTGCTTTGGCGGGTGCAGGCGGTACAATGGCGTTTAGGCTGGCAGCTCCTGGCAATGTGATGTTTGGCTGCTTCGGCTTCAATAGATCCTGTGCCAGGAGAGCGCCGAGGACTTGTGCTGATAGAACTGGAGTAGGAGAGCGCGCGTTGGTCAAAATAATTGACCTTTCCAAGCTCTTTCGGAAAATACAGAATCAGATTGTATAAAATTCGAGAGCACCACGATTTTGGTTGAGATGTTCTCAACCACCTCATTGTAGATTGGCCCTACCTGGCCAGATTTGCTTTGATTAGCTGCAGCTTAGCCCTGCATGGCCACAGCCTGCTTACGCCTCTGCTTCAAATCCTCGAGCTTCTTCTCGATGGATTCCAGCTTCTCCTTTAGCTAGCGGGCTATAGAATTGGCTTCTGATCGTTCAGCCTTTACCGCTTTCAGCTCTTTCTCCAGTTTGATGAGCTTGTCAATTGTCTGGGAGAGCTCCGCTTCTGTAGTTTCGAGCTCCCATTCAACACGCTCATCCTGCTCGTGTTCAGTGCATTCTTGGCTTCTAGGGCCTCGTCGCTTTGCCTGATGTGGTCGAGCGTAATGAGATTCTCTTCAGTCAGCTTCTGCACTTCCGAACGCAAGGCAGGAATTGCTTGCAGTTGAGTGTTTGCGTTCGAAAGCTCATCATTAGCTTTCTGGAGATTTTCCTTTTCTGTGGCCAATTGGCTCTCAGCAGTTGCCAGCTTCTCTTTTAGCTCTTTCAACTCTGTGGTAGCAGTTGAGAGCTCTTCTCCCGTCTTCTTCTTCTCATCTTCGGCTTTGGACAGCCGGTCTGCTTTCTCCTTTAGCTGGGCGCATTCACGCTCTACCTCGTCGTGAGCGGTTTGAAGAACTGAGAGCCATTCTTCAAATGCTTTGGCATCAGCCCCAGCTGGTTCAACTCTTGAAGCGGGAGAGTAGGAAGGAACGAGTTGCTGCACCTTCATCTCGATGAGCTTCCACACCTCCGGCTCATCGATCAGGTCATCAAAGCGCTGCAAGTTGAAGCTTCCAAGGATCGAGGCCTCATCCTCGATCAACACTTTGGAACCCTTAGCCTTGACTTCCTGGCACACTTTATAAACGTTGGTGCCGCGGCTTCGGACGTACTTGAGAAATTGTGAGGTGATCTCAAGAACATGAGGAGGTAGTGAAAACTCTCTAAAGAACTCGTGAATTTCCTCCTCAGCATAGGAGAGATCCTTGTCAATAGCCTTCACTACTGGGCTGGACGCTTTGGGAGTTGGAAGAGTGTCGGTCTGGAGCTCATCGTCCACTGATGGACTTGACGTTTCACATTGAAGTTGAGAGCGTCAATCCGTTGAGCGTCTGCACCAGGACACTTCAACTTCCTCATCTTTGTTTGTGGCTTGGGCAGCGGCTGTCAGATCTGCACTTAGTGTTTTGTCAGAATCTGAAGCTCTGAACGAGGAAGCGCTTTCCTCATCGTCTGAATCATTCAAGCCACGCTTTCCCTTCAGTGGAGAGCGTTTTGGCTTCTTGGGGATTTTTCATCCCTTCTTCTTCTTGCCACCCTCCAATGATTTCTTGAGGAGCAAAGCTTCCGCTTCGGTGTATTCAATGGTGGTAGCGGGTGGAGGGATGACACCGAAGTCGTCTCCTGGAAGCGCTTTGTTGAAGAGTACTCTCGAGTACTGTTTCTCCCCTGACCATTCTTGAGCGGGCCACGCATGCTCAAGAAACATCGATACCTTCATACCATACTTCAACTTTCCACGTAAAGCGAACTTCCCATGGTCTTCACCCTCCGTGATTTTGCTCACGTCCTTTTTTGCTTCCAAGAGCTGGTTAATGAACCAGGCTCTCCAGTTGAAAGCGGTATTGTTGATGGCAGTGTCACAGAGCGCCGACATTAGGCGTATCTTTTGCTCTGTGAGCGTGGACCAGCTTCCAGTGTGACCAGCTTGTCACTATGTTGGCGAGATGGTTGAAAGGCGGTCGGAGTGAGGAAACCTTTGTCTGCTTCCGAAGGAAAAGTGCCCTAGGGTTTGTGGTGAAGCGGCGGAACTCCCTCTGAATATCTGCATCTCCGGCAGATTTAGGATTCACGCCGGTGTTGGGGAGATGAATAATGTCTTCGAATAGAGTGTTGAGCTCTAAACCATCTATGTTGATTTGATGAACGAGGCCGCTTTTATCAGTCTTTCGAAGCGCGATCTTGGTGGTTAGGGTTTTTGGGTTCAAGTTTGTGAAGAACTCAACCACCCCTATTGGATTGACGTTGGTAGGATGTTGAAATAACAGCCTATCCATCCCGGAGTTGAGAACGGCGCACTTGATGATTCCGCCATCTGTAAGAAGATCACGGTCGAGGTGAGCCTCTACATAGATGAAGTCTGGGAAATGACTGTGAGCGACGATCTTGGTCTTTGCATTCGTCATTGTGAGAGAGATGAGTGATTCTAAAAACAAAGTAGATTTTAGTGCAGTTTAAGTTCTGTGAGAGAGAGAACTCAAGAATTTGCAGAAATGGTGAAAGTGATGAAGATGATGAAGTGAAACGGTGTGTATATATATAAGAAAAATAACGATAGTGGGGTAATGTGTCACAATGAGTGGTTGTGATCACTTCCCGAATTTGGAGTTCATGGTGAGATCGTGCTTTGCAGTTACTTTAATCGTGTGGTTGAGGGAAAAATAATTCAAAACGTTTGAACGGCCAAGATTAAAAAGTTTTGGCGGTTCAGTAGCCTGAGTGAGATACACACGCGAGTGGTTATAGAAAATTGTTCCTGCAACAGTCTTTGCATTTAATGCAAAGATATCACATGCAACATATACTTGATTGATATCCTACTTTATACGGTAATTATATACTAGAAAATAATAAATTTATGAGAAATTAATTTTTAAAAATGATTTGAAATTTGGCTGATTTATATGCTTTGGAATTTAGACGAGAGCGTCTAGTTCGAAAAGCATCTGTAACAACACTTTAATATTTTCAGCAAGTCACGCACATAGTTCTTAAAGACGCTTTGCGTTGACTCGCTTACTTGAATTGAAAGACACAAAAGGAAGACTTACCAGTCAGTCAATATTGTAATTGACTGATACCACGCTTTGACGTCCACATTCTCAATTATTAAAGTGTTAGTTGAGAAACAGGTTTGTTCACACTTCTGAAGTGTGAGAGCGTCTGTTCTCATCTAAGCGCTTTCCCTCTAGGTTAGTGTGCTTCCCCCTTAAACAGAACTTCGGACAATCTTTGAAAAAACATCAGTTCTGTAGGGGAGGCTCTTAACTTATGATGAGAGATGAAATAATGTCAAGTCCTTTTCTCTTACCAGGGCAGATCTATCTCATGTTTTCCACAGCAAGGGTGAATATGAGATTACTAAATCCACAAGGGACCCGGTTGGGGATGAGTTTCTTCATAGATTTCAATGGAATGATGGGAGTTGCCTCGCGCTTTACTAGGGATATATACCATTTGGGCATGAGATTCACATCATCCATGATAGAGCTATGATTTCACTCTCCTTACTAGGGCAAGCCGTCTCATATTTCCATGAAGCAGAATTCTTGAGAGTAGACACAAACCGTTTTTAGAGTAGGTACTTCATATTATTCATAACAAATGAGGCTTTCACAATAAGCAGTGGTGAGTGTCTTCAGCACGCTTCACTTTTGGTTCCTTATCCACCATGAAAGCTTGTGATTGTTGAGTGATCACGCATCGAGAGCAACTCCACGCAAATGCCCCATCTTACGAATACGCTTTGTTAGTTTGATGATGACCATAGCTCAACGCTTTCATGTTTCTTCAACATCGTAGAAGGAGGTAGAAGGGTTGGGAATGGAGTCGTGGTTGTGCAAACTCTAAACCTACAAGTTTGACTTCCTTGAACATCCATAAAGTGTATCCACTTGTGCACCGCTCTGACAAGACGGCACATAGTTTTACGAGCGTCGTGGTACGAACACTCAAACTTACCCAAGCTAATTCGATTAGCTTGAGAAAGGAGGAACACTCAACCGTGCTTTCACATAAATGTAAAAGCTTGTAGAGGTTGGTGCCCCAAAGGGAACTCCATCCCTCGGTCTTGATTAGGGAATCTTCTACGTCTTCATCTTTCACAACTCTTGTAAAGACCAGTTCTCCCTTAACCGATTATCCCAACAATCTTTCCTACAGTGAGGAAATCGTGAGGATAGGTAGGGAACACGCTTTACCTTCTCCACCTTACTCCACCTTCTCCTCACCAGGGTCTAGCAACCCTAGTTCCAAACACAACTGATTGAAGCGGGATTGAGGAAACGGCTTTGTGAGAATATCCACTTTTTGATGATCAGTGTGTATCTTTTCCACCTTTATATCTTTCTTTTCCACATGATCCCGTATGAAATGATGGCAAATCTCGATATGCTTGCATTTTGAATGAAGCACGGGATTATGGGTGATGGAAATTATACGTGTGTTGTCACAATAAATTAGAATCTCTAAACATTCCACTTTATAATCCTTCAACTGCTGTTTTAGCCAAAGATTTGTGAGTAACAACTTCCTGCAGCCATGTATTCCGCTTCGGTAGTAGAGGTAGCAACACTTGTTTGTTTCTTTGAGAACCACGAAACAAGTTTGTTACCAATGAATTGGCACGTTCCATTTGTCGACTTTAAATCAACTTTATATCCACCGAAGTCGGCATCGGAGTAACCACTAAGCGTGAGATCATATTCTGCCGGATACCAAAGACCTAAGTTGATGGTCCATTTTAGGTATCAAAGAATGCGCTTAGCTCCCTCCAAATGGCTTTGCTTTGAATTGCTTTTAAATCTAGCACAGACACCCACAACAAAGGTGATGTCGGGCCGGCTAGCTATAAGATAGAGCAAGGAACTAATCAGCATACGATAGTCCATGGGGTTGACTGATTTGCCATCAAGATCTGGATCTCTCTTGAATTTTGTGTTCATGGGAATCTTGACGCTTTTGCAATTTTGAACACCAAACTTAGTGAGCATATCACGAGTATACTTGGCTTGATTGATGAAAGTTCCTCTACTGGTTTGCTTCACTTGCAATCCTAAAAAGCAAGTCATCAGCCCCATCATTGAAATCTTGTACTTTTTCTTCATCAAAGCCGCGAACTTGTCACTTAAGCTATGATTTGGAGAGCCAAAGATGATGTCGTCGATGTAGATTTGAACCCAAAGCATGTCTTCACCGTCGTTAATAGTGAAGAGGGTTTGATCTACCTTCCCTTTTTGGAAGCCGCTTTCAACAAGGAAGTTTGAAAGAGTCTCGTACCACGCTCTAGGAGCTTGCTTGAGGCCATAGACAGCTTTGATGAGCCGGTACACTTGATCACTCTTTTCAAAGCCCCGGGGCTGCTCGACGTACACTTCCTCCTTCAAATCACCATTGAAGAATGTACTCTTCACATCCATTTGATACACTTTGAACTTCTTGGATGCGGCATATGCAAGGTACATTTGAATTGCTTCGAGATGAGCAACATGAGCGAAGGTCTCATCAAAATTGATCCCTTCCTCTTGGCAATATCCTTTAGCAACTAGTCGAGCTTTATTGCGGACAATGTTGCCATTCTCGTCGGTCTAGTTCTTGAACACCCATTTGGTGTCAATTACGCTTTGATGAGTTGGTCACTCAACTAGGTACCAAACGCTGTTCCTTGCAAACTCATTTAGCTCATCTTCCATGGCGATCACCCAATTAGAATCGTTTAGAGCGTCCTCCACCGATGATGGTTTGGTGTTTGCTAGGAAGCAACTTTCACCATGGAATAAGGTGTTCCTAGTCTTGACGCCCTGGCTGGGATCTTCTAGAACACCTTCTTGAGGATGATATCTTAACCAAAGCTTCTTTTGGTTTTGAACTTCTACATCATCATCCTCGGAGCGTGGTGTGTGATCTTTACCATTCCCTTGATCACAAACCAATGGATTGGATGGAATTTCCTTACTATTTGATACCGGTGAGGTCAAAGGATCAACTATTCCCGAGTTTGGATCACCCTTATTGTCGCAACCCGATTTAATTTAAAGGATATTTAAACCGAGTAACATGCGACTAAATAAATAAAATGGAAAAATGAACGAAAAGCTAAACGTGTTCGGAATAGAACATGAATGAATGGGCAACCACCATACATTCTAAATAATAGTGTAGATCCTGCTTCAAGTCCTCATTAGTAATCAAGATAAGAGAACGATCAAGGACCTAAATATTCAAGACTTTATAATCAAGTAAACCAAAATGAGGAGCGAAGATCTCAACAAAATTTCTCAAATGAAGTACGCCAACAATTACTTCAAGGAAAGTGCAATTATAGAATATATCACCTGCCCATTTTAAACAACTACAAAAGTGTATCCAAAGGTTCAAGTGAAATACAACCCAAAGGAGATATGTCAGATTGATACTACAATCCATAAGCAAAAAGAGATTAGAATGTTGCAGTAGAAAACATGAACAAATTATATGTGTAAAGACATATAATCTAAGCTTAAACACCTATTTATAGAATATTAACAACAAAAGCTCTGCTCGCACACTCCAATCTGCATCCAACCATCCACGCTTAATCTGTACATTTTAAAAATAACATGCAGGGTTGAGTATAAAATACTCAGTGAACACGTGCCCAAAGCATTTAAAAGCCGCTACTTAGAGCTATATATTGAACTTGCCATTTTTAAGCTTAGCACAAGAATTTTCTTTATAATTTATCTTGTGCATACTAAAATACTTTAATCTCATAGACTGCAGTCAAATCATATCATCATTCTCATTATGCATGTACCACAACTACTATTATATCAACTTATATGTTGAGAGGTAGGCCTCCCTCTCAATCACTATGATCGGCCAACTAAATTAATAGAAAGCACACCATCACAACGTGTACACAAATCCTGCATCACACATGACCGATATCGTCCTTCTTCAGTAGGTGGTATCATACACAAACATTAAACATTTGGCAAGTCAACAATTTGAAAACATAATCCCCATATAGATATAGAGGCATATTTATCCCATATTAGTTCGAAAGCCCACCTGAACTTCCTTGTAGTTTTAGTATTGATTCGCTCTTCTTTCTCCCGTCACTTCACATTCCCGCTCGTACCTTAATCAGTTGAAGTTCGAATAAGAGCGAGAAAAGAATTGGAGAAAGAAAGGTAGATAATCTTCTAACTCTAACTTAAAGTTCATATCAGCTTTTAACATTATTTCGTATGTTCTTAAGTTATCTTATTACACATATAGCCATAAAATCTTGACTTGGTTATAAGGTCCTTATAGCTTCATATCATAATTGTCCTTTATTAGTTTCAGCTTCCAAGTTATCATAACCAGCCTATTGCATATATGGATTTTCATATCTGTGCACATGGGCAAATCTAATATTTCATTTCAGTATTTTAAGTTTCAGATGCTACAGATAACAAGTACATGAAACTTTTCTTAGCAAAACTTATGTTAGAAGAACAAGGTTTATATCTCTGCATCTTATTTCTTATTCATATAACTCATTCCCAGATTTTCTAAAAATAACTACATGATATATGTATAAACCTAATTCTATTTTCGACCATTTCAATTCAAACCTAACAAGGTAGATTAATTATCTTATAAATATATATCCATAATTCATTAAATCCCATTATAATTCCTCACAAAAATTCATGAAATACCCCATCTAGAAGTTAATTTAATATATTTGCTATAAATATATATATTAAAAAAATTACGGGTATTACACTTATCGAGAGATAGCTTATTGAGATCTTGTTCCATGGCTTCAATTCCGTCTTCAAGTTCATCTTCCTCTGAAGCGTCCACCAGATCTACACGCTTTGAGTTGGAGCGGGTCACTGGTCCGGAAGGCGCTTCAGAATCTGTGGCCACGCTCTCAGGTCCAGCATTCAAGCTTTCAGCATTTATCTAAACCTGTGGAGTCTTGAAGGCAGCTTCATCAAAAACAACATGTGGTATTTCTTCCACAACTAAGGTTTGACAATTGTAAACGCGATAGGCTTTGCTTGTGGGACAATATCCAAGGAATATTCCCGTATCGGCTTTGCTATCAAATGCTCTCAATTGCATTTTACCGTTATTGTGAATGAAACACTTGCAACCAAAAATATGTAAATGAGAGAGAGTAGGAATTCTCCCTTTCCACAATTCATGTGGGGTTTTGTTGTGGCGTGTGTTGATGAGCGTGCAATTCTGGGTGTAGCAAGCTATGAATGTTGCTTCTCCCCAGAATTTCTTTGGCAGTTGAGCGTCCGCGAGCATTGAACGTGCAGCTTCTTTGATAGTTCTATTTTGGCATTCTGCAACGCCGTTTTGTTGTGGAGTGCGAGCTGCAGAAGTCTGATGAAGGATCTCATTCTCTGTGCAATACGCTTCGATGAATTGATTGAGAAATTATATTCCTTTGTCGGAGCGTATCTTCACCACAGTCAGCCATTTTTCCACCGAAAGTTACTTTAGGAGTTTTGGGAGCTCCCGAAGCATGTCCTTCTTGAGTAGAATTAGGACCCAAGTGTGAGAAGTCATCCACGACTACAAGAGCGTACTTTTTTCCACTCAAGGTGACTGATGAGATAGGACCGAAGAGATCCATATGAAGGAGCTCTAGAATTCGGGATGAGCCATGTCCCTCGACGCTTTGAAAGGACTTCTTGAGCTGCTTGCCCTCCTGACAGGCTTGGCACACAAAGTTAGGGATGCCTCGGACAAGGCTTCTCCTGGAAATTGTGTTCATCATCTTGAAGTTCAAGTGATTGAGGCGACGATGCTATAACCACATAACTTCTGTGGTGCTTCTAGCGCGAGACAGGCTCTGACTCTGCAGCTGCTCCAGTTAGCTACGTACACGTTCTGCTTCTGGATTCCTATAAGAACAACCTGCATAGACGTTTTGTTCTTGACAACACACTGGTTAGAGATAAACTCTACCACGAACCCATTATCACAGAATTGAGAAATACAAAGTAAATTATATTTGAGGCCTTGGACATATGAGATGTTAGGAAGTCTCATATTTCCAATGCTAAATGTACCGTATCCGATGGTGATGCCTTTCGCATCATCACCAAAAATTACTTGTGGACTTGTCTTTTCAACAAACTCGTCAAGAAAAGATCGGTCACCGGTCATGTGGTGTGAACATCCACTGTCTAGGTACCAAACAGCTTCTTCTTTCCTCTTGTCCACAACTTCGAGTTCGCCGCTTTGACCTATAAGATCAACAGGTTTTGGGCACCCAATTTGTATTGGTTTCCTTTATGTTAGTAGCTTTGGGAGCTCGAGTTGGATTCACTGAGAGAATGACTCCCTTTTCGAGATCCTGGTTGAAACAAATAGGGCTTTGTTTAATTGAAAAGCTCTGAGTGTAATCGTGTGTGAAGTAGTGAAAGCGTTTTCTGTTCATTCTTCTCTGAGAGCGTGAATGAACTCTTTCACTTTGTGTAAAATGATCGGCGAAGCTTCGATCATAAAAGTTATGTGAAGCGCGGGGATAAAGCGCACTTAAGTTCCTCCATGAGATGTGAAGTTTTTTAAGTGAGCTTTACGCTCTTGGTGACGCCTTGGGTTTGTCGAAGACTGGTCACGCTTTGGATTGTGTTTAGAGCATTTAGGCTCTTTGGTCTTTGACTTACTCAAAGCGTCAGGTTGAACCTTCAAAGACGCTTTGGCAGCTTGCTTTGAAGCTTCAGCCGCAAACCCGACTAACTTATTCCCTTTGCTGGTAGCGGGTTAGGCGGCTTTGAGCCTTTTTAATTACGCTTTGGGACCAGCATCGGTGGAAGCTGTGTGTGTGGATCCAAAGCCGATCTCCTTTAAACATTTTATGGGTTTAAAGGTGCTTCCAATCATCTCAATAGCAACAGACGCATTATTGAGGCGATCGAGAGTGGCTTTGTGCTCCATGGAAGTGGTTATGGTACGTTGGTGACGTTCATGAAGGTCATCGAACTTGGCCTTTAACTCGAATAGGTCCTTTTCTTTGGACTCGAGCGTATTGGCTAGTCTGTCGTTCTCCCTTCTAAACCGAATGAGTAATTCCTACAAGGATTCATGATTCATCAGTGAACTGATCTTCATCATGGTCGACGGGCTTTTTGGATTCAACGGGAGTGTCGGCTACTAGAGCGCAATGGCTGACTTCACGACGAGCTTTGACCTTATCATGTTCTTTGGTTGAGAGCTTCGGGCATTCACTTCTGTAGTGCCCCATCTTGTGGCTCTCGAAGCACTCAATGTTGGCTTTGTCTCTAGGGATGGTTGCAGATTTGTCATCCCTCTTCCCCATCACGTGGGGTGAAGAGCGAGCTTTGGCCTTGATATTTGTAAAATCTTTTATACTTGGTCGCTCGAGTGTTAGAGTTGTTAAACCCTCTAACTAGGTAGAGAGCGTAATCCTCTAATTTTTCTCTCAACATCTCGGCAACATCGTTGTTGGAAACGTCGGCTTCGATGGTGGTGGACTCTACAACGGCTTTGAATGCCAGTCCTTTGGGTTTCCCTGGAGCCTCATCCTCGCGAGGCGCATTCTTGACCAGGTCAAATTCGAGCGCTTTGAACTCAGAGAACATCATTTCTGGAGACATGTCTCCCAGATTCTTTGATGAGAGGAAGAGCTCCTTCATCGTCTGCCATTTTTCAGACAGAGCGCGAACCACCTTTTGATTGATCTCCTTGAAGGTGATCATTTCCAAGGGAAGCCACAGTCGTGGTGATTCCCAGAACTCGAGTCTTGAAAGACTCCATGCTCTTATTGTTTCTCATTGTGAGAGCGTCAAACTCATGCATTAGTACAGAGAGTTTGTTTTCCTTGATTTTCTCTGTGCCCTGAGAGATTAAGGCAAGAGTTTCCCACATCTCCTTCGCCATTTTGTATTTAATGATTCTTGGGAGGTAGGCATCGGAGATGGTTGACTGGATCACGTTGCGCGCCACACGATCTAGATTATCAGCTTTGAAGTTGTTGGCCATATACTCATCTCTCGGTTTCACGACATAGACATCGGTGGAAGCGCTTTCATCCTCGTCAACTGGGTTGCCGTCTTGGTCGATGACTTTTTCCTTTTCACGGTTCCTAGTTGCACATTTCATGATTATGATGGGTCCTTTCTCGATAACTTCATGCATGCGATCATGAAGAGATACGAGATGGGACTCCACACGGAAGCTCCACATGGTGTAGCCTTCAATTGAGAACTGAGGAAGTTGTGCTGAGGAAGACATACATGAAAAAGAAATTAGTAAATGCAATATGTAGTAAGTGAGGTTTTAATGCAAGATTTAAAAAAAAAAAAAAAAGATCGGTTCAGGTAGACCTACTGTAACGCTTTCGCACTACTAGTATTCAGATGCAGAGGTCAGTTAGAACCCCTGCTCTGATACCACTTGTTGGTCCCGAAAGTGACTAACACACGTAGAGAGAGGGTGAATACGTGTGTAGAGGTGTTTAACTTCTCTTTCGTTTTTCAGCCTTTTTACCAAGTAGACACTTTGAAGCTTCTCAAAGTGTGAGGCTTGCAAAGGGTGAATACGTGAGGCTTTCAAAGCTTCTCACTTGTGTGAGTGTTGTGCGGAATGTGGTGAGACTTAGTTTTCTTGCGAGTTAAAAACCGTATTGATTATTTAGAGCATGTGTGTGTGAATGTAATAAATCAAAGCAAGAACAATGAAGATTCTTGAGGACACACTAAAGGTTTAAAGCGGGTTGAAGAACTAAAGGAATTTGTGAAATCGATTGCTTGAGTTCTTGCTTGTGATAAGATTGCTTGTGCGTGTATTTATTTTAGTGTGAGCAACTCCTTCTATTTATAGTAAGAGGAACCCTACTTTAGAGAGAAGAGGTGCTTGTTCCTCACTTTCCCGGAAATCATGGGAAAGTCTCATTTGGTCAGATGCTTTATAGCCTGCAGTACTAGGGGAATGTCACTGCATGTATGGTGGTTGAATATAGGTATGGGCCATCTGTACCTTATCTTGACTTTTCTACACAACCGCTACGTTGGGCAATAAGATGATGACACGTGGATTGCTACTGCGGCGCACGTCAGCCTTTGAAAATTCAAACTTGAGGGTTGGTGAGTCAACAAAATACGGCTTGTACATCCTGACACTTTAAGAACGGCTTTGGGGTTGAGGCGCTTTGAGTACACAGACTTGAGAGCGCTTGCTTCGGTAACACGTTCTGAACTTCTATGTCTTGAAAGCGTTTCCTATACGCTTTGCAGGTCTTGTCTGCTGACGCTTTCACTGATGATGTTACTTTGCATCCTGACGCTTTGCGATCTTCTACTGTTTCATAATCTGCACTTCTAGACAAATGAAAGCTTCCTAACATGCAAGCTTTACTTTTACTAAGTTGTCTAGATTCATCAAAAAATAATAAGGGAAATATTCTAATAGGGTTTTGGAATCGAATCAAAACAAATTGTTTATTAACTTGATTCAAGTTTCTCCTTAATATAATATCCTAACATGATCCTTTACTTGAATCAAGGGGCTCCAAACATGAAAGTTGTAGCCTGCCATCTCAGCTTTCTATGATTCAAATTTCATCCAAATCGGCCAAGAATCGAATGAGTTATCTTAGCTCGAAGTTGGTAACCCGAATCTGACCAACTTCAATTTTTAGACCTTAAGTCCACAAAACAAATATAGATTGCTTCCAACTCACTCGTACATTAATTCTGAAATTTTAACATGTTATAGCCACATGTCTTGGCCTTCTAAAACTATTGCTTATGCCCAGTTTCACTAAGTAACAAGTGAGAAATGATTATTCTTCTAAGGCATCGCCAAATGGTCTCATTTGATGAAACTAAACCGAAGAGCATTTCTTTAGCATCTAGCGAAGCCTCCTTGATCGATTATTCGAAGCATGCCCAATCTACAATTGGCTAAGTATAGGTTATTGAATCCCTAATCTTTTGATTGATCATGAACCCTCTTACTCAATAGCTTTCTATCATCCATCTTACACCATCAACCTATAAGGTATGCATGTGTGAGAGTAATGAATTAAGAAAAGATAGAAGCCAAATTAATAAGTAAGAGGTTAAGTATAAAGTATGAGCACAAGTGTAGCTACATATGTATTTATGAATTAGTATTAATGCATTATATTTGAACAGTTTGCTAGCTACGGAGGCAAGGCGACGAAGGGAGCCAAAGACTAATTGATTGTTTGCTTATGCATATTAAACTGTGAGCTTTACTTTCCTATATATGAAAATATTTTCATAAAAGCTCAAGACATGATTTTCACATGATGCTTAAAAGTTATGAAGTTAGACTTGCCATGTTTTTATCATGCATTACCAGTCTACTTGCAGCTGATAAAGGTATCAGTTGTTGAGAACGATATCGGCCCTCCTGATGAAGGTATCAGTTGGGTGTGCGCACAAGAATGGTAAGGTGCTCAAGAGGCTGGTCAGCCTCTCGGCACAACTCTTAACTGTAGACTTGGGTATGTCATGTTTGATTCGCGCGCGCATATGTTAAAGCATGATGATATAGAAAAACTAAGAGCATGCAAATATTTTAAAGGCAACTCGGGTTCTTTTCTAAAACCCTTGAGTTTGCTTAAATTGGGCAAGTCTAAGTGTATAGCCCTAAGTGGCATTGCTTTTGGGTGACAAGCTCACTCGGTACAATCAATGTACGGACGCCCTGTACGTATTTCTAAATGTACAGGTTAACTGGAAGCGAAGGGATGAAAGGGAGGCAAGCCGAGGATTGGAATATTATGGTTGCAGTCCCGTAGTGCGTGTCTTCACACACGCGCTACAACTACGTCTTCCGCATATGATGAAGTTAGACGAAGTCTTATGATATGTCTAAGTATGTGATTCATTATTAAACATGCAATTTATTTATAGTCGAAGTGTGTAACGTTTTCCCTTCCTATCTTCAATGCGTCATTCATACCCTTCATCCGACCTCTTCATCACTTATTTGTACCCCAACTTGAATAATTCTACCTACCTAGACGTATGAATTTCTCTTAACTATTCGTTGAGACTCTTGACATGTAATGAACTCCCTTCTTTGAATTATTTAATTAACAACAAGTAAAAAAGGAAGGTTTTTAGGATTCCTAGGTTTCCTGAGCGTCCCGCCCGTAGGAATCGGCCTCCGAGTGATATTTTTACATGCCCTGGGGGGCGGGCATTACACACGCGAAAAAAATTTACATCTCATTGACCTATTTTTTTCGAGCAATAGAAAACTTGATACCAAAAATATAAATACTTGAAAAATTTTATCAATCGTCAATTTAATTTTATATTACAACATATAGTTGACGGCTTAAGATTCAAAACGAGTAAAACTACACGAGAAACGTCACCTATCCTAATTTATTTTTCTATTTCAATGATCAACAGACTGTTTGACATTCAAAACAAGTAAAACTAACTGAGAAATGTCACAACTCATTGATCTTTTTATTTTTATTTTTTTCTAATTCAATTTAGTGTTATTTATTTCGAATGAACCCTAGCAATATTATGATCTTTAAATAAATAATTATATTACTATTTTTATTTTTAAAAAATCAATATAAAGTGATTCCCGTCGAATTTTGATGGGCACTACACTAATTATTATTATAATAATATAGTTATATATTACAATTCGTCTTTATAATGATATATAACTAATAAAATAATAATTATAATAACTCCTACTACTACTATTATTATTATTATTATTATTATTATTATTATAAATAGTACTATTGTTCAATGCCTTATTATTATTATTATTATTATTATTATTATTATTATTATTATTATTATTATTATTATTATTATTATTATTATATACGTGTATTATCAAATAAAATTTATATTGTTATAATTATTAAAATAATTACATTGCAAATAATAAATATAAAGAATATTCGCATTTTTCTTGGTGTTTCTAAACACAAGCATAAAGAATCTGAGTATTCATTTTCCTTGAAATCACATTCTTAGAAATTTATATTCCAAGATAATATTGTTTTCCTGCCAACCAAACGAGCCCTTAGAGTCCTAGTTTGTTTTATTTTATTTTTTTACATTTTCTTGTATATTTAAGTAGTAAATTGTATAATTTGAAGTAGCGTAATAGTAATGCTATAATATTTCACAATAAAGAAAATGCAAAATCTTGCTTTAGGTATGAATGATATAATTGGTGTAGTTGTGGATGTGGTTGTGTTGTTTCCGTGGAACATTTTAAATTTTTGGTGGAATTTTCCAAAAATTGCCATGTGAATAAAAAGGAAGAGTATGCATATGTATTGTATTGTGTTGTGTTGTTAGTTAATAATCCACCAACCATTTAATCTAATTTCTTTCCCTACACATCCACCGCAGCCACAAAATACAACTACCACCACCACGAAACTAGTAGTACCTTTTATATAATGGCAAAATTGGCTGCAATTTTCTACTACGCATATAACAAATGAGAAATTAATTATCTCTTTTATTAAGACACAATATAGAGAGAAATTAAATTATAATGGTTTCAAAAAAATAAAATTCGTGCAGCATACATGTGTAGCTATTAGGAAATTGTTCACTCCATACAGGAAATTGACTATAAGTCTATATAATTGGCCAGATAATAACTAAAATGAAGTTTTTATAAATGTATTCTTAAAAACAACTGCCGCCCCCATCTTATTTCATTAGTCTTAATTTCATTTTTCGTCTATCCTATTTATTATTCCCGTTACCATAAAAAAAATGATTAGTGGTGGATAAAATACCTTAAAATCATTTATATCATATGCTCTTAATTATTGTGACAAAAAAAATAAGACTAATGAAGGGAACGGATTGATTAGAATTATACTACTCTCTCTCTCTAGTCTAAAGTCTAAACAAGAAATGAGAAAGAAGATAAAGAAATGGGGTACCGTACTTGTGGGGAAACAAGAATTGAATTGGTCCGTTAGTGAGTGAGTGCAGTCAGCAGCAGTGTCGGGAAAGAAATTAGGGAGTGATCAAGGTTTCCTAATTGTGAAATTAAAGCGCTATTACTGTTACTCGCATCCCACTTTCCTCATTTATTTGCCTCGCCTAATCAAAATTCCTTTTCTTTTCATAAAGATTAAAAAGGAAAACCATATATGTATAATTTGAGTGTAGACGTAGAACTGTCATTTTCTTCTTCTTTGCTATATACTACCTCTTTCACTTACCATCCGCTCATTTTTATTTTTCATGAAATTTCTACTCATACCCGTCTCTTCTTACTCTCATTCTTCTTAATGTACTACATTTTTTAGCGTGTTTGCAATGAGAGACATGAAGAGGCTAGTAAGTACGTTAACATATATATATATATATATATATATATATATATATATATATTTAAATATAAATATCAATTTATGGGGTTTTTTTTAGCTTACTTGGATCAAGACCAGTATTTTTCTTTCTGGGCTTGTGTTGTTTGCTGTAAAAATTCATTCTTTGTTTGTGAATTTGGTCGGATTAAGCTTTACTGTTGTCTGAACTGTTGGTACTTTTTTATTTTTCTGTTTATAAAAGTGCATTCTCGAATCGCTTTTTTAGTTTCTTTTCAGATATCTTGATTTTTGATGTGGATGCTGCAAGCTGAATTTTATTTGATCTTCGGTTTTCAGATTCTTCTTTCAGTAGTGTGAATATTGCTAGTTAGCTTTTACAGTTTTGTGAAATTAGAAAGGAAAGTAGAGAATTATAGATCTGAAGCTGCTTTCTTTGTCAATAATTTTTGTTTATAGAGTAGCATGTAAGTGCATTTTTCTCTTTTCTTGATCTATCTTAAGCTCTCAGCCATGTTTAGTTTTCTGTACAAGATGCCGAATTTATTATTTATGTCAAATGTTGAAAGGTCTGATCAAATCTATTGCATACATGAAACATATTAGTTAGTTTGTGCAAATTTGAAATAATTGTTGGCTTAGCTGTTTTCTTTCTGTAGTGCTTTATGCTTGTCATTGTTTATGTAGTGTCTCTTTGCTGTTTATTTGCGTTTCGTTTCTCCTATGGGACTTTTGCTTCTGCTCCTTGTGTTGAAATGCTGTATAATGATTCACTCTAATTGTTTCTTGATATCTCATTTCTGGTAGGGATTTTGGCTTCTGGTCTTTGTATTGAGTAATGCTGTATCACGATTAACTTGTGTGATTCTCTTCAATCGTATCTTGTAGGGATTTTTGCTTCTGCTTCTTGTATTGAGTAATGCCACTGAGTACAGTGGAGAATGCAAAGCAAATTGGCCACTGGTTCCGAGGCCTCATAGTGTATCCGTCACTGAATTTGGGGCAGTGGGAGATGGAATCACGATCAACACCCTAGCATTTCAGAATGCTATTTTCTATTTAAAGTCCTTTGCTGATAAGGGAGGGGCCCAACTCTATGTTCCAGAAGGAAAGTGGCTTATTGGATGCATTAATCTCACAAGCCATCTCACAATTTTTCTGGAGAAAGATGCCGTTATTCTTGGCTCTCAGGTTGACATTATTATTTGCAAAATATAAATTGTTGTTTCATTCAGACAGATGTGCTTATTTTATATGTTTGATTTGTCTGTCTTCGTTGATCTGTAGGAGATTCGGTTATTTATGAACTGCTTATTGCAGATCTTGCAATTGCTGTCTTTCCTTGTTCGTTTTTGGCCTTTGTTATGAATGTGTTTTTTTTTTATGTGTCATTATTGATTTCTTAGGAGATACGATAATATATGACATGCTTATGGGAGATCCTACAGTCGCTGTGGGAGATACGGGCTTGCTATATACGTAATATGTGTTGTCTACATTTATTTGTACGGAATACGATCATTAAATTCTTATTGCAAATCCTCCAAAATCTGTGAAATCTTGTCCATTTTGGCCTTTTTTCATCTAATATGTAGGCCACCTTACATGTAGCTCTTTTCGTTCAGTGAATCTCTTTTTCTCAGAGGAATCTTTGTTCATACTTATTTTTGTTGAGATTAGCGACTTACAGGCAAGTTCGTCCAAGATATTAATCCCACGTTTTAGTTGAGGCTACCATGTAATCAGTTAATTACTCCAGCATAAATGTTAAATTTTCTTCTGTTTTTTGCTAACTGCACTCTAATTACTGAAGTAGTTGATTTTTTGATAGGGATATATGGCATCTTATTGTAAAGTCCAATCTTCACACGCACATTTTACTCTGACTTTGCAGGATTATAGCAATTGGGATGTGGTCGAACCTTTACCTTCGTATGGACAAGGTAATGAAGCATCTGGTCAAAGGTACCGTAGCTTGATCAGTGGCCAAAATCTAACTGATGTTGTTATCACAGGTAATGTTTATTCTATTTGATTCTTGTTTCTACTATCTCGATCACTCTTATCTTCATCTCCATTTTTTTTTTTCTTTAGGCAACAACGGAAGTATTGATGGGCAGGGCTCAATATGGTGGGACAAAATCAATAATCATTCTTTAAATTACAGTCGGCCACATCTTGTCGAACTTATTGCTTCAGACAGCATTGTTGTGTCTAACTTAACCTTCTTAAACGCGCCCTCTTGGAATATACATCCAGTTTATTGCAGGTTTATTTTTATTTTATTTTCCCTGTTTTTCTTTTCTGTCGTTGAATTATTTCTCAAGTATGTAACTGGAAGGCATGCTTCGTTTGCAGTAACGTGCTGGTTCAAAACATCACGATTTATTCTCCTCCCGACTCTCCATGCACGAATGGGATAGTTCCAGGTCAGTTGAGATCAAGTTTTATCAATTGATGCTCGACTTTTAACTCTACGTGATGAAAACTCTCTGGGCAGAACTTGTTTTTGTCGATAGATGGATATATAGATAAAGTTAATACCAGCCTAATCCACCAGATACTTTGATTTTTGATCTATTCTGAGCTTGTTTGATCATGCAATCCTTCAAAAAACTATCGTACTCCAATCCACCGCATTTATTTTCGACTTATCACTCAAAGTAAAAGCTTCCTTAACCTTAAAATCAGAGGTTGTTTTGAAGTGCATCCCGTCATTTTCCTCCTCTCATGATTTGTTTCTCGATATATCAGATTCGTCTGAGCACATTTGCATTGAGAACAGCAACATCAGTGTCGGACATGACGCTGTGGTGCTGAAAAGTGGCTGGGATGAGTACGGAATGGCGTACGGAAAACCCACAACAAATGTCCATATTAGGAAGCTCCGCCTCCAATCCTTCACAGGCTCCGGTGTCGCCTTTGGCAGTGAAATGTCGGGTGGGATTTCTACCATACTCGTGGAGCACATCCACGTGCACGACTCCCGAATAGGAGTCGAGCTGAAGACAGCGGTCGGAAGAGGTGGATACATGAACGATATCACAATATCGGATGCTCGCATGGAAAACGTGCAACAAGGAATCAAGGCAACAGGTCAGTGCAATTCTCATCCAGACAATAACTTTGATCCTCAGGCACTGCCAGTTGTTAGTGACATTAGGTTTAGGAATATTGCCGGTTCGAACATCACCTCGGCTGGGAAATTTTTGGGGATCGACCGATCGCCCTTCACTTCGATATGTCTGTCGAACGTTTCTTTCTACCTAAACTTGGATCCGAGTACGTCGTGGAAGTGCCTCAATGTGTTGGGCTCGTCTGTCGACGTGTCGCCTGAACCTTGTCCGGAGCTTCTGAGCTCGTCCTCTAGTTCATTCCTTGATTGTTTCATCTTCCCGCATCCTAGTAGTAGAGATGTAGATCTGTGATTTTGTGTTGATTGGATTTATGAGCTCGTTGATAAGCGACGAGCCAAGGCCGCGTGGACTCTCACCGAAGTAAGGTCGGGGTCGGGTCGTGTTCGTGTTTGTGTATAGGTATGTGTTTGCTTTATTCATGTTGTAAGAAAAGTTTTGGTAGTGCATATGTTCATTTTTGTTTTCTTGTTGTTAGGCACCTTTGATTTACGTATGTATATTTTCTTTGGGATTTGATTGAATATACAAGTGTTGTTCCCTGTTTATGAAATTCCCACAAGAGAGAGTTTTTCTTCCATTTTGGTTGATTTTCTCCGGAGATTTATATTGATTTTTGTGCTTGAAATTCTCAAAATCTGGTAAGGATTTTAGGGACTTGTTACATTTAATTTAATGTCCTAAACTTAGAATAAAATTCGTACATAATAATAACATGTGACCTCGAATGGCGGCAATTTTGTGGTAAAAAAACAATTAAACGACATTGCTTAGCTCCAAAAGAAACTTCAGTCTACATAGTATTCCCAAAGTACTCTACCCAAAAAAAAAAAAAAAAAAGGTTTAATTTTTAGTAATTTAATGAATAATGTTAAGTTTGTTGAAATTCAATGAATAAAAAATTGTAATACAGAACCCAATATTAGCCAAAGTGAAAAACAACGCTAGAAAAAAATAATAAAAAAATATACAGAATTCTGTTTTAGAACAAAAGAATTACAGGAACAGAATACACACAAAAAATGAAATCTATAATAAACTTAAATCAATCATGTCATGAGGTTGAAAGCCAAAAATCAACCAAACAAGAAAAGGAAAAAAGATAAAAATATTCTTCCAATCAAAAAACAACTGGACTATTGCTTTCTTGGCCTATGCTATATGTATCAGAAAACAAACAAAAAAAAAAAAGGGAGCGAAAAAACACCCCAGAAACTCTACACATTTACTATCATATTATTCTCTGCCTCAAAATCAAATCAATGACAAAAAAAAAAAGTATATAAATAAATCTATTTTCTAGAGGAGCCTGTTTTTCGCTTAGTTTCAGTAGTAGGCTGCTGTCTTCCCATACGCAGGGGTGTCTGCCCTTCATTTACACCTTTTCTTGAGGGCGACGGCCCTAATCTGGGAATCATGTTCCTGCTGCACCACGTCCAAAAAAATCAATTCCACACTCACATCTTCACACTTATTAGTAGATAATACTAGTATGTTATTAACTATGTAGAATACCTGAATTCTTGGCTTTTGGTGTGTTTGTGATTAGGCTTGTGCACATTTGGACTCACACCATTGCCAAAGCTCCCAAGCTTGGAATGATTGAACTGCCAAAGCAAGTCGGGGTCGGACGAGTCGCTCGTTCCAGCATCGAGCTCGTCCACGTCGTCACTTGCACCAACGACGTCAAACTGGTTGTTCGTTTGAAATGAGTGGGATGAATCAGAAGATAGGTATTTCTGATAAATGGAATGAGATGAGATATTCATATTATTATTAAGGTTGGTGGGGTCCCAAGTGTCTAGTCCATAAAAGGGGTCTTGCTTGTTCACCATCAGCTTGTCCACCCATTCACCTGAGCTCATCATCTCCCTATCATCCTCCACATTTCTTAGCCCCGGGCTGCTTGGATAGCTACCCGAGTTCCCCAGGAGCTCGTCCAGATCCAAGCTTTGCCGTTTTTGCCTCGATCCTCTTCGCTGAGCCTGTCCATTTACTCAACATCAGCTGGAGGCTCACAAATAATATACTACATAGTATTTTCTTAATATAATATAATGTAGTATTTTCTAAAGATTTACTATTTTCATATAATAAATAAGAGTATATTTTCGAGCTTGCTCATGAGCTAAAAGAGCCAAGTGCTACCAGGCTCGAGCTTGGCTCATTTAGAGTCCCAAAGGTATAAGTTTTAATACCTCTACATTGCCTACATCTTCCATTGGTTTTCGGAGCACTTTCGGTGATGGAAGGCTCAAATCTCTAGTGTTTGGATTAGGCTGATAAGGAGATAGTTGCATTCCGTATGTACCACCAGATATCTTTTGCTGCGTGAAGGCTGGTTCGCTGTCTTTCCTAGCTAAAGCGGCCTTCAGAGTGGCAATCTATCAACATAAATATAAGATGAATTGAGCTAGTGAGCAATAATGGTCCTATCTAACTAATCATGTGAGAATTTGAATAGACAATAAAGACCTGCTCCCTTAGTTCTTTGACATCTGTAGAATCCTTGTTGACTCTTGCAACACCAAGTTCAACAGTGGCGACGCGCTCCGCAAATTTAAGCGTACTTATAGTCTCTCCAACTGCATCAGGCTCTGGACTTATGTGAACGAACATCAATGTCTTGGCTTGCCCTCCTAAGAAAGAAGATGGCATCAAATCATGTCGAGAACCGGTGGCAGAAGCAAAATTATATTATCTCTGTTTTGGTTGGGGGGGGGGGGGTGGTTCAGCCTATCATAGGGGTGAAAGCAAGTGATTTAGCCTTACCAAGTGAGTCTTGGAGGAGTTGAGTGAGTTTGCTATTCCTGTAAGGAACATGCGAGTTCTTGAGAGAGAGAGAGGAGATAACATCACCCAATGCTGAGAGTGATCTGTTAATATGCTGAGCTTCCTTGAGTCTGTCACCAGTTACTTCTGATTTATCGACTCTCTCACTCCCGGCTAGATCTACTAGATGCATACAGCCTCGGAGCAAGCTTCCGGAAGTCAAGTCTCTCCCTTGGACATGAACTGTTAAACAACTGCAACAAATGGAATATGATATTAGTATTTAGATAAAAGGTAAATTTGTTTTGCGTAACTTAGGTTCCATTTCTCGCCTGTGAGAGCGACTGCTGCGGTCATTGAGTGCCGTTGCACCCACAGCGCGATTCCTTTGTCCGAGACTCATAAGATCAATGATGTCAGATGTTGAAGAGACCCGAACCAAACTTGCATCTGGCACACTGAGACCTGTCTGAGAACTGTTTCGGATTTCTAATGTATAGTCTTAGTAAAGGAAACAAATGTAAATACAAGGAAAAATTCATGTTTTGCTCTTGATGATGATTCTCGATTTGGAAATTAAACAGCATTGAAAAGGATATCTTCTGTTTAAACCATCTGAGTTTAGTAAATCTCTGACTTGTTCATTGTAAATCTCTATCATTTGAACAGATACATCATAGCAGAAAGTATCTTTCCTTTGCTCAGCGAGCATGAATAGATCGCGTAAAGCTCTGTAGTTCACTCCCTGGCTATGCTCTGTGATTTCCCTAGGTCCAGTCTGAAGAAATAAACAATTTCAACATTAATGTTCGTTTAAATTTCAAATATAAGTAGGATATATGCAATAGTAAAAGATGGTGTCACTGCTATTATACCATGGTGAAAGTTTTTCCTGAACCGGTTTGGCCATAAGCAAAAATGCAGACGTTGTAACCATCAAGGACCGATCGTATTAGTGGTTGGGTATCTGAAAATACCTCCTCTGGGAAGAGATAAAAATGAAAATTACAGTTTTTTTTTTAGTTTTTGTTTGTGTACTCAATTGAGTAGTAAAAGAATGATGAATCCGAGTTGACCCTTTAATATAATGGCTAACCTTGAGTTGCAGAAGGTCCGAATACTTTGTTAAAGTTGAAAGATTTACGACCTTTTCCATTCTTTGCTAGAGTGTTTATGCATATGGTTCCTTCTTCAATATGATCAATAGTACTCAAATGATCATATTGTCCAGGCAAGAACGGCCTGACACGGCAATAAACTCTAATGTTTCCTGGTCGAAATAAACTACCAAAAGTTAATTCTACCACAAAAGAAGTAGGACGAGTTGCAATAACAATAATACATAGCAGGTGAACTTACCCTTTAGGTCCTGAACTTGATTGTAAAGCTTCCGATTTTCCTCGAGAACTTTATGATAACCAGAAGCAGCATGAGCTAGCCCATGAATATGAAGGCCTGTTGAGAGTAGACTTAAATAAAATGATATTAGAAAAATAATATAGTCTGTGGAAATGTAACACCAGCAAGATTTTTACCCTGTGCCACATATAATAATAAAAATAAAAAAGGCAAATGAAGAACCAAACAATTCAAATTCCTACCAAGATTCTGAATTTCTTCATGGAATTTCATTTGCATGAACTGCATGCCAGTTTTTGTAGTAGAAAGAGTTTGCTTGAGCACCTAGACCAGAGTACTCAGAGATGAGCGTTTTTAGGCTTTACATAAAGAAACTAAATTGATAGAAAGAACGGAGAGTGCATCTGAGTTCCGTATAATTCTTACGGTGATATCTTTTTGCTGTTGATTAACGATTGAGTGCTGGTTCAATAGCCTGCGCTGAAATTCTTCATCGATCTTGTTCTTCTGTGATGTATCGTTTTTCTTCAATATTGTAAAATTCTTCTGTTCAGTCTAATTCAGGAAAGAGAAGAATAAGATGAACATTCTCGGAAAAGTAGACACATATTCTCCACAGCAGGTAAATTTAATGGACTACCTTAAAACTGGGTGAAGAGGGCTTTATGAAAGATTTGTTGCTATGAGAAACCGTTGCGTCCCTAAAGCAAGCTTTCTTCTAGAAACGAACATACAAGAAACGGACCGAATAAGTATCCAATCCTAAATCTATAGCATTCTTTGAAATAACATCATCACATCATTAACATTTATGTCAGTTTGTATGTGTGAATGTTGTTCAGAGGGTATGCAGAACAACAGCGAAGAAAATAAATTATACCTGTTCAATTTGGCTTCCAATACGATTCTCAAACTCCTCCACTACCTTACTTAATACAGATTCGACAAGCTGCAAAATGCCAGAAAATTACCAGTTCAGAGACCACAGTACCAACAATTTCATATTTCAAGATTTCTCAGTCGAGAAACAAAAGGTACGCATCGAGGAAGTTTACTCATATATTCTCAATTTACTATAGTATTTCTCATAATATCTTAAAAAAACTACATGCTTTTGTGTGTGTGTGTGTGTGTGTTTCTCTCATTGGATTTACAGTTACACTAACATGAGTTAGCCATACTTACATTTGGAACTTCTTCAGGCTTCTTATCCAATAGAACCGCACGAACGAGCATACTCAAGGATGAACCAGACTGCAAAAAATAAAAAGTATGAATAACATGAATGTCTATGTGCTAGAGTAGACATAATTCAACTCAAAACCAACAGTTTACTCACTGTTCTATAAGAATCTTGCTCGTTGCATGCTCCATTCTGAGATTTCTCGTTCCTTGATATGGAACACGTGAATGGCTCAGAGTTCTTGCGAGCAAATTGTTTTCCTGAATTACTACTAGTTCTAACATTTCCACCAAATTTCCAGCTCCCATTTCCTCCTGACTGTTTCCATTCATTGTAGGACTTGAGTGCCAAAATACAATTCACGACCCTTGAAGATTTCCCTCCCTAGGAACAATTGATGATCATCCAATGTTAATGCCGGGAAAAAAAACAAAAAAGCTGATACTATGAATGCTAGACTAGATCTCTTCATCTCTGCATACCTGCTCCAAATCAGAAGCCTCAAAATTAGGCATTCCCATCTCTTCAACGGCAACAAGAAAATTCCTCACATTCTCAAAATATTGATATGCAGATAACGCAGCACCATCAACAACAAGAACTGCATCAGATGGGCTTTCAACGACCTGATGAAGATCCGGATCAAAATACATACGACATAAACATAAAAAATCTTAAAAATAATATGATCAGAATCATTCAATTCAATGACCTTTTGCACAGCTCCAGCCTCAACTTTATTAAGTGCATTGCACAGAATTATTCCACTTCTTAATCCAAGCCTAAATTCTTCTTCAGAAGGCTCCGCTGGCAAATCTTTCGCCGCCACTACTCCAATCAGTTTCCTCAGCCACGCCGCAGCTTCGTATCTTCTTATTGCTGCATTCACAAACTCAATAGTATGAAATGCAGATGCTTGATTCCGTGCATAGAGGTTTGTGGAAGCAGAATTGCTCAATTTTCCACCAAATTCGTATGAAATAAGTATCAATTTCAATTTATATTTTTTAAGCCAAACCAACAACGATAAGTGTAATTCATCCTCATCTCTAAACCAAATTAACACACAATTCAGAAAAAAAAATTATTAAAAAAAAAAAAACCAAGTCTCCGTTCTCTTAACATATCCACGTATCTAAAACCAGAATCCTAACATCAAACCAAAAAAAAAAAAATCAGAAGCTTTTGGAGTTGAAGTAGGCATGAAAATTAGCCGAGAATCCTGAAAATTTTACCTTCTTCTTCGGCTCGGCGAGCATCCAAATCGAGGGGGCGCGATCGGGTGCCGTGCTGCTGTAGAACATCCTCCACGACTGACGCCGCCGAAAACGGCAATGCGCCTTCAGTCGCCGCCATTTAATAAAACTGAGAAGTTTCTCCAATTTCAATCGCAAAGCAGAAGCATTAATTCAAGGATGATTTAATAATTATTTGAATAAATGAAGATGGGAGATGAAGGTCGATCCAGGTACATTCAGTATATCATATCATATCATATCAAATCATATCATATAAAGAAAGAAAGAATAGTTCGCTTTTGTTCTCACTCTACAACACTACAGGGAAGCAATGGCCATGGCTACTACTCTCTCTCTCTCTGAACTGGAAAAGGCTTCTTCATCGCTTTATAGTTGGACTAGTGACGCTGTGAGTATCCCACTTTTGAATATTTATTTATATATATATATATCTTTGCTTGCTTAAAACCTCCCACGTTCCCTTACCGAGCCTTGCTCCGAACCGCCAAAAAAAAGAAAAAAAAAAAGCCATACATTTTCATACTCATTTTATATTTATATCGTACGTTGCCTTTATTTTTATTTGAGGATAATACTATGAAACATTTTAAGGTAAATATATTCTTTTCCATAATACTATTAAATACTCATAGTTGTACTTGCATTACTAGATTTTACATGAAATTTATGTTACATTTTTACTCTCTCCGACCATAAACAGAATCTTTCGACACGCGTTTCAATTTTTATAATATGTGGATGTTAAATTGATTTTTAATCTCACTTCATGTAGCGTATATTAAAGTGAAATTAATACTCTATCCGTCTCAAGTATTACGACACATTTCTTTTCGGTACGGAACTTAAGACGTGAGTATTTAGTGTGTAAAGTGTAATGTGTATAGGGATGTGATATGGTTTATGTATTTAGACATATTTTTAAACTAGAGCATCATATATGCATAAAAATATATTTATGTTTGATCTTAAATGAAAGATCGTATCAAAACCTTTAATTTGGTATAAAAATCATAAAAATCAAATAACAAACGAGAAAGTTATGATAGTTTAAACTTTTAGAATTTAAATTATATTGGGATACGTGCTGAGAGGTGAGTGGATGAGATTTAATTAGATAATATTAAGTGTAATATGTGATTTACTAATTGTACTATTAATTAGCTAATTATTTTCCAAAACTGAAATGTGTCAGAATACTTGAGACGGAGAGAGTATTAAAATAATTTTTTATTGACTTTTGAAAGTGAAAAGAAAATTATGAATATAAACTTATGTCAAAAAAATGAGTTGTTCACGTGTTTAGTAAACAACAGCCAAAGGGGTATTTGGTAGTATTTTAGTAATACTAGTAGACATTAATTTCAGGAGATTGTATGAGATATGTGTGTGTGTGATTGATATATGTGGCGGTGTAGTTGAAAGAAATCTTTTATAATACTTTAGGAAGTTAGAACATTAAATCTTAGATTTCGGTTACAAAGATTGTGGAATGTTTTTTCCTTCTTTTTGCCTTTAAGCCAAATAGGAATAAAATGTCCACATCTGTAATTAAATCCCGCGTTTTTTTTTTTAATTTTTTTTCCATTTGTTCTATTCTGTTAAATTCTGCTCACTACTTTTTTTTTCTTCTATAAAAGTCATTTCCTAATTTGGGAATATTTGTTAGTGGCTTAGTGCGATGGTTCATCGTTTTTCTTGCTCTATAATCGATCCTTTGCACCAAGAAAATATCTTACTCTATTAACATTTTAACATTTAGGGGTCGTTTGGTATCCATATACGTATATCAAGTATGGATATCAAAATGGCTCATACCCATACCTTGTGTTTGGTATATCAGTATATGGATATCAAAATGATATCTTTGATATACTAATATCTCATATTTAGTCATTTTCATATACCAATATTAGCAGAGGTATCACTCATTTTTTTTTCCAAACTCATTTCTAAATATGCCCCCATCCATTCCTTCTCTAATTCGTAAACTCCTTCTTTATAAAATAAAATAAAATATTAATTAATAAATAATAAAAATAAAATAAAATAAAATATAAAGTGAATTAGTAATTAATTAATTATTTTATTTTATTTTATAATTATTATCTATAATAATTAAAAAAATTATAATAATTAAATTCTATAATTGTTATTCATAATAATTAAAAAATTATAATAATTAAAATTTATAATTGTTATTTATAATAATTAAAAAAATAAAAAAATATTTATTTTATTATTTATTTAATTCTTTAATATTTTATTTTATTACTCCGTATTTGTTAAAAATAATTAATTATTTATTATTTAAATTTTAGTTTTTTAATAAATAATAAAATAAAATAGTAATTATAACCTTAAATTATTATTATCCTCAATTACCAAACTCACTTAAAACACTAAATATTTATGTGTCGAAAAGTTATGTAACAATTTCAAAGGGATGGCGGGAGTATTAGATATCAATCTCATACCCATACCTGAAATTTGATATTCATACCTTTATTTGATATCTGATATACTAGTATATGGATACCAAACGACCCCTTAATATACTGAATGATTTGTTAGATTACATTCTTGATAATTTCACATTTTAGACAACTATAATAATAATGTAATTAATTAATTTAGCATGGGGAATTGACCAACGTTAAGCACTAGGTTGGCAATTGGTCATTTTCATGAAATATTGGTTGGAAAATTGATGTCGAAAATTTATAAAAATTATATATATATATATATATATATATATATATATATATCACCGAATACAACAAACTATAAGAGCTTATATTCATTCGACGTCTGTAGTTACTTTCTACTACTTTTTTTTACTAAAGTTTTTGCTTTCTTTGATTCTAAGCAAATAATTAATCGGAGATTGTTTAGAAGTAAGGTGATAATATTTATTAAAATAGGAGTACTATATTTTATGATTTTTTCAGAGCCTTATTTAGAGCTAAGGTCATTATCGTTCATTCACACTTTCGACTCTACAACTAACTAACGTTCGAATTTTTCTTTTAAACTGTGGTTCGGTTCCGAACCTCACAGGTCCGGACGTCTCAGGTTTAGAATGCAAAGAAAATCGGCACTTTTTTTTTTTTTTTTTTTTTTTTTTTTTTTTTGCGAAAAATCTGGAAATGTTAGCAATTTTAGCTAATTTTGTTTTCAATTAATAGGATACATGTTTTTTTTTTTTTTGTATTCTGACATGACATGCAATATTTTTAATAATTTATTTTTTCTAAGATCTTAAGAAAATCCTTAAAGTGATAACAATGTTCGTATGCAAATAAATTATAATATAAAAAAATAAGAACAATGCTTAAAAGTATACAAAATTATATATATATATATATATCAATTACGATGAGTTGGTGATGGACAATTATATTTGTGCTACAATAAAAATGTAATGAACGAAGTGGTTTAGAAGCTATCTTACATGGGTGTGGGGACGATACGATTTGGATACGGGGATATAGATTTTTAAAAATTTAAGGTGCAATTCATCAAAGATACGTCTATATATTTTATATTTTATTATATATAAATCTTTTTTATAAAAATAAAAGTCATAAATTAAATACCACACTAGAAATATCAAATATCAATTAAAATGAAAATTTCAATTAAACCCATAAATTAAATATTATGTTAATTTTGTAGTTAATTTAAATTTTAGGACAATACATATAAAAATATAGAAAACCCCAAAATATAAAATTATTCAAAAAAAAAAAAACTTCAAATGCACCCTAAAAATGCACCGGATTCTTGAGGCGGATGCACCCAATATGCGTATCCTATTAATTTTTTTTAGGATTCGACAAGTGTCGTATCCAGTGCGTATTCCAAACGAATCGCACTCGCACCCATATCCCTCACATATCCAATATTGCAATATGGTATTCTTAGAAGAATCCGTGCATTATAGTTTAAAAGTAACGAAATAAAAGTATTGTATGCATATACATGAAATAATTAGAAGTTTCTTAGGTTGGTTTTTGAAATGTAGCATAACTTTAAAAATTATTAAAAAAAGAAAATTAGAGTACAATATGAATTAATTCACTCTGTGTACATAGATATGAGGTGGATAATACCGTGTGTTGAAATTTAGTGTAAATTAATCATTTTATCCAAAAGAGGAAATGCATAGTTTTGTCCTCTTACAAATAAGAAAACAAAATTTTGCCCAAAATATAAGCTTACATAACATTTGCCTATTTTTTATGTGGTGGGACTATTTTGCCCTTGTATGCTAATAGACAAAAACAATATTTCTCCCTCTTTCTCTCATAATTCTTTACGGGTCTCTCTCTTAATTTGAATCTCTCTTTTTATCTCTCTCTCTAAAAGCTACAGCCTCCTCTCTCTCTCTCTCTAAAACCTTACAACCACCTCTCCGTCATCGGCAACTTGTTGCAGGCACACCACCGCCGCCGAAATCCACCGACGTAGACGGAGGCGGCAGCCGCTGGCCCAACGCCGACCTTATCCATCTCGATTTCTCTTTCTTTCTATCTTCGCCATCGATTGGTTGTGAGAAAGCAGCAGCCGCCGCAGAGTAAGGGCTCCCCAGGCGAAGCTCCCTGTGAAGCCTTCCACTCCGGCTAAGGATGGTGGGCGCCTAATATTTTATTTTTCATGGGTTTTAGTATTGCCCTTCAATCAGTGTTGAAGAATTGCCCTCGTCTCATTTCTTCGTTTCTTTGTTGCCACATAGAGTATTTGTGGAGAAAACAAAGCGGGACTTTAGTCTTGATGGTTAGATTTTTTTTTTCCTTTTTTTTTTTTGTCAATTTGTGAGGCATTTGTTGGCAACCCAAGGCTTTTCATTTTGCTATTTGCTTATGTGCTTGTTAATAACGTGAGAATTAGTGCTTGTAATGGTCATTTTGTGGTCAATGGCTGAACTTTTCAAATTTCCTTCTAATTCGTGAAGCACAAATAAGCATATGAAATTTTAGTTTTGATCCTAGCACATGTAGGAAGGGGACACACACAAAGTTTTTGTTTAATTGACTGAGTGGTAAAACATAGTAAGAAATATGAATTTCTTACGAAATAATAGGTAAGAAAAGAGTTAGAAAATATAAGAATTTGAAAAATTCTTACCAAATGGAGTTTGGATTTATTATTGTTTTTTTGTAAGCAAAATTCTTACCACACGATTTAGAAAGGTAAGAATTTGACACATTCTTACTAAGTGAATTTGTCAAATTCTTACCAAATGAATTGGTCGAACATAGGAAATTGTTAGAGAATGTAAGAATCTGATATTTTTCTTACTTTATTTTGTTTGATAAATTGGTAAGAATCTGACATTTTTCTTATGTTATTTTGGTAATAAAAGACTGAGTATTTAGAGTTTAAAATTGATGATTATTGTTGTTCTTGACCTATTTTGTTGCGGTAGTTGCAATTTCGTGGTAAGAAAATGCAAAATATATGACTTTGATCCGTTAAAGGGCTGGGGTTTAGGTTCTAATGCTTGTGTTTGATAATGATAGTTAGTGAGAATCTGATAATTTCTTACTGTTTTTCAAGTTATATAAGAATTGCATCATTTCTTATTGTAGGAATTATTTGGCTGACGATGGTTATGAGATGCAAAAGACGAGAAGATATCAATTTTATTACTAAATCTGTAGTTTTTTTTTTGATAATTTTTTGCGGTTTCTTAGTAAGAAAACTAACAATTTTCTTACTAACACGTGTAATTTATTATCATTTCTGAAACTAATAATAATGCCTTAATAAATGATTAAGTAGTAAGAAATGTGATGTATTTCTTACCAATATGTGTGATTTTCTTACCATCCCCTTTACAATCATTTTTTTTCTTCTTTTTTTCAAGAATTTGGAGAATTTGTCAAATTTGTTACCAAAATTATTCGTAAGAAATTCCTAAAATATTATAAGAAATTATAATATTTCTTACTAAGTTATTTGGTAAAACGTAATGAAAGATAAAATTTCTTACCAAATGCATTTTGTCAAAAATTCTTACCAAGTGAATTAATAGAACATAACAAATTATAAAAAATTCTGACGAAACAAGTAGAAAAAGATAAGAACTTGATGATTTCTTACCATGTTATTTGGTAGAAAAAATCAAAATATTTTGTGATTCCTTACAGTATTTGAAAAAAAAAACTACTAAAATATGAGTGGGAGAACGAAAATTGAAAAAATAAATAAATTGATTTTGGCTTGAGGGGTATTTTAGTCTCACCATACAAAAAATGGACAAATATTGTGTTTTCTTATATTTTGGGCAAAATTTGGTTTTTTATTCTCAAAAGGGATATAATCGTTGTTGCCTCTATCCAAAAAGTGAAATTCCTAAAAATATTAATATCTACTCCCTCCGTCCAATTTTATTTCTCTCATTTTCCTTATTGAGATATCCAATTTTCTCATTACTCAAAAGGGAAAAAAAAAAAAAAAAAAAAAAAGAATGTATACAAATGTCTTGTTATTTTTATCGGGCAATCACAACACACTCACACACAAACGTACTTGGTTATTGTTCCTACTATTCATTACTCCCTCAATTTCTTAGTTATTGTGTTCATTCCTTTCGAGACTAATAAATTGGGACGGAGTGAGTGAGTATTACTATATTATCCGACTTTGAGATTTTTTATTTTGATAAAACTCAAATACACGTGGATGTGATAAAATGATAAACAAAGCCACTACTTATGTTATGTATACGCAATAGTTGCTACTTAGTATTGTCATAACTACATTTTACTTTGGAGCCATAATTATTATTTCCATAAAAATTGCAAATGGAGGTCCATTCCCACTTCCTCACTTTTGTGGTACACCATAATTCATGCAAAATGTTTTTATTGCCAACATCAAATTAATAATTTTACTTATTTGTCTTTTTTATGAATCCTTGGGAATCCCATGTGATATTTCTGTGTGGTGTTAATTAGAACTATGGTGTAATTTTACAATACCGTGTATTGTGTAATTTTAGGGTCTTGCATAATTTGGATCGTCAGAATAGATGCCATATGATCTTAGTAATTTTAACAAATAAAATAATCTCAAACATTTTTTTGTGATCATGCTAAGGTTCTAATAATACAAAATAATACCTTCTAAAATAGTAAAACCTTTAATTAATAAACTTCAAGTGTGGGCCAATCCCACTAATTCCTAACCAAGCCATATACTTGAAATATCATAACCACAAAAAAGTTCGAGATTTTAATAACCACCTAAATCAATCCAACTTTTGCTTGTAAGAATAAAGCATGCTGTTTTTATTAATTATTTATAACTTTATTTTGTATATATATTATGTTAGGGTAGGGTCCATGAAGCATCCTTATAAATGATAAATCATGATAGCAATGGCACTCCTTCATAACTTTTCACTTTTACAGCCCATGAAAACATGATGAAGACAAGATATCATTCATTTCTTTATTCGGACATTATTAATTTTGTTCTTTTTTTTATTACTAAACAACTTATTATTGATAACTTTGTTGATAATGATATTATAACTACGTTTGTTAATCCCTTTTGGTCTATTCTCTAAATGAAAGTTAATTGCATTCGTGCTGCTAATCACATGTGTGCAATGAATGTTTGGATGAATAAGATATTTAATCATTATTAGTACTTTTACTATTCATGGAACTTATTCAATCAAGGAACTAATCTCCAAAAATTTAAGTTTGTGATTCTTGTATCTCTATTTCCTACAATAGATTTAGATTTACAGAAGTACTTGTAAGCTAAATGAGCTGTTGTCTCCCTCTCTTATGTAAATATTTATTCCAATCCTTAATTAATCTTCTTAATCCATCATCACGATGTAGGACACATCTTGGCCATAATTTGCTTTTTGTAGATAAATCTTGGACATAATTTAGGCAATAAAAGAAATCAGTGACTTGCTTGTTGAGTTGTGGAGCTAAAAATACTTGGTGATCCAACTAATTAAGGTTGAAACTATAAATACTTGTCTTATCTCTTATGATTGTATTCGAAAATTAGACTAGTCAACAATTCTGGCTTAATAGTGTCCCTAGATTACTTTGTGAAGAAACGAACTGAGTGAACAATTCTCGTGTATTTTTCTTACTACTAGTAATGGTTTAATTTGAAGGGCTTAATTTGATGAGCATATTCTATATTAGTGCAATGAGAAATGGACCACATCATGGATAGGAAACGAAAGAATAAAAAGAAAAATGGTCCTAACTAATTAATAAAAAAAAAAAAACCTTTAGAAGTGGGACATGCTCCTCGTTAAGAGGCATATTCTTAAAGTGGTTAATGACTTGTCACTAATCTATGTGGTGATGTGTGATACAACTAGATTGACTTTTACATTAGTACAAGGATAATCACACTTACTAATTCAATTAGGACTTAATATTCAATTTCTTATTAGGTCAAATGGGACCCAACTACATAATGTAGTGTTTTATCAATTATTCTCTTGGGAAAGCCGAAAGAGTCATTGGCACGGTTGTTAGATGCTTCATGAATTTCATTTTCAAGAATCCAATTTTGTGCAAAATTAAAGAAGAAAAGGGGATGGGAAAAAAAAAAGTGTATTATCAATAATTTTGGAAGAATGTGGTCTGCATATTTCAACCAAATCACATGCACTTTGAGAATTTTTGACAGTGGATTGGTGCACAAGTGATTCCATTCTATGCTACCATCATTGTGCCTTGTGTTGTGCTGTGTCCAACGACTTAAGGAAAGTTTAATAGCAAAGTATTTTATGTTTTTTTTTTCCTTTAAAAAAAATGAAGTCGAAGAGTATTTTCTCCTTTAATTTGGAGAGAATAGTTTTTCCACATGTATATTCATCCTATCTAGGATAAGATCACTATATATACATTTTTCTACCTGCCCCAAAAGTTCGAGATAATTACACTCAGGGAGAGTTGCTAAATAAATTATAGTAGTACTCATTTTGCAATTTCAACACCATTTTTTATTATGTTTCTATTGTGGAATGATGCAATTTCATACACAAATTTCATTGAAGAAAAAGATGTTGAATTTGCTACAAATCAAAAGGTGGAGGTATCATGGTGTATAGACAGTTTGATGTGTTCTTTTAGACACGAGAATTAATGAAAATATGTAAAATGTAAAAAGTAAAAAAAAGAGTTAACTTTTTTTAAAAAGGAAAATGAGACGATATTGATTGAATAATTCAATCAGGAAAGCATAACGCAATTTATAGGACGAAGTGCGTATTTTGTTACTCCGTATTAAACTCTCCATTTGTGCCAAATATGTAGTTCAATTTGCAGATAAAATTACACAAGATATTCAACTAAACTTCTCATGACTCCATTTAATCACAATTGGTACTCTTTTTCGTCTAGGAAAAAAAATATAATGACAACTTGGGCTTGCAATAACATAAAAAAATCCTCTATCCCGCCTTAAATAACTCATTTTGTTAATATATCTCACATATTTTCAAAAATAGGGTCATAAGCTTTTCAAAAAGAGGGTCATAAGCTGGGACCGAGCGAATGATTTTGGAGGCCAAGACTGACATGGATTTATATCACTGGAAAAACAATATTAGTAAATAAAACCAGACCCCAAAATAAAATAGTTTATATCAGAAGTCTAAAAAGTCCAAGTCCACAAATATCCAGTTAATTTCATAAAATTATCCATGAACTCGTACAGAGTCCAAATATTGGACAATTTTACAACGAAAGAACTGCAAACATCGTATCATGTTCTGTACAAGTAATCGTTGTCGTCATCATCAATGTAACAAGTGTAAAAATACAGAAACAATCACTAGTGAGGTTCATAGACAGATGCAGTCCAAGGGCAAGGATCGTATCATAGACACAAATCATATGTACTATGTAGAGAAGATTGAAGCAAGAGATGTACCGATTATAATGGTTGATGGTGTGGATCTGGAGGGAACAATGTAACCAGAAATCGGTGAATCATTTCAAAACTGGTGAATGTGATTACAGCAGCCGGAGTCGTCCTCAAGAGGTTGGTGGCACAACCACGATAGAAACCACGGATTCCATCTTGATGGAAAACCTTCCTGATGCAGTCAACAACACCTGAATATTTTCTCTCGGAGTGATAACCTTGTTCTTGAAGTCTCGAACGAACAACCTGTGGTGTTGTTAGGGGCGTGAAACTGAAAGTTACAGTGTGTTTATTGAAGAATACGTTTTTGGGATAACACCAACTAGGAAGAATGGTGAAAAGTACACGTGTTTCACAAGCTCAATTTGAGAAAATACCAGAACAAATTGGATGATCACCCAAAGAATGATTTTAGATATCGTGAAACTTACATGTTTGACACATATCAAGTAATGAATTTATCATGTAGTTGTGAATAAATAACCCCTGAGCATATTTCAAAGTTTCTTCAGGGTTCTTCTACATTTCGGAACCCAACCAGCATATATTCAACAAAGTTATCAACATTGTTACATCAGTGTCATGGTAATTTCTGATCTCTACTCGGAGTCTTAGTTGTATTTATACTAAGCAGGTATAATCAGCTTCAAGGTTTGAATATTTTCCATATAGCTTAGTAGATGATAAAAATCCAGATTTAGAGAAAATTATAAGTTATTACCATAAATAATCTAGACAGAAAAAAGATGGATCTCTTATTTACCAACCTCGTGTGGGTATGTCAAGGTCGAAGCAAATATTTTTGAAACTGACGAAGCTAAAGCAACATCACTTGCACTGAGTTTATCAGTCGTCGTGTTACCTACCATCATCAACAAAAATTCAAGATGGCATTATTTTACTGAGGTGACAAAAGTGGCATCACAGAGGAATAAGGAAGCTTCTCCTTTTTCCAAGTAAAATCTAGCAGCTAAATACCTTGTTCAGCTAGATAACTCTTTATCTTCTCGTATGTTGGAAACTGAATAGCAACATGACTAATACCAGCCAAAGCTGGAACTAGACCACTACACACCATGAGAAGCAAAACAGCATATCAAGAAACCATTCCTTTGATAGAAATACTAATCCAACATAATCTATCAGCATCCTTTAAGAAAGAGATATCTAACCTATACAATCCACGAATACCCTCTTCATGGGCAATTCTTTTTAAGGCAGACAGTGTACTCGTATATGGCACCACACCTGTTCCTGTTCTCATCCCTTGGGTCTACATATAAAAGAGAATCATTGAGCTTTAAATTATCTTTATCTTTCAAATATATATATATATATATATATATATAAGTAAAAAGGTTCTATTAGTAAGTGCAATAATTTTATGCTGATGGCAGAGAGATGCAAAACTTCAATGATTCTGAATTTTAACTTTCAACAGCTGAGTCAAACATGTGTATAGTTTGTCTAGCTTGCCATGATACTGTCTCCCAAAACCTAGCACCAAAGAGGAGTTTTTCTCATGTCTCATTTTCCAGTTCCAATTTCCCTATCCTCCATAGATACATGACAGAAATTGCTTGCTTTTCTACTCTCCAGCTTGATGATAAAACATCAAACATCTATCCCAAATGAGCCTATGACCTATCTCTAACACATCCTTAAGGATCTAGTAACAAATTATATCTTCCATAACTGTTCTAATATCTATAATTATTAATTTGAGACCTGAAAATAAGAATATGAAGCCATATTGATACACAGATTTGTAGCTAATTAACACAAATTCCTTTGACAATGTACAAATATCTCCTCCAGACAACTTTAAGCATTTAAATTTTGCAAATGGAGAAAAGATGCAACATCAGTCAGTAGTTTTGCATAAATTTCTGATTGAGAGTAACTTCGATATCCTTTATTGGCCCAACAAATTAACACAAAGTTGAGCATATTCTATTCCTTTAGTCAAGCGTATTCAGTTGCGGTTTACAAACACATGTAAATAATAAACTAGATTTAAAGTTCAAAACATATTAGCCACACTTTTACCAGCAATAAAAAGCATCACAATCTAGATCTAGAAAAAGACAATATGCAATGATAATGGCCAGAAAGAAATACCTCAATCTACAAAAAGACGAGATGCAATGATAACAACCAGAAAGAAATACCTGAAACCTTGTTTTGACAACCCAAAGAGGATTTGTCGTAATTGCTGTTGCAGCTCCAGCACCAGAAGCAGCAGCCATATTTGCACCAACAGAGAGCTGATGATTTACATCTAGAAATCCCAGAAGCATCATTACCACCATGTTGACGCTCAAAGAGGCCATCTTATAAATATCCACTTATATATAATCATCTCAAAATAAAAACCTCACAAAAGAAACGCAGGTAAAGAACTGACCTTCAGAACCAAGAAAGCTCTTCAATTGTTCATAAATAGTGAAATACACCTGTAAGAAATCAACTCTAAGTTAATTGTCGAACTTTTTCCATTTAAAAAAACGAGTAAATTTTCACATTTCTGAACATCTGGACAACTAAAACCACGAACTTACTGCCCAATTTGGAAACATAGCAAGCGTTGTAGGCGAGAGTCCACGATACATGCCACGTAATCCCTCCTTCTGAAATATCTGTTCTAAACTTCCTATTATAACACTACCTGGAAATTAAGAACAAACAACCATCCATCATAATGGTACCACAGCCCACAAAACAAAATTGCTACCAATGATTTTACATTACAGATATCAATATATCTTCAAACAGCCAATCGAAAGTGGACTTCCTAAATCTCATCTAGTACACAGACTGCTTAGTCCAGCAAAAAAGAAAACTTTTCTTACCTCTGTTATTAGCACTGGCAAGCTGGGAAAGCCCATGGACCTGCAACCTAGTCTTGATAACATCTAAAGGACACACAAAAGTAGCAGCAATTGCACCTGCACCAATCAAGTTGATCCTCATCATACTGGACTCATAAGTGATGCTAAGGGGAAAAAAGGGATAGTCTACACACGAAATTCATTTCTAAATTCCTCAAAATTTGAGAGTATAATTCCTTCCCACAAATCAAGTACGGCAGTAATAAATAACTTAATACTAACATCTAGTACTACCTTAATTTCTACTCGGTTTCTTAAAACATCATAAATGACTACTTATTGCATAGTAGTACGAAGGATATAAATTGACATACATTTTACCCTATTTCGATATAAACAAGCCAATGAAGTTCAAATCAAAACATTCAATCCATTGAGGAAAGAATAAACCAAACCACCACGGAATTGATTAAAGGAGGAAAAGAATAAGTAGAGAGCGCAAGAGTAGAGATATACCAGCCGCAGCGCCGGCGCCAGCATTACAGAGATGGCCCCTAGGACTAACGCTATGAGTATGAGCGGCCATCGATAAAATGACTACAATTTACCAGCGAAACTACGGCGAATTCGAAAACAGCAACAGTACATAAAACTTCAGAGAAGCGATTATTGTCGGCGGCGGAGTTGAAGGAGTCCTCTGTGGAGAGGCCGATCGCCGCTGAGAACAGCCGTAGCATGGCCGGCTTCAATAAGAAATCAATTCAATTGAAACAAATCTCCATGACTGTCGAGCAACAGCCTTTCCATATGAAAAATAAAAAAAATCCAATATGCTTGGAAAAAAATGGGTTAGTGTTCCTCAACAAAAATCTTAGCAACAGCTAGAATTGAGCTGGTCTGGAGTGTATTGAAGGCGATAGAATCGAGGATCAGGATTGAGAAGAAGCAGTTGCGATAAGATCGTTGATTGCTGAGTGGGAATTCACTCTCTGCATCCGCTACCAAAGGGAAGAGAGGAGAGGAGAGGAGAGGAGAGAGAGAGAATTGAAGATGATAATTGACTTCAACTTCTTAACCAAAAATTTTATACCACATTTAATTCAATTCCGCCATGAAAATTTATATTTTATGCTTTTATGGGAGCTTAAAAAATTTAATTATGTGACCAGAAAATATTTGATGCACATTTTGTGCAATTTACGATTTTCATTGAAGAGTAAAATTTAGTGAAGAGCATAGCGAGTGGGCTTTTAATCTTTAATTAAAAAAAAACAAATTGACATAGCAGTACTATAATATTGGGAATTGAATATTCGGCTTTAAAGCAAAAAGGATTACAGTATTCAAATTCGAATCAGTTTCAGCCACTCATATGGCGGCTTTTAAGTATGTGACGGACGATTCGCCGCAGTGGGCCCCGCGTTTTTTTTTGCATATACTGTACATGTGCTTATACATGAAAATTCAATTCAAGTAAAGATTACTAACATCATATCATCTACTATGTGGTTATATTTTAAGAGTAATTACATCTAAATCACGATGACGTAAAACGATTAAAAAAATGGTGTGACACGAGGGATCACTTAGGATTTTCTTGGCGTTTCTTCATCAATTGTTTACTACAATAATTTATGTCCAATGTATAATAGTAAAAATTTAGATAGCGACCTACTTCTAAATTCAATTCTATGGGATAGTTTCATGTTGAATAAGTTTTGTCTTATCGATCAAATCGTGAGGAACACAGAAGTTGGTAGGATTTATGAAATTTAACTTCTAGCATAAAAATATAAATTCATGTAGAATTAATCATATTACTCCGTAGAAGAAAAGGGAGAAAGCAAAATACTCTCTTCAATGCTTACCACAAAGGTCCAAACTTTATGCAATAACCATAAATTCGTAGGAACCTAATTATTATTATTATTATTATTATTATTATTATTATTATTATTATTATCGGAATGAGAAATCGATGAACATTCTACAATTGCGAGCTTAAATAAATCTAATAAAAACTTAACTAATTTGTCTCAACTAATTCTTGAAGAAGGAATCCAGCATCCATATGAAGACGGGTGTTGGGAAAAAAAAGCAGTAGTATACGACAAATAGAATGTATCAACTCCCAACTATTATTATTATTATTATTATTCACTAATAACTGGCCTTTTGTTAGATAAATTTAATCTCCAGAATCAAAATGTCTAGGGTTAGAAAAAAACACAAAGATGAAACCAGCCAAAGCTAGACTGCCCAAATTAAGCACTAACGAAAAATGTCCTACATTACTACTGGGCTCACCATAAACAGGCATGGATAATATTAGGGTTCGAAACCTGTTCTCTTAACTGATCGTGTTCGGACATCTTGCTTGAAGCGATGTTTGAACAATCGAACGCAGCTTCTGCGTTGATCATAATTCGTCCAAAATGGTGGATAATAATAATCCCTGTAAAAATTCACTCCTGCTGCCCCTCTCTTTATTCCAGTCTGTCGATGGGGTTGGTTGTATTCTGCAATATGAACAAAAACTACATGAACACTATGCAGTAGCCTATAGCTGGGGAGATGCCAAATAACAGTGGCGATGACATATCAATATGTATAGTATAGCTCGTGCTTGCTAACTCGACAGTAGTCAAATTAATGCTAGTATCTATATACAGCATGTGATACACGACCAAGAATCGAACTACTAATCAAGCAACATCAATAGCAAGTGTGTATGCCGTCAATGATGTCTATAATGCGGTTGTTTTCACAGTTTTCATGAAATTTGGTATTTCTTCATCCATAATTAGTTCCAGGCATCAATTGAGTTAATTATCTAACTTTCTAAGAAACACATCTCTGAAAGTTGTCTTCCAAGCAACGGATGAAAAGTAGAATAGTTTAACATCACATGCCAGCCCCGAATTCACAAAATAATACACAAAAACCACAAATTTATGAGCACACTGCAAAAAGAAGCCAAGTGCATTCAAATTACAGCACATCAATTTGTAAAATGTATAATATACTTAGTCTTGAACAGCAATAATTATCATCGAGATAGAAAATGTTAACTGTAGCAGCACATATGAGGACATCCACAACCGTGCAAGAACATATACTCCTTCACTATGAACTTAACTGATACCAGCCCTCTCCTTCATGGGTCTGGCAGGAGAAAGTATATCCAGTGAAAGGAGAGTCATGGCCATAGGGTTTGCTTTCATTATCTTTTATGTCTTATCAAAATAACTGTTATCCAAGTTCTTTTTGTCGGAATTATAGAGGTTTCGTCACTAGTTAGGGAGTTGAATCTTTCATAAACATTTAGCAGCTCATCTACTGGCAGAGAATCCTACAGACTGCACTATCATAAGCTTATTCCATCCCTATAAATGAATAAAAAAGATTTCACTACCATTTCTCAAAAACATCGCATTGAAGTGCGTCTATCATTTTTTCTCTGCAAACCCCTTTACTCCATCAATTAGTCTGACCTGCCCATTTCCCAGAGAATCATGTTGACCTATTGGGGTTATATTGAAACTATAAAGTGCAGTTTCGAAACACAGTATGTTCCAAGTTGTCACTTGAAAGCTGCCACATTATGGGGGCAACAAGACTACCAGCCACCCATTTGAATCCCTGGTGGCTACTCATCATACAGGATACATAGACGATTATGTTGGTAAGTTTTTCACATCAATAACTTTGGCGTCTGTCATTATGAATGCTTGAGTTTAGGTCTATCTATACATGGCTAAGGGACGTTATTCACGTGCAAATGTGTCCAAGGATGTTTCAGCTATTCATCACTATGCAGTTGGCTGGAGAGATTGAGCACACAGTACATCCATCTCACTAAAAAAAAAAAAAAAAAAATCTTTTTTTGCTAGCCAGGTGGCTACTTTGGATAATAATCCTCAGATAATAGTCACTGATCGGGATCTGATTTTCAGACCTTTCTATCGGAAATATAGCAGCAGGTACAAAATAGGTCATGGGCACAAAATATCACCCGAAAAACTGAAGGGCAAAGGTTCTTAAGCATTGTTTGCAGCTCATTTGAGGTGTTCTGCATCCAAGAAATCAAAACAGCGCAGAAATTATAGCTTCATTGGGAGATTTCCATGGTCAGTTTATGGGATTCAGCCTTTAGAACTAAACTGTATTATCATTGGTACCAACCCTCTCCTTAATGTGAGGCATGCAAGAGAATAACCAGGGGAAGGATAATCATGGTCAAGAAATTTTGTTTGGTCTGTGGAAGTGGGAATGGAATCAGCTTTCAATATAATCACCTCGTGTAAGTCAATTATATTCTTAACTTAGTAGCTTCCCTCCACTATAAGTCTAGAGGTAGTTGTGCACATTGGATTTAGCAGTACATATAGTCTATGCCAAATCAAACCAAATCTCCAGTTGGGAAATAATGAAAACAAAATGCAACAATAGGTTAGTGTAACCAACAGTTTTAGGTTGATATAATGAGGCTTGCTTAAAACTAACTTGATTTGTAAAACTGAGTCCTCCTATCAAGCGCTTAATTGTAATGATATGCCTTGAAAATAGAAAATTATAGAGATCATACAACTTATTCCACCCTACAAAACATCAAAGCTTTGAGATCACATTTAAGTTAAAACAGAACCCAAAATATTACAAAATAGAAACAGTAGTAGATAAGTTTGTGTCGATCCACACCCTCAGAAATCTCCCATGCAGCCCCATTGGTGTTGATGCATGCTTCTTATATGTAAAGACACAATGAAGGCACATGGATAAAGCCAAAACTTCTGTCAATGAAAGTAAAATAATAGTATTCCAAACCATTTTCCATAAGGATCACAAAACTAAAAGCCAGTGAAATAAAGTTAAGTTTGATGTGTTTAAACCAAACTCTTCCTTTTTCTTCTTTTTCTTTTTTTAAATCGAAGCCAATCCATTATAAATATTAACCATGATTTCTGGATTGGGTTGGTTCAGTCCATTTAGAAGTTTCTCTGAACAACCCAACTTTTTTGAGTGGAGTTTTTCGAGTTACAAAAACAAAACTGATACTAACCCCAACAACCATAACTAGATATGATAAATATATTCACCTACAAAACCATTTAGACAATGACAAAAGGTATACCACAAATTTTGCAGAACTAGATCGATAGATGCTTAAAAACATTGATCATGACTCATCAATATGCACCTACCATTCGGTCTAGAGTCTATAATCTACTTCTGAAATTACACATAAGTGTACAACAAGCAGCGCATGTTGCTACACAAATGATTTGAAAATAACGAAAATGTTACCAGTCTCACAAGTCACAAGATCATATATAATCAAAAATTCATCTTCTTTACAGAAAAAGGATGCATACCCTATTGCAAACTAGGGTCAAGGCAGTAGGACCTAAGTCGATCAACTTAGGAAACTGGCATTTCAATGGTGTTAAGAAATGTATAAAGTCTGATGAGAAGAAGACAATGATGCGTACCTGTCTAAAGGAACATCTTCTGGACTCTCTACTGATATTAGGCCTGCTTGAGATGAAGAAGCAGCTTTAATGGTTTGAAGTTTGCAAGCATGGTGAGGATTGTTAACGAATGAAAGCAGCTTGGAATCAGTTACTGCATCAGGGGAAGATTCCACACAAGGAGACTCTTTAATAGAGCGCAAATGTTTCTCCTGCAAATCTTTTCTCAACTGAAATATTGTCGAACGAGAGCGAGTATTCCGATGCTTCTTGATGCATAAGGCGTATGTCAAGTTAAGGTCCATAACAATAAATAGAATATTGACAGTAACCATCTTTAAAGTTACACTTCAATTAATAAAAAAAATGATATAGTTCACAAACAAAGAACTACTTATTCACCTAAAACAGCTTCAAAGGATATCTTCAATACATTTTCGTGCAGCGTGATAACATGTGAAGCCATGTTTATCCGCACCTTTGTGGTACAAAAGGGACATATCTGTGATATAAAGCGCAAAAATTAAAAAGAGACAAAAAAAAAAAATCCAAAGAGAATAGTATAATGCAGATTTGTATATAACTGATGATCTGCAAGCAAGCATGAGACAAAATAGACTCAGACCATTCTTTTAAGTAACTTTTAATTCTCGACACAAAGATATTCAAAGAATAGGATTCTATTTCAACATCAGTGACAAGTATACCACACTTCTCTGTCTCTCTTTCCTCACGTCTTCTTCTTTCCCTTTTCTTATTTATAACTCCTTCCCACCGTTTCACCAAACAAACATGAAATGAACACCTTTTGAAGCTCAAAATTGTAAGCCGATCCACACTCAATCCACCCACAGAACCACCTATTGCTCATACAACTAAGAGCTTAAAGAATCCACTTCCTAAGACACTCGTAAGCACTTCTAAGGTGCCAATGATTCTTTACACTAGCAAACACTATTCGAGCCAAGTATGATCAAAACTATTGCTAATCAAAACTCTGAATAAATAACAAATGCAACGAAAGTGAAAGTATTACCCCGGGTTTAACCTCCATTCGGTGATCGGCATCAATGTGGCAGCACAGTCCAAGTACATCAAAATCCTCACAGCAAAATGGGCAAGCTAACTCTTCTGATTTCTCGTCGCTCTCGAAATCGTTCACTTCCTCCTCCCCGTAATCCCCACCCATTTCCTCATCGTCCTCGTCGTAATCATCTATTGCATCAATCACAAATTTAAAACAAAACAATAAACAAAAGATCACGGAAAAACTAAACCAATCGTCGACCGTGAGATTTACAGAGACGATAAGTAACGAGAAAAGCCTTGAACACTAACCGATACTGTGTCGGGAATAAGAAGACTGCTCAAATTCCACATACTCGTAAAATCGATCCGCCATTATCAATTCAATTAATTACTCTTGATGAAATTCAACAAGACATTAGTGGATGTGGATTCAATGACAAAAACGATAGGGAACTGAAAAGGAGAGTAAATTAGGAATCGATAGGGTTTGGGAATGGGTTTTTCTCCTGCTTCTTCCCCTGAACAGTGAGTTTATGCATAGGTGGGGAGAGAGAAGGGAATACCGAGAAAACAAAATGGCAGTTGAATCCGAATAAAATATGAAACGGGTTGTCGGGTCGGTCGAAAACTTGGATTCTTATCTGACCCGTCAATTGCCAAATCCCTCGCACTCACATCGCATCACATGTAGGACCCTCAATTTTAAACACAACAAGATAACTTGATACGAATACACACGAAATTAATGAGTTTGTGTCGAAGGCTTATTGGGTTCGTGAAATGAATATTAAAAATTAGGGCTGCAAACGAGCAGAGCTACTCGAAACTTACTCAGTACTCGACTCGGTAAAAGCTCGTTTGAACTCGAATTCGTTAATAAACGAGTCAAGCTCGAGCCCGAATTCGAGCTCGTTTAATTTAACGAGCCGAGCTCAAACTGTATGGTATTCGACTCGTTTGCTCGCGAACGTGTTCGTCTCGTATGTTAATCGAGCATGTTCACGAGCATGTTCGCGAACTCTTAATCGAACATCTAATCGAGCCTGTAAACGAGCTTTAGCATTTATGTGTAAAATTAATTTCAAATCACAATCAAAGCTAATTAGGCACTACACCACAATTATTATTAGAAAATATTAACTTATAACATTAATATATATCACCAATTATCATCAATTCATTTATCATATTGTACATTTATTTATTATTTTATAGTATTAAATAATTTTAATTTTTGTTTGATAAATTTCATTTTAATTTATCTTCATTTGGAATGTTAAAAAAAATATTTTAAATCATGTCTTTTAAGCGAGCTAAAAATCAAGATCGAGCTCGAATTAAAATAAAATTTGAGCTTTTCACGAGCCGGATTCGAGCTCAAATTCAAATCGAACTCGAGCCGAATCATTTATCGAATATTTAGCGAGGCGAAATCGAGCTGAATTCAAACTCAAAATTTTTACCTCGAGCCGAGCTCGAGCACAAATTTAAAGCTCAAATCGAACTCGAACCTAAGCCCGAACATATAAAATATTAAACGAGCCGAACCCGAGCCTGCCAATACTCGGTTCGGCTTGGCTCGGCTCGTTTGCATTAAAATATATTTCGATTGACTTTTGAGATAAAAAATGACTAATAAATGTGTGGGTCCATATCAAAATTGGATAAATCACATATATCACGGACGACCGAAAAATAAAACAAAAGCACCTAACATTTTAAACATCAGATTTTAAGTTAGTAATTTCCGAAATAAAGTTGATTCATATTTTTGTAAACTTAAATTATGTAAATCGCGTTTGCGATCGTTTGAAACCGAATTCTGATTTATCTATTATTTAAAATACTTTGTCTAATTAATACAAAAACATATTGCAAAAATCTAATATATATTGGATATTATTAATAATTTAATAAATGTAGTAAAGACTATTAGGAAAATCCAATTTATGATTGATAATTGTATAAATATAGTTGATGCATCATAATTTCATAACATATTTACTTAAAATATGTTTACAAGCATTAATATATGACAAAAACTTGTGTCAGCCGGAGGCACCGTGCGGCCGGACCCAAAGTGTCAATCTTTATACAGAAAAGTGCCAATTTATATGAATAAAAGTGTCAATCTTTAACATAATTATTTTACGAATAAAATGACAATTTTTAAAAGTGTCAATCTTTATACAGAAAAGTGTCAATCTATATGAATAAAAGTGTCATTGTTTTAGCCCGGCCGCACGGTGCCTCCGGCTGACCCAAGTGTGTCCCTTAATATATTAGACGAATGTTTCTCCTTCATTTTCTTTTGTTTCATTTTATTATCATTTATTTTCATTCACTTATCGTGAGTGTAATATTTTCCTTGAATTTTTCATATACATGGGCAATCACTGCCTAAATGCATAAAAAAAAATAAAATACTACTAATATTTAAATAAATGTATACTGCATGCATGGGATCATTAAAATAATGGTTAGGTTCTTGACCGATTATCCTTTTTGTGCATGTTAATTAAGCAAGGAGGGCTATTCGTTTTGAGAAAATCCATAAATAAATAAGGTTTGTTTGGCCATCATCAAGATGCTAAATTCTATATATTGATTTGAAGAATTCGAACTTGAATTTTTGGTTATAAAGATAAAAGATTACTCACTCTACCTCTATATTTCGAGATGAATTTTAGCTACAATAATGTTGTTAATTTTACACCTTAAAAGTTAATTAATTAATTCCAAATTGAAAATTTTATGGTCCTACAATGTAAACGAGCTATAATAAGGGAAAAAAAAAAGAAGAAGTAAGGTGCATAATATAATATAGTAGTTGATTCCTTACCCACCGTGAGCACCAACAGCTAATGTGACAGTATTACATTTAGGTTATTGTAGGTCCCGATAAATAGATATTGGTGTATGGGGGGGGAAACACCAATTAGCCAACAGTTTTGATTTTTCAAAACAGATTGATCTTACTGAGTCGTCACTGCAGTATATCAGAGCAGTTTAGTTTTTCCAGCTCAATCAGTAAACTGCTGAGCTTGCAAAACTAACCTGCGTGCGGAAGTTTGGTGGAAAGGTTGGCTAACAGTTTTCAAGACAGTTTTCAAAACAGTTTTCAAAGGAAACTGTAGTTCAGATAAGTGATGCAAGACAGGTTACTGTGATGCAGGTTGTGAATGTGCAAACTGTGTAAATGAATAAGTAAATAACAAGAGAGACACTAGGAGTTTTTATCGTGGTTCGGAGTAAACAGCTCCTACGTCCACGCCAGATTCCGTCGAATCTGTAATCCATTAACTTGAGATTTTTTGCTCCTTTTAACACTGGTGGAGGCCAGTCCAAATTTAAGTCTATATCTTAGACTGAATCTAGCACGATTCTTGAGTCGTGTCTCTTCTTACTTACATACAAACTATCATACAATCTTACTAACACTAAATGTTAATAGCTATCGTCGTAGGAATACAACTCAATCAACTACACTAGTTTTCCAACTTTGATGGTAGTGAAAGTGTGTGTGTGTGTTCTAGTAAGACAGATTCCAGAATGATTAGAAATCTACAATGATCAACACTTGGGAAAGCTCTAGTAATTTCGAGTGTTGATTGAATGAATTTTGGCTTGAGATTTCTGCAGCGTGTTGGCTCGTATATTGAGTTTCCCATACTTCAATCTGTAATGTGTTGAGGTATTTATAGAGAAGCATTTGAAATAGAGCCGTTGAAAGTGTGTCAGGATTTGCAGAACCGTACACTAACACAATTCTTGTCGTTGAATGTGAACAGGTTTCTCAACCACAGCTCAGGTTGGTCTTCACAGGTTTGAGCTTCCTATACCTCAAACTGTCTTCAGTCATCTGTAACCTTCGTGTGAGATCTTTTGGCATGGTGAGAGCAGGTTACATAGACAGTTTACTTAATGGAACAGTATGACAGATAGGGTTGTTTTAGGTACCAGGTTGCACTTGCAACCTTGACCTTTACATGAGCAACCTGTCTGATTAAAGCTTGACTGATCTAAACACGGAGACCAGCCTGTTCCAATTAAAACCTATTATCTAAGTGTGGTTTCTAATAGCATTATCAAAACTCAGTTTCAAAGGGTTCCCAACAATTTCCCCCTTTTTGATAATGCCGAAACCCACACTTTACATTTTGGTTTAGAGAAATTGAAAGGTTTGATGTCCAGCCAGCTGCATAGTAGAAAAAGTTAGAAAATTTAAAGCATAGCATGCAAATGCCTGGACAAAGAGAGATTGTCATCAGGAATCAAAAGATGATCATTTTTCATTTATAGTATCAACTGAATTGATATGCACATATTACAGAGAGTTGATACATTAAATGAAAACGATCAGGTTACTTCCTCACAGTCTTGAACCTTTCTTCAGCTATCGTTTCCTTGCTTACAGTTCCCATGGCTGCATATATGCTGTCGTGGATCGACCTGTACTCGTCACAGTTCGTGATTTTGCAGCCATACTGAGCTGCGACACTCCTAATGAAGGTATTGATTTGGTTGATGTCTGGAGTGTCAGTGCCGCAGACAATGGGAGGTTGGAAGGTCTCTATTTTAGGCGGATTGAGCGTGACCTTCTCCTTTGCAGCTTTCGCCCTGACTCTTTTGATGAATTCGCGGTCTGGGAAAGCTTGCAGCCAGTTGTGGAAAGCTGTCTTGGTGTTACCAGTGTAGCGGGGATCGATTTTCAACCAATAGTGGTGCAAAATGAACTGGTTGAGGAACTCGTCCCACAGAGGTTGATCTTCCACTGGTAGCCAATCTGTTGGTTCTCTTTTGTCAGCTTGTTCCTTGTAGCTTTCAAGGCCTTTGAAGCTTGCGACGCGAGCTTTGTCTTTTGCCCTTTATTTCTTCAGATCAGCCAGAAACAGCTTCTGCTTGCCTTCGTCTGCGCATTCCTCAGCAGTGTATCCAGCTTCTGCCATGAGCCGGATGAGGTTGGATTCAGCCGAAGCTTTCTCTTGAACAATCAGCTGCTTGGCAGTAGCAGGATGCGGGACAGCTGATATAGGTTGAGCAGTTGATACAGGTTGAGCTGCAGTTGGCATCACAGGTTGTGAAGGGCGACTCTGAAGAGGTTGAGCAACCTGTGCCTTCTTACTTCTTCCTGTAACCTGTGACTTCTTTCCTTTTACTTCCCCCTTTTCGGCATTATCATCGATGAGATTTTGAAGAAGGGTGTTCAGAGAGGACTGTTCTTGAGAGATCAAGGGCAGTTCTGTTTCTAGCTTTTCTTTGAATTGCAGCAGGGAGCTGATGTTCCCTTGCATCTCTTCTTCTTTCTTTAGGGAACTGGAGGTGGTCTGAGTAAGCTTCGCAGTGAACTCGTGGACAAGAGTGTTGAGTTGCTCAAACTCGTATTGCAGGTCCGAAATGGAGGTTTTGGAAGCAACCTTCAATTCAGACAGCTGGGTGGGAAGCAGCTCGTCCGTTGCAGCTTTGAGTCGGGTGGAGATGAAGGTTTCAAACTGACTTGCCACAGTTTCCTTAATGATTTTTCGCATTTCTTCCTTGATATTTGCCAGCATGGCAGATGCAGCTGCGTCCATTGCTTCAATTTTGTCAGCAATCTTCTGGTGCTCTTCTACCTCTGTTGCCTTCACCTTGGCAACCTCCTCAGTTATGAATTTCTTCATTTCGTCTAGCACCGCAGTGAGAGGAGTGCTAGCTGTTGCAACAGAGTAGGTGATAGTACGGTCGTGATCGGACTCGGTGTCTTCGCTGTTCCGGGTGGGAGAGGGAATAGGACTGAAGTCTTCATTCTCCGGAAACCTGAAATTATAAGAGTTGCGATCATGAGAGTAAAATGGTTTTAAATCAATGTTGAGAGCCCTGGCCTCTCTCTTCATCCTTGACAGGACGAACTGTTTGAAGTACTCGCGAGCTTCAGGAATGGAAGCATAGCCGAAATATTTCCCAAGGTTGTGCTCTTCAATCTCGAGTTCTTCGATGGAGTGGATCAGGAGAATGGACTTGAGGTCGCTGTAAGACTTGTCCTTTCCATCGAGCAAGATTTGCAGCCTGCACGCCATCTGCCTGGTCTCTGGAGTGAGATCAATTCCGGGAAAGGAATCGGAAACTCTCTGCTCAGCAGTTATCTCAATGGAGTTGACCAGCATGGACGCTGCGGTTTTCACTGGATCTTCTTCGACATCATCATCGTCAGATGAGAGATTAAGTTGGATATCGAGCTCTGGTAAAGAGCTGGGATGATGAGAGGTTTCTTCCTCGAAAACTGTCTCCAGAACTGGAGTATGGAAGACATCACGGACAAGAGGAATAGGAATGGCAGTCTGTGCGATGGGAGCTGCAGTGGAATCTGTTTGATCAGAGCTGCCTTCAATGAGTAGGGTGGGACGGTGCTGCACTTCAATCTCAGCAAACTCCGCATGTAACCTGCGGGAGATGGGAGTTGGAGATTTGATTCTGATAGACTTTGAGGGTCTGTCAAGCTGTTTGCTGGGGGCGTGCTGTCTCTTCCTCCTATTATCTCGCTGCTCAGGGGGTACCCAGGCTGGGTTAGACCTACCCATTGCATACAAGAAAGGTTTGACCAGGTCATCATTCTTGACAAAGACGGTCATGTCGACCCCAATAATTAGTTCAAGCTGCTTCTGGTCCTTGGGGACCTTGTCTTTGTTGAATGGCGTCATTCCACTCCAGTGGAGGTTGGGGTGGAGACTTTCAATCAAGGAGCAGATCTTGGTGCCCAGTCGCAGGTTCCGGGTGACTCGAAATTCAGTCAGCACATTACCTTCGAACGTGATTGAGAGCTGCTTGATTTCTTCATTTATAAGCTCGAGAAGAAATCTGGCCCAGTTCACGTCCAGACCCTGTACGATTGCAGTCATGATTCTGAATTTTGCTGGAGTAACTGCATCGTGGTTACCAGAGTAACCAAGAAAAACCTTGTGAACAAAGTCAAAGAGAACTCTGTATTCAGGTCGCAGAAGAGGTCGTGAGAACATTTTTCCATCGTATTGCTCTGCAGGTTGCATCAGAGCTTTCTGATACATAGTTTCCAGATCTGCATCCGGAACCTCCAACATGAGACCTGAGGGCTTGTGATACAGAATTTCCACAGCTCCCGAATCTGCTAGGCCGTAGGTTCGAGAGATGAGCGGCAGAATGGGAATGGGCTCGTCGGGCTGGTTGGGCATCGGAAGGTAGAAGGCGGCGGAGTCTACATCTTCCGGGCAAAAATATGAGAGAATGAACATTGATACTTGTTGCGGAAGCCAAAATTTGGGCTCGTGAGTGATGATCTTGAAAAACCCTTCCGCAGCTTTGATGGAGGCGTACATCTCATCGAGACCGGCGTAGCCATAGGTAGAGAAGTTTGCAGAGGGCTCCGTGAGAATGTACTCTTGAATGAATTGAATCTTTTCTTCGGTAGTTGTTGGAAGATTTTGAGAGGTGGATTCTCCTGCCATTTTGAGAAAGTATGAGTGAGTATATAGAATTTTGAGTTTTGAAAGAGATAAGTTGCAAGAAAAAAAATGGCGGAATATAGTTGGAAATTTGAAATGAGGAAGACGATGCACAGTTAAGCATATATATATATATAAGCGAGAATGAGCGGTTGGGATGAAGGCATCTCAACCGTTCAGCGGATGGGATTGAAACCCTAGAGATCCGCGATGTAGTGGGCGCGTGGGGTTGTTGTGAAGCCCACTCGCACAGCCCATACACTCAACCGTCGCCTCGCATTAAATACGGATTTGACTCTGCATGCCCTTTTTGACATACATGGAAAGTGAAGTGCGAATGTTGTGTACTGTGTCAGAATATCCTTAACAATGATTTCAATAAATAACAAAACACATGCTTCAATAAATGAGAAGAATTGATAAGGCATAATATTTATCAAGTGAAGCAAGAAATATTTTATTGAAGTTTGAATATTAGAGATGTTAATGCATATCATAATTCAAAAATATGGAGACTGATACAGGTCGTCCATGACACTTCCCTATGTAAACTGTGACTTATCCACAGTTTCTGATTTTGCAGTTTCCACCTAGCTGGACTGTCATTTGTCCTTCGCGAACTTCCTATGTGCATCCTTTTCACCAATGTGAGCTTTGATGAACTCCCACAGCTTGGCATTCTCAGCTTGTAAAGCTGCAACCTTTTCATCAACATACAGCTTGGTTTCTAGTTCCAACATGTTAACCTTCCGAGACATTTTAAGAAATTCTGTGTTGAAGAAGGATAACATCTTGTCAACTGCAGTTGAGCTGTTGAAAGAAGGGGCTGCAGACGAGGAGCCAAGAACTTTGAGGTCTGGAGCTGCGGAGTCCGGAGCTTTGGACGGGGAGCCAGGAGTGGACTTGATGCCAGTAGGTTCCACATCAACCTGTGGAGAGACAGGCTGCATTGGACTAGCAGGTTTGGAGTCTACTTCCACGAAGGTTACTGCTGCAGATCGCGTGGTGCGCTTATGTGAAGGCGCATACGGCAGATCCGTCATCTTCCTTTTCCCTTTTCTGACTATCTCAACACAGTCACTGTCTTCTTCTTCATTCTCACTGCCATCTTTACTTCCATCTTCATCTTCCTTTGAATCTCGCATCTCTGTGAGCAGTTGCTTGGCTGCACCTCTTGCTTTGTTGATCTTGTGTGGCAGAATCCCAAGTATCATGATCAACTGGTTGCAGGTGTGAGGAACCAGCTTGTCATCAGGAAATCCGGTGCAGATAGGCCATACACGATTTGTAAGTGTTCGTTGCAGTATGATGGAGAGCTTGGTGCCATGACGAAGCTGCATGTTGGCCTTGATTCTGGCAGGTCGCTCAGCAGCCTCCTTGATAAACAGGTTGACTAGCACCCTGGCCCGGTTCACATCTAACTGCTTCACCACAGCAGTCAGCAGCTTGAACTTCAGCAAAGTGACAGCTTCGTTCGAGCCTAGATACGAGAAGAACACGTTGTGGACGAACTCGAAGAGGTATCTGAACTCAGACTTCAAGTCGTGGCGGTTGAAGGTTTTCTTATCGTAAACCTTCTTGGGCTCGAACAGAGCTTGCTGATATACGTCGTTGACAGCATCCATGGGCACATCATCAATCGTCGTGATAGCCCCTACATCCGTCAATCTGTAGGTTTGAAGGACGAGTGGAAGAAGATGACGTCGTTCTTCTTCATCGTTGACTAGAAAAGTCATCGTTGCGAGATCTCCGGCCGTTGATTCCAGAGAACACAACAAGTACGCAACATTCATTGGCAGCGTCATTCGTGGATGTTGAGTGATGATGTTGAAGAAACCATCACATTGGGTGATAGCTTCAATCATCGAATCCAAGCCTTTGTATCCATACTTGTCTAGCACAGCAACTTTCTCAAAGAAGATGAGAGGGGTTGTTTTCTTCACTTGAGCACTTAGTGAATCTGTAGACATTTTTGCAGAGAGTAAGAAATGATTGTGAATTTGTGATTTTGGAAGAGAAGCGAAAGGAATTTTGAAATTTGATTTCAGAGGATTTCAAGAAACGCGTAAAGAGTTCAAGAAATTCTCTCTATTTATAGAGTTTTCTCTAACGGTTAAGATTTCATTGATAAATTTCAACGGCTAGGGAGGCGCGTGAAAAGGTGATAAGGAAGGTGAATATCACGCGCTTCTTCTCTTTTCTTTTTCTTTCTTAGATTGACATAAATCCCTCGATTTCCGTGTAAAACTTTGCAAATACTTAATAGTAAAAAGATTTGAAAAAGATTTTTGTGAGGAAAAGTGAGAAAATATTAAATTCTGCAAAGAATTAAATGGAGATTGATACGATATCTCCAGTTCCCCCTTAAAGGTTGGCCAGTAATTTTGACTTTCAACGCAGTGTATGGCTTCAAGTTGCGTGTCACCGAACTGCTTCTTTTGAGCTGCAGTTTCCAAGTCAGTCTTCTCTTGGCTGACCTGCTCTAGCGAACTGCTTTTGTTAGCATGCAGTTTCCAAGTCAGTCTGCTCTTGGCTGACCTGTACTAGCGAACTGCTTTTGTTAGCATGCAGTTTCCAAGTCAGTCTGCTCTTGGCTGACCTGTACTAGCGAACTGTTTTTGCATTCTGACTTAGACTGTGTATCCATTCTGAGCATTCCAAGCTTTCCACACAGCATGTTGAATCTCTCTTCCATGAGAGGTTTCGTTAGAATATCAACTCTTTGGATGTCAGTATGGATTTTCTCAACTGTTATATCTTGTTTTTCCACATGATCTCTAATGAAGTGATGCCTTATATCAATATGCTTGCATTTGGTGTGGTAGATAGGATTCACAGTGAGTGCTATAGCGCTTGTGCTGTCACAAAAGATAGGAACTTTGCAAACTGTGACTCCATAATCTTTAAGTTGTTGTTTCAACCAAAGAATCTGTGCACAACAACTTCCTGTTGCCATATACTCAGCTTCTGTTGTAGAAGTAGCAACTGAAGTTTGTTTCTTTGAAAACCAAGAGATCAATTTGCTTCCAAGAAACTGACAGGTTCCTGATGTGGATTTTCTATCCAGTTTGCATCCTCCATAATCTGCATCTGCATAGCCGGTTAGTTCAAAATTATCATCACAAGGGTACCATAAACCGAAGTTTGCAGTTCCCTTGACATATCTAAGAATTTTCTTGACTACTTCTAGATGAGATTCTTTTGGATTAGCTTGATATCGAGCGCATATTCCAACTGCAAAAGAAATATCAGGTCGACTTGCAGTAAGATAAAGTAAAGAGCCAATAATTCCCCTGTACAAAGTCATGCTGGCAGGTTTTCCTTCAGAATCTGGATCTATCTTTCCATTTGCAATCATTGGAATCTTCAGTGATCTGCTATCCTGGACACCGAATTTGGTTGCCAGCTCATTAGCATATTTGGATTGACAAATGAAGATACCATCCGCAGATTGCTTAACCTGCAGGCCGAGGAAGAAGTTCATCTCCCCCATCATGGACATTTTGTACTCATACTTCATGAGTTCTCCAAACCTGTTACATAAAAATTTTGACCTAGATCCAAAGATAATGTCATCAACATAAATTTGCACAAGAAGAATATCATCCTTGTACTTAAAAGTAAATAAAGTTCTGTCGACCGATCCTCTTTTAAAATCGGAATGCAGTAGGAATGTAGACAAGGTTTCATACCAAGCTCTGGGAGCTTGTTTCAAACCATATACTGCTTTGTGCAGTTTGTAAACTTTCTCTGGACCTGCTTCCTCGAAACCTGGAGGCTGTTCAACGTACACTTCTTCTCCAAGGATTCCATTGAGGAAAGCACTCTTTGCGTCCATTTGGTAGACTTTGAACTTTTGATGAGCTGCATATGCTAGAAATAACCTAATTGCTTCTAGTCTTGCCACTGGTGCGTAGGTTTCATCATAGTCTATCCCTTCTTGTTGACAGTAACCTTTGGCAACTAATCTTGCCTTGTTTTTGATTACTTCAGCATTTTCATCTTTCTTGTTCCTAAACACCCATTTTACATCAATCACTCCTTGATGTGTAGGACGATCAACCAGTGACCATACTTCGTTTCTTTTAAACTCGTTGAGTTCCTCTTGCATGGCTGTAACCCAGTCATGGTCTTTAAGAGCTTCCTCAACGGTTTTGGGCTCTGAGTAGGAAAGGTAACAGCTTAATAGACAACTTTCACCTATCTGTTTTCTTGTCTTCACACCCGCATTTAGGTTCCCGACAATGAGATCTTCAGGATGAGCATCGACCCATCTCCTTCGACGAGAGATTTCTTCTTCTGTAAGAATAGGTTCAGGGTCTGGTGAGGGATCTTCAAACTCAGGTAGAGGTTGAGGAGTGAAGGGGTCAAGCTGTTCAAATTGTTCAGCAGGCTGATCCACTGACAGTTCTGCATTGACTGCAGGTTCTTTTGGAGTTTCTGGATCAGTTGAAGGGAGCTGGTTGCAGGAGCTTCGGTTCCCCCTTGGTTTGTTCCCCCTTGCTGAATGGGTGAATTTTGTGAATTTAAATCTTGTACAGGCTGACTTTCTTTCTCTTCCAAGTCGGTTGGACTCCATATAAGTATTTCATCTCGAAACTGCGTGTTGGAGCCTGCTTGATCTTGATTTACACCTGTACTTTCTTTAGGTTGAGTCTCCCTGTACTCACAGATAGATTCATCAAAAACAACATGTGGTGTTACTTCCATAATCTGAGTTTTCTTGTTAAAAACTTTGAAGGCTTTGTTGATCTCTGAATATCCTACAAATATTCATGGATCTGTTTGCTATCAAATGTTTTTAATTGTGATTTCCTATTATTATGAATGTAACACACGCAACCAAAAGATTTAAGATATTTGAATCGAGGTTTCTTATCTTTCCACAGCTCGTATGGAGTTTTTCCATGTCGTGCGTGAATGACTGATATGTTCTGAGTGTAGCAAGCTGTGTTGATAGCTTCCGCCCATAACTTCTTTGGAAGATTGGTTTCATTCAGCATTGTGCGAGCTGCTTCCTTTAGAGACATGTTGCGTCGTTCAACAACACCATTCTGTTGAGGTGTGCGAGCTGCTGAAGTTTGATGTGTGATTCCATTTCTGGTACAGTACGACTCGATCATATGATTAAGAAATTCTGTTCCACGATCGGATCTGATTGAGATCACGCTCTTGTTCTTCATGTTTGACAGTTTGGTAAGCAGCGCAGGTAGCTCCACTAGTGTCTCCTTATTTTGTGTAAGAAAATAACCCAAGTATATCGTGAGTAATCATCAACAATAACGAGAGTATACTTTTTACCATTAATGCTTCTAGGAGTTACTGGACCGAATAGATCCAAGTGGAGTAATTCCAAGATTCTACTTGTGTTGTGAGCTGCAATGCTTGGGAATGACGATTTGGTCTGCTTTCCAGCTTGACAAGCCTCACAAACATGATCTTTGTAGTAGATTTGATCTGGAAGGTCATCTGCGAGCTTCTTGCGAGCAAGCTTGTTGATGGCTTTGAAGTTTAAGTGACACAGTCTCTTATGCCATAGCCAACTAACTTCAGGTGCAGATTTGGTGACCAGACAGGTTTCTTTCTCATCTGACCATTGTACTATGTACAAGTTTTCCTGTAAAATACCGGTAAGAAGAATTTCTTCTCCTTCCTTGTTCTTTATAGCACACGTGTTAGCAGAAAACTCTACTCTTTTTCCAGTAGAGCAAAACTGGCTTACTGAAAAGAGATTGTGATTTAAACCTTCAACATATGTGACATTAGATATTGTTGTTTTACCGACAACTAAATTACCGTAACCTCTTGTTTTCCCTTTAGAGTCTCCTCCAAAAGCAACTAGAGGTCCATCACATTCAGTGAAGTTTGTAAGCAAGCTTTTGTCGCAGGTCATATGCTTTGTGCATCCACTGTCAATGATCCAGATCGCGCCGCGAGCTGCTCGCTTTCTCCTTTGAGTTTTCCCATCCTGCAATTAGACAGATTTAGCAACCCATATGAATTTGGGTGCTTTGTTGGCAGGTTGAGTTTTAGCAGCTTGGTTTTCAAGCTTCTTCTTTTGGAAACTCCTTTTGTTGACTCGTGGCTTGATCCATTTCTCGTTTATTGAGTGGAAGGTTTCATATGCAGACTTCTGTTGATAATGAGCAGGTTGATAATAATTATTTTGATAACATTGCTCCATATATCCACATCTGCAGTAATCAGTTCCAAATCCACTTCCATTTGAAAATTGATAGAGCCTACTTGACAGTTCAGGATATTGGTACCAATGATGATCGTACCAGTAACCTTCATTGTCAAGTGTTTGTCGATTTGCTCGCTGCTCATAGTGATTGTTTCGTTGTGATTAGCAGTTTGAATGGTTCTTGGATGAGAGACTGTTTTTCTTCTGCTAGCAGTTTACACTTTTCTTGGAGCAGGTTGGCTTCCCTTTTGATAAGCAGGTTGACCATACAGTTTCCTAGGAAGCTCAACCTTTTTCTGTTCAACTGACGGCTTTTGCTGCTGCTTCTTGATAGCAGGCTTTCCATGCTCTTTCACCAAGATTGCTTGTGGTTGCCGAGCTGGATTCTTCAGTTTGACCTGCTTGTCTGGTAGAGTGTGATGAGCTCTGCTTTCAACCACTCATTTTTCTTTCTCGAACACGACCTTCTCTTTCTCTTTGGCTCCACTGGTTTGACCATGGAATCCAATGCCAAGCTTTATGTGAGCAGGTCTCTGGGCAGCTTGCAAGGCTTCAAACTTTTCACCATTTTTGTTCATTTTCATCAGGACTTGTTGAAGCTTGAGCTCTTTCTGCAACAACTTCTCATGCTCTTTTGAGAGATCCATCAGTTTGCCATTCAGGTTGTTGATTTCACTATCCCTTTCAGTGAGCATTTCTTTAAGGTTTTCTTCCCTTAAAGCTGATTGACCTATGTGGACTTTTAGGGTCTCTATTTCCTTTTCTTTTGCTTCATCATATGGAGTGAAGCTTTCATTTAAGGCAGTTTTGAGTTTCAAGTTTTCGTCTTCCAGCTTGGATCCTTCTATGACCACTTGCTTAAACATTTCTGGGAGCTTCTTGTAGTCATCAAGCTGTTGTTGAAACTCTTCATACGTTGGCATTTCAGGTATTTCAATACCTGCATGATTGGAGTTAGCTGAATTTGAAAATGAGGTTTGAGTATCAACCTTGTTTTGAACAAGATCGAGATCTTTTCCCATGAAGCATTCCTCATATTCAAGTTCCTCGTTAGCTAAGCGACATTCCTCCTCATCGAATTCATCATCATCTTCGTCGGAGGAGGTTGAGTCTGATAATGTGGCAATTGCCTTGGCCTCTTCCTCAGCTGCGATCATGGCGTTGCGCTGCTCCTTAAGCTTTTGATCTCTTTTTACGCGGAGCTCTTCGCGTTCAACCTTTGATAAGTCTGGGCAGTCTGACTTATAGTGATCTGGTCTACCACATTCAAAACAACCACCCGTGGGAGTGTTAGACGAGTTGAATTTAGAGGGTTTTGATATACCTTCACCTTTCTTGTTGGAAGAAGAGGTGGTTTGATTTCTCTTGAAATCCTTGTGATATTTACGGAATTTGTTGAAGCGTTTTTCAAGCTTCTCATTTCTCCTAGCCATGAGTGCATAATCTTTCAACAATTTCTCCATTTTGGAGCATAAATCCTTTGGGATTTCTCTTTCTTCTGTAATTGATGCAGCTTTGAATGCAGTATCCTTTTCTTTCTTTTCGGGTTCAGTCTTCTTGCTTGAAGATGCTTGTTCTGACCCATGAAGTCTGATCATTTCAAACTCATTTCTGATGAGTAGATCAAACAGTTGCTCGGTTGACAGGTTGCTGATGTCCGACCTGCCACGGTGCATGGCACTGTACACATGCCAGCTTGCTGGAAGAGATTGGATAACTTTGAGGTTGAGTTCGCGCTGTGTGTATTTATCTTTCTTGAGAGCTGCAATCTCCAAAGTGATCATTGTGAATCTGTTCTTAAGCTGGTCAATGGTCTCCATTGGCTGCATTTTGAATTCTTCAAATTTACTGCACGCCACTGACAGCTTATTTTCCAGCATTTTTGTTGATCCAAGACTTATGGCTTTTAAGGTGTCCCACATTTCCTTTGCAGTTCCAAGATTCCTTATCTTGGCCAGGTGGACTCCCTTAACTGTGCTAAAGATCAATCCTTTTGCGAAGCTGTCGAGTCCAGCTTCCTTTTTTTCTTCGGTTGTGTATTTTCTGGGATCTTTGATCTTTGGCACATATGTTGCTTCAGAACCTTTTTCTCCAGTAATATCAGTATCGTAGGGTTCGTAGATTGGTGTTGGGTCATTCTCGATGACATCCCACATCAATACATGATGAGCTTGGAGGCACATCTTTATTCGAAAGCTCCAGTCTTCATATCCCTGCACAGAGAAATCTTCGCAGACACGGAGAAGTGAAGCTTCCATAATGACAGTTTATGTATATATGCACAAACACCAGTCTAGAGATCTAGTTCAATTTGATACAAAAGAACATAAAGCTTCTAGTATGCAGAAGCAGTGGTCAAAAGAACCACCGCTCTGATACCACTTGTAGGTCCCGATAAATAGATATTGGTGTATGAGGGGGGGATACACCAATTAGCCAACAGTTTTGATTTTTCAAAACAGATTGATCTTACTGAGTCGTCACTGCAGTATATTAGAGCAGTTTAGTTTTTCGAGCTTAATCAGTAAACTGCTGAGCTTGCAAAACTAACCTGCGTGCGGAAGTTTGGTGGAAAGGTTGGCTAACAGTTTTCAAATGACAGTTTTCAAAACAGTTTTCAAAGGAAACTGTAGTTCAGATAAGTGATGTAAGACAGGTTACTGTGATGCAGGTTGTGAATGTGCAAACTGTGTAAATGAATAAGTAAATAACAAGAGAGACACTAGGAGTTTTTATCGTGGTTCGGAGGAAACAGCTCCTACGTCCACGCCAGATTCCGTCGAATCTGTAATCCATTAACTTGAGATTTTTCCCTCCTTTTAACACTGGTGGAGGCCCAGTCCAAATTCAAGTCTATATCTTAGACTGAATGTAGCACGATTCTTGAGTCGTGTCTCTTCTTACTTACATACAAACTATCATACAATCTTACTAACACTAAATGTTAATAGCTATCGTCGTAGGAATACAACTCAATCAACTACACTAGTTTTCCAACTTTGATGGTAGTGAAAGTGTGTGTGTGTGTTCTAGTAAGACAGATTCCAGAATGATTAGAAATCTACAATGATCAACACTTGGGAAAGCTCTAGTAATTTCGAGTGTTGATTGAATGAATTTTAGCTTGAGATTTCTGCAGCGTTTTGGCTCGTATATTGAGTTTCCCATACTTCAATCTGGAATGTGTTGAGGTATTTATAGAGAAGCATTTGAAATAGAGCCGTTGAAAGTGTGTCAGGATTTGCAGAACCGTACACTAACACAGTTCTTGTCGTTGAGTGTGAACAGGTTTCTCAACCACAGCTCAGGTTGGTCTTCACAGGTTTGAGCTTCCTATACCTCGAACTGTCTTCAGTCATCTGTAACCTTCGTGTGAGATCTTTTGGCATGGTGAGAGCAGGTTACATAGACAGTTTACAACAGTATGACAGATAGGGTTGTTTTAGGTACCAGGTTGCACTTGCAACCTTGACCTTTACATGAGCAACTTGTCCGATTAAAGCTTGACTGATCCAAATACGGAGACCAGTCTGTTCCAATTAAAACCTATTATCTAAGTGTGGTTTCTAATAGCATTATCAAAACTCAGTTTCAAAGGGTTCCCAATAGTTATGTTCTCTATAGTGGAAAATTTTCATGGGAAATAGAGCAATCACCTTTTAAATTTTTCCTTATTTCCCACCTTTTTCCTACCTCCTTCTCTATTATGAACAATTTTACTCTATATTTGTGGGATAATATTTTCACTCCATGTTGGTGGGATAATATTTTCCTTCCGTTGAAGTGCAAATGAAGGGAAGAAAGATAAGAAAGTGGGAAAAAATGGAAAATAAAGAGAAATTTAAAGGATGATTACTTTCTTTTACTATGAAAATTTTCCACCACGGTGAACACACCCTTAAAAAGAATTATAATTAATATCATGTGGATAAGCGATGAATTTATTAATGTAAGCATAAAGTGGAAAACCCATAACAGCTCGTGGTCGTGGGCCACAAAATTGGCCCCTTTGGTCCTAGATTAATTGGGCATTACTCTTTCATAGCTGTAAAGTATAGTATTTTATGGAAATTGATTTATACATTATGTTATGAACGAGAAAAGTTCCATAGTAATTTCTTTTTCTTTTTATTGAAAAAAATATATATCACTTATGTGCAACAGTCAAAAATGCCCCCCTACACACTGCCACGTTAATAATATTTCCCTTTAAGGTTTAGTTATTTTTTATAGAATTTAATGTTATAAAGTATACAAATTAATTTCTTTTTTAAATATAATGTTGTCACCTTAGCCGTGAGCATATTAAGTTTGCACACGGTGGTTAGAAGAACATTACTCGTGCAACATTTTGTAATTTTAATTCAAGAGCTGAAAATAATGCATAACGGTTGCGTGCAGCGAATTTAGAACAATTAGCTCAACTCGACAAAGTCTTTTAGCTCACTAAAATTAAAAAGGTATCGACTCAACTAGTGTTGCCCGCCGGCTTCGCACGGGTAATATTTAATTTTTTTCTATTGAATACTTTGAATTTTTTTTTATTATTATTATTGTCTAAGCTTATTTACATTTACTTATAGCAATTTGAAAAATTGTCCAACAATTTATTAAAAAAATATACTCTCTTTTTCATGAAAATTGAGACATATAGTTCTGACAAGACTATTAACAAATATTTGTATGACGGTTGTTTTAATTAAAAAGGGAGACTCATATGTGTATTTTCTTTTTTTGTAGATAGAAGGATATCATGATGTTCAAACTTAAGAATAAGAATATATAAAATTTGTGAGCTAGTCATATGTGGTTCTATGTAAATAAATAGATCAGAAAAAGTTTTAAAATTAAGAGTAATGGGTATAAGTGACGTATAAGATAGGGGCAAACCACCATCTACCCTCTCCCACATAAAAAATACTCTTTCTACCCACCCATTTAATTTACACACTCATCTACCCACTTTTTATAAATTGGACAAGTTTACCCTTTTTTGTCTTTATATGCGCATGCACTCACCTCCTATTCCTCTCTTTTCTTTCTTATTTGTCTTTTTTTCCCCTTTTCTTTTTTCTTTCAATTTTTTCTTTTGTTACTTTCAATTTTTTTTTAATTTTCATTTTTTTTTCTTTCTTTTTTAATTTTCGGTTTTTTATTTTTTATTTTTGTTTATTTTTCAGCCTTCTTTTGTTTTGATTTCTTCATATTTTTTAAATTTTAATTTTTTTCAACTTTTTTTTTTTCCTTTTTTCGTTTTTTTTTCTTTTTTAATTTCTTTGTTCAGTTTATTTTTTATATTTTTGTTTTTTCTATTTTTGATTTTTTTCAACTTTTTTTTTCTTTTTCCATCTTTTTCTTCTTTTTTTTCAGCTGTTTTTCCCCCCTTTTTTTCCCCTTTTTTTCATTATTTTCAGCCTTTTTCCACCTTTTTCTTATTTTTCATTTTTTTCAATCTTTCTTCGTTTTTTTTAGCCTTTTTTCATTTTTTTTCAGTTATTTTTCTTTTTTTATGAATATGGAAGTGGTACGAGGTACGAAATATCAAGTACGAGCAAGTACGAATACGAATTGTGGTACGAACAAGTATGAATACGAATATTCGTACCTATCAATAACCAAACGTTATGAATCACACAACTAAATATACAGTTGTTGGTACGAATTTGAATCAATTCGTACCGATTACTGATGATTATCGGTACGAATATTGTTCAATTCGTACCGATTACCTATACTGTAGTACGAGTTCAAGATGAATTGGAAAACAAACGTATAGCATCAAAACCCTTCACATATCTCAACAACGAGAAATTTCTATATTTCTAACGGTACGAATATTGTTTAATTCGTACCGATTACCTATGATTATCGGTACGAATATTATTCAAATCGTACCGATTACCTATGAATATCGGTACGAATATCGTTCAATTCGTACCGATTACCTATAGTGTAGTCTAAATTTAGGAATAACAACATCGTTAAATCCACTCTAGAGACAACAAGAAGCTCAAAAATACACAAAGGTAGTTCAAGAGAAACTGGAAAACAAGCATATAGCAGCAAAACCCTTCACATATCTCGACAAGAAGAAATTTTTATATTTATATCGGTACGAATATTGTTCAAATCGTACCGATTACTGATAATTATCGGTACGAATATTGTTCAATTCGTACTGATTATCAAAAATGTAGTACGAATTCAGGAACAACAATAGCATTAAATCCACTCTAGAGAGAACAAGAAGGTCAATATAGTTCAAGAGCAAGAAGAAATCAAGATAAAGGAGAACAAGAGCAAAACCATTTATTCATTCCTTTTAGCATACATCAATCGAAATCCCAACACCAAAAAAATTCCCACTTTATCAGACACCCAAATTGAATTCTCAACACTACATACATTCAAAAATGTAATAAAAAGATGTACATCAGGAAAAACTGAAAATAGTTTGTACCAGAACCACTACATAGGTACGAAATAATAACACGCGTACCCTGCAGACTGTAATGGTACGATCTTAAATACTACGAACCAAATCAAATCAAAACCATAGACGAAAATTTACAGAAACAAACAGCTATACACACATAGAGACACACACACATATACAAAGAAGAAGAAGAAGAAGAAGAAGAAGAAGAAGAAGAAGAAGAAGAAGAAGAAGAAGAAGAAGAAGAAGAAGAAGAAGAAGGTCAAATCCTTAAAAAAAACACACAAATTCATTGACAAATAAGAAGCACAAAATTAAGCAAACATCCCCATTGATTAAGCACAGTATGTTTATCCATATGAACAAAAGACACAACAAAATCACAAATTTGAATCCAACAATCATAAATTTAACAAATAAAAAAAGGCATACACTAGCAACCCAATAGAACACAACATCATATTCATATCCACGCACGGAGATTCCTCCAACAACAAAAATCAATTGTTAGCCTACATCAAAAGCGCACAAGTTTGCTGGAAGAAAAAAAAAAAAAAAACAAGCATGGAAATACGAACAGAAAAAAGGAGAAGGAATTGATGAGATTAAGTGCGGCGGTGGAGTAATCGCCGGATCTGCAAACTCCTCCACTTCCTACCTCTGAATCTCCATCAATATATGCGCCGCCGTTACGAAGACCTCGCCGGATGTGAAAAGGAGATGCGCCAATCTCGAATTCAGATTTGTTGCGTCCGACGGAGGAGCACCTCCTGCAGCGGTGCTACAATGACGAGAAGAGAAAAGGTGGAGAGAGAGAAGCGGCGGCCAGGTGGTGTTGATGGTGGAGCAAAGCGGCCGGCAATTAAAGGGGTTTGAGAATTGGAAGAATGGGGAAAGAAGAAAAGAGGGGGGGAGAGAGAGACGAGAGGAGCGAGACATATAAATTGAAAAATGAGGGTATTTTAGTCCCATTTTGAATTGTTGGGTATTTGAATTGTAAAATTAAAAGGGTGGGTAGATTTAGATTTTCTTATCTAAGAGTGGACATTTGACCGCAATATCACTATAACATATGTCAAAAAAGGGAAGCACGATAATTTTTGAAGACATACTAAAAAGAAAATGTACAACAATTTTTATGAATCGAAAAAGTAACTTAAATGATCAATAACACCCAAAAAATATAATTAATATAAATTCCTAAATTATATAATCATTATATATATACTCTCAGTATCTCATTTCACTTGTCATGTATACTATATTGGGCTGTCTCATATCATTTGTCATGTTTCCTAAAATGAAAAGAATTAGTCATTAAATGAACCACTAATCATCCCGTCATCCACTCACCTCTCTGCACGTATCCCAATATAATTTAACTGGTAAAAGTTTAAATTATCATAACTTTCTCGTTTGTTCTCTGATTTTTATGATTTTCATATCAAATTAAATGTCTTGATACGATCTTTCATTTAAGATCATACATCAATATGTTTATGCATCTATGATGCTCTAGTTTTAAAATAATGAAACTTACATTAAAATATTAAACAATACACTTTATTTCTAAACAAACTCTCCTAAAATTTCGTGCCGAAAAACAACAAGACAGGTGAAATGGGACGGAGGGAGTACATTGTCATTTTGTTCAAATATTACAGTGCTATAAATCGAAGTAAAGTGAGAGAATACTATCATAGAAATTCTTTTTATTGGAATATAAAATAAAATAAAATAAAAAAAGAAGATAGGAAAGAGAAAAGTTGAAGTGTCGCATTGGGCTCCCATTGAAGAAGAGGCTTCCGGCAGTAACGGCCCGAGAAATGAAGAAGTAAGCCGAGGGGTGCCACAATCTTTCAAGCAATACGTGGAGCACACTGCCACTCTCCACGACACCCGCCATCACGGAGAACTTGTAACCGATTTAATTGAAGAATTATGGACACGTAGCGGCCGTAGTTAAGCTTTGTATTTTGTATTTTTTAAATCCGATGTAATATTTTATTTTAAATTCAATAAATGAAAATTTTAATTTCTTAAATTTATCTATATAAATAAATAAATAAGGCAAAATAAAAATAAATATCGAAATCGAAATATATAAATCGAAATAGAAATCCAAATAAAAATTAAACATTAAAATCAGATTTTTGAATTAAAAAAGAAAAAAGAAAAAAAAGGAGAGAGCCCGGAAAGAGTCCAACTACTAAGGCTCGATTTGGGAGTGAGCTCTCTCTACCAAAAAAGTGGCAGAAATCCTAATTTTTGGGCTCTATGCTGGGATTGCTCTTAGGAATATACTTGTGCCAATTATTTCTTGCATTGATTTGATTTGGAGTAATACTATATTTTAATGCATTTTCTATACCTTTGCAGTTGAAACATCGAAATTACAAATAATAAAAAAAATTATAATCATAATATATTATATTATATAGCATTGATTTGATATTTTTAGGAGGGAATTTTTTTGGAGCACAACTCCGTTTTCTTATAGTAAGATTCTGACATATTAATTTTAAGATGTATTCTCTTTGATAGAAAAAAAATAAAAAGATAAAAAAAAAATCATAATGTGATCCCTACTTATTTTATCATACTATTCTCTAAGGTGCAAAATTAGCTTGATATGCAAGAAAATATTATTAATCCAAATGAGTGCAAACAATATTATCAAAAATTGAAGTAAAAACGTGAGAAAATGATTGTTAGGGAAAAACTATTCATCGTAATGAACAAGAGAAAAATGAAATTTCTTTTTGAAAAATAAGTTGTTTCTTTTCTTTTTTTTGTGTCATGAAAGAAAACATATACTGTATCAACTATAATATTTTCCACCGTACCAATTAACAATTAATTATCTCATTTTCACAAACATAGGCTAAAAAGTTAACAAGTTAATTTATTGCACTAAAACTAATCGCGCCAACTCCGCTGAGTAATAAAATAAGGGAGACACTTATATCAGCTCAAACTCACATTGAGGTCCATTGAATTTATTTATGAGACCTTATTTTTGAGTTTTGGGCCAAGTGAATTAATTGAGCCAATATTATTTGTTTTTTTAAGGCTTGGCCGCATTGTGCAGTCAAGCTGATACAAGTCTTTATCATAAAATAAATGCTAGCAATTCAAGACTCTTCTTTACCATGTTCACTTTAAAATAAATAATTAATTAAAAGTTGAATTTGAATCACGTTTATTGATTGAAACTTGATATGATCAATGCATACTACAAAAATTTCAAATACATATTTTTTGAAATAAAATAGTACTAGTATTATTATCTAATTGATCCATTCGATGCCTCCAACAACGGTACTATATATGCAGCAGACCTCAACAATGACAACTTTTTTGTTTTATTATTCTCAAAGACGAGAACAAATTCGGTTCTTGTATTGTTTAGAAATTGTAGTATTCGTTTACTTCAAACTATGAAATATTCGTCGCAGCATTAAAAAAAACTCCTCACCCTTTTAAGACCCGACAATTCATAGTAAAATTTACAGTGTCAAAATCATCTTTTATTTCCAACACCTGCTTCGAGGTTTCCATCTACTATTAGTACTGTATATATATTTTCCTATGCAATCTCATACTCCGAAAACAATAGTATTATATATATATATATATATATATTTCTAGTTAACACAGAGGGATTCATTTCTATATGATCCCCTCCTATATATATATATATATATATATATAAATTAAGTTTACGGTGGGGAAAAAAAGCCCCGGGTAATTGAGTTAAGGGCCCCTAAATTATGGAGAAATTAAACTTTTGGGCGTCTAATTTGCCCTAAATTATGGAGAAATTAAACTGTTGGGCGTCTAATTTATTGTTACTATACATTTTGGGCCTTCATACATCTGAATTGTTATTATATTATATGCAAATAAGTTACTCCCTCCGTCTCATCTTAATTGTCCAATTCTTAGAGATAAAATGTAGTATTTAATATTTTAATACAAATTTTATTGTTTTAAAATTAAAGCATCATAGATGTGTACAAACATATTGATATTTGATCTTAAATAAAAGATCATATCAAGACTTTTAATTTGATATAAAAATTATAAAAATCGAAGAACAATCAAGCAAAATATGATAATTTAAAATTTAAATTATATTAGAATACATGTTTAAAGGTGAGTGGATGGATAAATGTTGAGTGATTAGTAGTCCACTTAATAGGCTAATAGTTTCCATTTTTAGAAATTTGACAAATTGTGTGGCACGGCCCAATTAAGTTACTGGACAAGTAGTTTGGGACAGAGGGAGTATATAAGAAATACAAGGGCAAAGGGCCAAGAGAATAAAACGGAAAAGTTGACGCCTTCACGATGAGAGTTTGCTTAAATAAAAGTATTCAACGTTTTAATAATAAAAATGGGAATGGGAATTGGTTAGCACTATGTGTATATGCTACATAGGAAACGCCCTCCAATTATCTTCTAGTATTTCTTTAATTGGTGGGTTAATGATACGTAGTAGTAATAATTTACTAGATGGGATGGGAAAGGGAAGAGTCTCTCCTCTCCTTGAAATAAGCAATAAAAAAAGGTGAGGAAGTGGAAATGGAAGTGGAAGTGGAGAGAGCAAATATTTCATTTCTTACCAACAACGCTCCACAAACAACCTTCTCCCATACCATATCATACCATGTGTGCCGCATACCTCTACCATTTCATTTCATTTCATAACCAACATTTTCTCTTTATGTAATTATAATTACCATTTCCAAACAATCATACCCGACCTATATCACTCTATTCTTAACTTCTTCTTCTTCATCCTATAAGGTAGGTAGTAAATCACATCATAATTTCATCATTCCCCTGTTTAGAACATGGGATCAATACATACCTCTGGTCTTTTGTAGGAGTATTAGAATTAGAAAACAAACAAAGTTCCTACAGAGTACCAACTTAAGTCAGAGATGAAACAAGTGGGCCTCCTCCTGTCCTGAGTTCCCAACCACAAAGGGACTCATTTCAAGTTAACTAGTTGTTGCACAATACACCAATACTATCTATCTATAACTTCATGTTTCCTTATTCTCCCCTCTTTTTTTATTTCTCTTTTTCCTTCATGCTAGCTTTGTTTGCATCAAGGAATCAAACTATCTTAAGAAAGGAGGACCCTTTTTTATTATGCCCTTTATTCTATGTTTAGATAACAGAATTTCAAATAAAAAAAAAGTGTATAAAAGAAATAAAGCACAAACCTACATAGGACAGGAGGAGGCTAGTCGGAGGATGTGTGCAGGCCAAAGACGGCGGGCGGATTAGGGATAAAAGACTTGCAGAATTTTAATAGAGCGCTCCTTTGCAAATGGGTATGGCGCTTCCTCACGGAGAAGGACAAACTGTGGTGTAGAATTATTCGGTCCCGGCACGGGACACCGTCATGGTGTCAAGGGAGGATGCAAGATGCTCAACGAAGGGGAAGGGTGGGTTGGTGGAATAAGGTTACTTCGTTAGTGACAGGGGCTGAAGGAGGGTGGTTCTGGGATAATTTGAGGCAGAGACTTGGCAACGGGGGGAATGTGTCATTTTGGGATGGACGGTGGTCGGGCGATAAGGCAGTTAAGGAACTCTTTCTGAGGCTTTTTCTTCTTAGCTCTCGGAAGGACGTTTCGGTGCGGGAGATGGGTGAATGGTATGAGGGACGATGGGTATGGAAGTTGGCTTGGAGGAGACCCCTCCTCGAGAGAGAACGCTCGAGGGAGGCTGATCTCCTTGACTTTCTTAATAAATTTTCCATCTCAGAGGGAGAAGACGATGAATGGCATTGGGGAAAAGAGAAACTTGGCTCCTTCTCTGTAAGAGAGGCCTATGTGGTCATTAACGAAAGGAATACAAATCTGAATCGCAGCCGCCCCCTTGCTGCGAGCCTCAACTGCATTTGGAAGGCCACCGCGACGTTGAAAGCAAAGATCATGGCATGGAGACTTGTTTGGAACTGGCTGCCGACGAAAGACAACATTGACAGAAGGTAGGTGCTGAACGGAGTCGATAGCTTATGTGGCTGCTGCAATTTGGTAAGTGATTCAGCTCACCATGTCTTCCTCGCTTGCAGTGAGGTTCGCCAAATTTGGAATAATTTGGTTGATTGGATTGGAGTGACGTGGGTGAGTCCAAACTCTATCGAGGCTCACTTGCTTAGCTTCACCGGACTTGTTAGAGGCAAGGGATGGAGGCATAAACTTGGAGGTTTATGGATTTGTACAGTTTGGATTTTGTGGAGGTGGAGGAATGCAGTGTTGTTTGACGGAAAGACATGGGATTTCAAGAGGATTATGGAAGAAATAAAATATCGTTTTTGGAGCTGGTGTGCTGTAAGGGGAAAGGTCGAGAAGATAATGAGTTTTAGCACTTGGTCCAATACCAATCTCGTTGCTCTTTGGAACAGAGAGTAGCTTTTGCTCCTGTTTTAGGATGAAGTACCGCTTGTACTTAATTCCTTACTTCTAATAAAAGTTTTTCTTCCCTGATAAAAAAAAAAAAAAGTGAAACCCCCCATAGGCGCATAGGCCATAGCAAATCAAACCCTATATTTCAATTCCTGACTTTATTTCACGAATGCTTAAGCGGATGGTAGGATCATTATTATTATTATTAAAGTTTTAATAAGTAAAATAATATACGAAATTTGGTGTAGTAATAAGTCATAAACATTGGGAAGGGAAAATAAGTACAGCTACGGCAACAAGTAGACATGGAACCTCAAAACTAAAGGCAACTAGGCCGACAACTTCCGCATTTCTCCGTTATTTATTTCTCTCTACATAGCTGTACTCCTCCTACCCAATCTCCCACCTATTTTTCACTCCTAACTCAATACTACTACTACTACTATATTTATTTACCGCAGTAAACAATTTCAACAGTACAGTAAGTAAATGAGCAAGGAATTCATGTTCTATCAGAAAACAGTAGGCAACAGATAGAACGCACATCAGGAGGAATAATATCCTTCCTTTCTCAATTGCCCACCTTTTGAAGAATTATAGCAGTAGTAATAGAGAATACATTTCCATCAGCACAGGCAATGAGTTAATCATAAATCTAAAAACACTTGTTCAAGAAATTAATGATTGAATTGAAGCCAAAATTATGAGTAATAATTGAATAAGGAAACAAAATGGAAAAATGTAGTAAAAAGAAGATTATGAAACGGGCAAATGAAAAGACCAAAAAAAAGAATTTACCGGCGGAGAGAGAGGTGTGTGTGTGTTACAATGGCCGAACCAAAAAATAAAATTCCTCACGTCGAATGTCCGTACAGATCGTAAGGCGCCCACAACGAGTCGAGCGGGCACGGCTGCTTCGAGTCGAGCCGAAGCCACGGCTTGCCGCTGCCGCTCCAGTGCAGCAGGCTCACTGGACCGGGATGAAGGTCCCTGCAGCTCCCACGCACGTTGTCACCGCCCAATCCGTGCTGGTTCCACCTGTGCTCGATCGGCGCCACGTGGCCGGCGAACACCAGCAGGAACGGCGGCAGCGAGCCGAGCTCGTAAATGCGGCTCGCGCTCGTCTTCTGCACCTCCATCCACCGCTCTATGCGGCGCGTGTAACCGAACCGCCGCCACTTCCCCAGATCCATCACCATCACGCCTGTATTGAAGTAGCATGGATTGCGGCCGGAGAACACGCCGGAGAATCGATTGTTCGACCAGAAATACTCGGTGAAGTATTTGGTGAAATTGGCGTGGCAGTATTCCGGCGCGCCGATCGTTTTTCGCCCCAATTTCGTGCTCCACAGCTTGGAGATGTCGTCGACGACAACCAGATCCGAATCCAAATAGATCACTCTCGTGACGCATGTTTCGAGCAGATCCGCTAGATAATTCCGCGCGTAATTTAGCGGCTGTTCGAGCGCTTGCCTGACGGAGCTGGAGATGAGATTCCGCACTCTTTCTGGATCGAAGTAATACACTTTGAACTTCAATTCAGGGAAAGTGGACCGGACGAGCGTTTCGAGACCGATTTCCGGCACCAGGAAATGGAAAAACACGCTCTCCGGACACTTAGAATGCTGAAGAACCGAGTGAACGGCGGCGACGGAGCCGCGCAGATACTCGACGTCGAGAGTAATCGCGACGTGGACGAGCGACGGATCGCAGACACTGTAATTCACCAGCTTCGGCGAACGGCAATCGCCGGCATTGCGGAACGCCGGCGCGCGGCGGAAGGAGAATTTGTCGCCGGAATGCGTGGGCGTGGAGAACCTGAGCACCGAATCGGCGTACGATGACCGAATCGCCTCCGCCGGCGGGAAGGACTGAAGAGAGGGAGAGAGCACAATCATGACCATAGCAGCGGAGAAGAATCCAGAAAACCTCATTATCCACAGCATTTTGGCACCGGTGTGGAAGAATCTGTGCTTTCTCCTCCTTGATTTGAAATCGCAGCGGCCGGACGGAATCGGCGAGAGGAGGAACGCTAGGGTTCCTCTGAGGTCCGCCAGAGTGGGGGATGCACAAACAGAAAAGCAATCCAAATCACCCCAACCTTAGGGCACAATCGAATTACATAGACTCCGAATCCGAAAGTGCGATTGCGCTTCACTTTCTGCAATTTGTGCCTCCCAAATTGTACGAAGCCATGGGAACGCAAGGAAGAGAGAATCAGTCTATAAACGAATATGGAAGCTGAAAAGGAGAGATAAAAGCGATAATATGCGCCGACGTGCCCTGCAGTCACTCTCTCTCCCCTCCTTTGGAGAAGGTGAAGCAGTAAACAAGAGAGAGAGGTAGAGAGAGTGAGTGTGTGTGTATTTTGCGAGGGGTTTTTATTCTGTTTTGTTTGTTTCAGCCTTTTTGCCTTGCCTTGTTTTCCTTTTCCACCACATGAATTAAAGGCCAAAATCCTTGAGTTTTTTATTACTAATATATTACTTAGTAGTATGAAATACTACCTCCATCCCACTTATGAGGCTACGTTTTTTTTTCGGTCCGTCTCATATATTAGTCTACTTTTTTAAAATAGCAAAAAATTTATGACTACAATTAACTCTCTCTCCTTAAAATTAACTACACCAACATATCCTATATTGTATTGGTTATTGTGCCAAAAGCAAAGTAGCCTAATACATGGGATAGAGGTAGTATATCTCAAAAAAAAAAAAAAAAAAAATAGTAGTATGAAATATATTGGGAATCCATTTAATTAAAATTTTAGGATTGCTGAACCTGAAAGGCCAGCTGTTTGTAGTCTGTCACGTAACAAGAAATAATAAGAAAAATAAATATATAAAGAAAGAAGCAGAATACACACGATTCCTATCTGTGCACATGGACTTTCTAATTCTAACCCATCAAATTTTGTGACCTTTTTATATTTGGATAAACAGATATGTCAAGATTGTATCTCACATAAAAAAAGAAATTTGTTTGGTTATCATGTTAATTTTTATATGATTGAAAATTATGTTTGGTTTACAAGATTGTATTGTGATATATTATTACTCAATTACTAATATACCCTTACTAACTTATTTTCTATAAGGATATTTAATATGTATTTCTTTAAGAATTTCATATTCCTAAAATTTTAATTAATTCATAGAATATGTAAGTTTTACAAAATTGAAATAATAAAGATTGAAAATCTGAATGATAAAATTCATATATTTAATGATGCAAAAGGAAATTAGAAAAAATATATCGGCACAATAATTTGATATCAAATTAACAACACATTTGTTTTTCTTTTTTAATAACAAGTGTCTCAAGTGGTCAAAATATAACTTGGCAGAAGCAAAGATGCAAATGGCATTTCCCTAAAAAAAATAAAAAATAAAATATAAAATGTAAATGGCCATAAAAATATGAAAACCATATCCCTGGCGGCGGCAGTCGGCACAGGAGCGCCACCACCTCCGCCTCCCAATATCAGATTCAAAATTGTATTCAAACATAGCAAATTGTGAATTAATAGAAAACTACAAAGATACAAAATTAAAAATAAGCTAAATAATTGAAAATAACAAATTTGGGTTTGATAGAAGAAACCCCTAAAGAAAACTCCGAGCACTCTGACGGCGTCTCCAATAATTGTTGAATTGCAGTCGGAATTTGGAAATATTCGTAGATGACAGAGACAAGAGAAGATGGAAGTATCGAGGGACAAAATGGTATTTGGTGAAAAATTTGCTTGCGATAGAAATAGTCGCAGGGGGTATGCTCCGATTCAAAGTTGTAGATATCACAGATTCAATTCCGGGCCGACTAATCTTACTATTCAATCCCGGGCTAGCAAGATTATGTGTCATGCTAACCAAACATAATATTCAATCTAATCATAGATATAATCATGCGTAATCGGGCAAACCAAACGAGCCCTTACAATATTGAACGCCAATTTCTAAAATACTACAATTTGACTATTAATGTATTTTGCTATTCCAATATTAAAATAAATAAATAGTACTAGTAAAGTTTGTAAAGTGTGCACCACTAGAAAGGGTCGGTTTCCACTTTCCATGTTGAATGGTGTAGTTTTATTTATGAAATTAGCTAAAAATGCTGTCACTGAAAAAGAAAATTTGCGGTAGGGTAATTGAGAATACTTTTTAGATTAATGCGTCCTGCATCTTGCCGAAAGTGAGACATTTTATTAAAATATACGTCATATATGAATAAACAATGCCTCACTTTCGGTGAGATGAAAGGAGTATAATATTATAAATTGATATATGTTAAATAATTTTCAATGACTAACACTATTCCTATATATATATATATATACATACATCATGTCTACTGTAATATACTCAATACAATAGATAAAATAAAATGTTGTTTAGTTGTGGAAATTAAATGTATAAAGTCAAATATACTATGAAGCTCTCATTATTTTAGTAGTATCGTCAATGGTACAATGCATTCTTATACTAGTTGCTATTCAAGTGGAACCTTTTTTTCGTTACAGTTGGAAGGATTTGTTTAGGCCTCTTCATATCAAAATTAGCAATGAAAATGAAAAAAAATTAAAAAAATTAAAAAATTAAAAAATTAAAAATAAATAAAATTAATAATAATAATAATAATAATAATAATAATAATAATAATAATAATAATAATAATATTCGGCTATAATGTGACTAGCCGCACGATGTCATTTTTTCTCAATATAAATATTTTTTTTTCTAAAAAAAAATTGATAGTTATAATCCATGTTTAAATGCTTTTAAGAGATTATTTTTGCAAATTTCACTTCTCATACGATTTTGTCTTTTATGGGTGTACATCTACTACATTGACCCTCATAGTATATTATTTTATTAATATAAATTATATTATTAAGATATTATTATGTGAATATTGGTGCAGGCAAGGGTGATGCTAAAAACATATTCAAAGAAGATAGGGATAATTACAAAAAAAAACCCTAAATTATTCTCGTTTTATCAAAAATATTCCGAACTATTAAAAATAACTAATTAAATCCAAACTATTAACATTTTATCAAAAATATTCCAAACTATTGAAAATAACCAAATAAATCCCAAACTATTAATATTTTTTCAAAAATACTCTGAACCATTGAAAATAACCAATTAAATCTCAAACTATTTTTTTTGTTTATCAAAAAATATTAAAAGTAATTTTCACAAAGGATTCATATTTAAATACGGTAGAAATTATGTTTAATATTTTCGATTAAATGGGACTAAATTATGCCGTTTTGTGACACATCATATTTAAAAGTTTAATTGTAAATCTAAAGTGGCTTTCGGCATGCCATGCGGATATTCCATTGCCGAAAAATGGCACCAAAAGTAAATTTGATACTAATAGATTGATAGTTTGAGATTTAATTGGTAATTTTTAATAGTTCAGAGTATCTTTGATAAAATATTAATAGTTTAGAATTTAATTGGTTAGTTTCAATAGTTCGGAGTATTTTTGATAAAATGTTAAAAGTTTGGGATTTAATTGGTTATTTCAGTACTTTGGAGTATTTTTGATAAAACGTGAAAATGTTAGGGTTTTTTGGTAATAATCCCATGAAAATAAGAGAGGGAAGATGAGAGAGTTTTTTTAAAAAAAATTAATATGTGACTGTATTTTCTTTGAAAATGTTTGTAGCATCGAATTAAGGTGTAGATTGTTGTTGTGCAGGGGTATGATTGCAAATAAATCATAATTGATGGAGTTAGTTGTTAGACATGAGCTGCAAGTAACGAATCAGAATAAAGATCTATAGCGGTTGTTTCCAACTAGGATTATGACTTATCGGATGCAATATAAATATCTCATTCCATACAACATGAAGGAGCGAGTCAAAATGATAGAGAAAGAGTGACAGAGCAAGGAGAGAGCGAGAGGATCCAGCCGCCATGCGAGGCGGCTAAGCCCTAGGCGCTTGAGGCAGGCGAGGTGAGAGAAGGTTTTAAGCTCGCGGTGCATGGGGCTATTCTCACGGAGACCGAGAGATGCAGCATAACGGTAGAAAGTCGTGTGTGTGTGGAATTATGAGAAGTAGATATTCATTCTCTATGGGTTTAGATCTAAAGGTTTTAGATCTTAGGGTTGAGAGAAAATAGTTACGGGATAGTGAGGAAGAAAACAGTAAAACCACTGGGTAGATGTTTGGATAGTTGTTTTCCAAAATTTCCTACAGTAACTTGTACCTCCTCCGGCGTTTTCTCATTGTTGTGACATAATAGGATAAATTGAGCAATCAAATAAACAAAAACATAATAAGACACAGATTTACGTGGTTCACCAGCATTGTGTTGGCTACGTCCATGGGCAGAAAATGAGAACAAATTGTATTAGACGGCTAGGTTACAGATTACAGAGTTTATGCTCAACTTCTATATAAATAGGCACACACCAGACGGGCTAGGCCCAATACGACAATTAAGATCCAACTCAATAGCACCGCATACCGTCGGGCCGGGGGCATCTCCACCTCCCGGACCCCCGAAAACTCTGCATAGTGGTAGATATAGATTCAAGGTATACCCTAAATCTCTACCTTGACTTGAATCCTCCTAGCAAATGCATCATTACAATGCCAAACGAGCAAACTTCTCCTTTCTGCCTCAGATTTTCCCCACCTTGGACAACTCACAGCTTGTGATATTTAGCAAGTCCAAACAATGTCGAAACTTGCTATGAGGGATCGGCTTGGTGAACATATCAGCAGGATTATCAACAGTACCTAATTTCATCACCTTGATTCTCTTCACATTCCTCAGAAAATGATACCTCACATTAATATGTTTGGTCTTCTCATGATGGACCTGATCCTTGGCTAAACAGATTGCACTCAGTCTGTTACAAAACACAATAGCCTGATCATGATGTAGACCGAGATTACCAACTAGCCCTTTCAGCCAAATTCCCTCCTTAACAGCCTCTATCAATGCCATATACCCTGCTTCAGTCGTAGACAAAGTAAATGTAGCCTGCAAAGTTGTCTTCCAACTAACAACAAAACCACCAAGAGTGAAAACATAACCGGTCATAGATCTTCTACTGTCAACATCTCCAGCATAATCAGAATCAGAATAACCAATCACTGAACAGTGAGTATCACCTCCATAAATGAGACCAATATCAGACATACCTCTGAGATAACAGAAAATCCTATTCACAGCCTGTCAATGCTCCTTTCCAGGTTGTCCCATGAACCTGCTGACAACACTAACAACATGTGCTATGTCTGGTCTAGTACATACCATAACATACATCAGACTCCCTACTACGGTAGCATATGGGACTCGAGACATGTACCCCTTCTCAGCTACAGATTTTGGTGCATAATCATATGATAGATGAATATTCGTAGCACTTGGAGTATCAATAGGCATAGCTATAGACATGCCAAATCTTGACAAAATCTTTTGAATGTAACTTTTATGTGACAAAAAAAAAGCTTATTTTGTTCTCTTTCCCTATATATCTCCATGCCCAAAATTTTCTTAGTAGCACCCAAATCCTTCATATCGAACTCAACACTGAGAAGAGCCTTCAACTTCTAAATATCAGACTTAGACTTCGCAGCTATGAGCATATCATCCACGTACAAAACAAGATAGATCATAGAACCATCATCAGCTTTGATGTGATACACACAGCAATCATAGGGATTCTTGTTGTATCCCAACTGGATCATATAACTCTCAAACATCTCATACCACTGCCTTGGAGACTTCTTTAGTCCATATAATGGCTTCTTCAGCTTGCAAACATAATATTCCTTCCCCGGAACCTCTAACCCCTCTGGCTGAGTCATGTAGATATCATCTTCAAGCAGTTCATGTAGGAAAGTTGTCTTCACATCCAGTTGCTCAAGCTCTAAATACTGATGTGTAACCATCGCTAGTAACACTCTAATAGAAGTGTGTCTAACCACTGGTGAGAAAATCTCATTATAGTCAACCCCCTCATTCTGCGTGAACCCTCTTGCAACTAGCTGAGCTTTGTAACTGACACCCTCATCAGGTGTGGTTCTTTTTCTTCTTCTTGAAGATCCATTTACAAGTAACAATCTTCCTCTCCTTAGGCCGTATGACCAGCTCCCAAGTCAGATTCTTGGAAAGTGATTTCATCTCTTCTCCCATTGTAGCGAGCCATTTAGCACGCTCGCTACCTGAAACAGCTTCTTTATATGTGGATAGTTCATTTGCCGATGGCTCCTCTTCCACCTCGTCAACTACCTGCAAAGCATAAGTCACCATATCCTCAAAACCGTACCTCAAAGGAGGCTTTACGCCTGTTCTCCTAGCTCTATCAACAATTATGCTTGTCTTTTGAGCTTTTGGATGAACATCAGAACTAGTATTTTCAGCAATAGTATGTTGATCTTCTCCACCTTGGAGTTATGATTCACTCTCATCGTGAGTGACTTGCAGCTCCACCTGATTATCAACACTACTACCATTCTCTGCACCAATGGACTTCACATCAGGGTTAACCATAGAATTCTCATAAAAAATTACATTTATAATGAGTATGACTATATTCTCAAAAGGTGACTAGATTCTATATCCCTTAACTTCATCCCCAAAACCAACAAATATGCCCTTCTTAGCTTTAATTTACCCTCACTCACATGATAGTAAACAGTACAACCAAAAACTCTCAATAAAGAATAATCTGCAGGTTTATTAGACCATACATCGTAAGGTGTCTTGCAATCAATGCCAGTGTGAGGTCCATGGTTGATCAGATGACAAGCTGTATTCACAGCTTATGCCCAGAACCTTCTAGCCAAACCAGCATGAGAAAGCATACATCTTGCCCTCTCCAGCAGTGTCTGATTCATTCGTTCTGCCACACCATTCTGCTGCGGTGTATCTCTGATGGTGTGAGGTCGAGCAATCCCTTTATCTTTGCAGAACTCATTAAACTCAAACGAACAAAACTCCAGACCATTATCAGTTCTCAATCGCTTGATCTTCTTCCTAGTCTGATTTTCTACGAATGCCTTCCACTGCTTGAACCTCTTAAAAGCTTCACCTTTATGTTTCATCATAATCACCCATGTCATCCTCGAGTAGTCAACAATCATCAACACAAAGTACATGTGACCTCCACTAGATTCAACACGTGACGGACCCCAACAATCCATATGAATGTAGTCGAGTGTCCCTTTGGTCTGCTGAACACCTTTCTTTGGGAATTTGCTTGCAATGAAGCTTCCCAAACACGCAGTGTTCGCAGAATTCAAGACTCTGCACTTTATGCCCAGAAAGAAAATCACACTTTGACAAAATATGTATCCTTCTTTCTCCCATATGGCCAAGCCTCATATGTCATAGCATGGTCATATCCTTGGTCTGAACCTCAGATGATGAAGTACCAGCAGAACCTGTCACGGTAAAACCTTGTAGTATATACAAGGTACCACGTTTCAAGCCTTTCAGAACCACCTTTGAACCTTGGCAGACATACATAACTCCGCCTTCACCTTAGAATCTAAAACCTTTGTTGTCAAGAAGACTCAGTGATATCAGATTCTTCGTCATCTATGGAACATGCCTGACATCTTTCAAGGTGCAGAACACACCATCATGAGTCCTTATTCTGATTGAGCCAATTCCAACCACCTTACAAACAGAGTTGTTGGCCATGGTAACATTGCCTCCATCTATCTGCTCATAAGTCGAGAAAAACTCCTTTTTAGGACAAAGATGATATGATGCCCCTGAATCTAGAACCCACACATCATTACGATGTGAATGTTCACCTGCAACCAAAACTCTTCTTCGGACTTTGTATCAGTATCTGCTACAGACGTAGAACCGCTAGAACTTTCATTCTTCTGAAGCTGCTTTTTATTCTTCGGACAATCATTCTTCCAATGACCTCGTTCTTTGCACTAGTTGCACATGTCTTCAAGTTTGGGACTTTAGGACCTTTATTATTCGACTTCTTCTTTCCCAAATTCTGTTGTCCCTTACCCGTAACAGATAGCCCCAATGCCTGATATTTTGAGACCACACCAGTTGCCTGTTGACAATCTTCTTTGATATGGAGGGCAAATCGAACATCTTCCAAAGACAAATCTTATTTCCTAGTAATAAAAGATTCGACAAAATTCTCATACGATTCAGGCAAAGATACTAATATAATTAAAGCAACATCTTCATCTTCAACTTTAACATCAACATTACGCAAATCTAGCAAAATTTTATTTAATTTGTCTAGATGATCCAAAAGGGGTGCACCTTCCTGCATGCGTAATCAGAACACACCTTGCTTCAGAAACAACTTAATGGTTAGAGACTTCATCATGTATAGACTCTCCAACTTCATCCAGAGACCAGCTGTAGTTTCCTGATCAGCAACTTCAATGATAACATCATCATCCAAGTAGAGCATGATTGTCGAGTGAGCCTTTTCTTCTAGAGTATTCCACTCTTCATCATTCTCGTTTGTCTTCTTCAATTTCCCAAATAGCGGTGCCCATAATCCCTTCTGCTTCAGCAACGATCACATCTTGATCTATTATAAGCCAAAACTATTCCTTTCGGTGAATTTATCAGTCTTTACGTTGAGAGCAGACATTTGATCGACTCAATAGAAAACCCTAAGAGTGTGGAAAAAATTCAAAACCCCGATCGAATCGATCTGGCTCTATATACCAGTTTGTTGTGACGGAATAGGATAAATTGAGCAATCAAACAAACATAAACGTAAAAAGATACAGATTTACCTGGTTCGCCAACGTTGTGTTGGCTACGTCCACGGGCAGAAAAGGAGAACAGATTGTATTAGGCGGCTAGGTTACAGATTATAGAGTTTTTGCTCAACTTCTATATAAATAGACACACACAAGATGGGCTAGGCCCAATACGACAATTAAGGCTCAACTCAACAGCACCGCATACTGTTGGGCCGGGGGCATCTCCACCCCCCCGGAACCCCGACAAACTATGCATAGTGGCAGATATAGATTTAAGGCATATCAACAAATTATTGTTGGGTACAAACAGTAAGTCCCACATCTGAAAGGTAGATAGACCTTGTATATAAGATGAGCAACCACCCACACTAGTATGAAGCCTTAATTTTGGGAAGGAGCCCAAGAACAAAACCGTGCGGGCTTGGCCTAAAGCGGACAATATCATAATAATATGGTTTGATGGTGCGTCTAACAGTCCTAACAAGTGGTATCAGAGCCGAAAGTTTCGGCTGGGGCCAGGTGTGGAGCCCACGGGTAATGGATTGCGTCTGCAATGTGTGGACCGGCCCCTCAGTTTGACCTCAACGATTTGGGAGATCTGTGGATTGCTTGTGCCGGGACACGCCGGGTAATTCGATTACAAAGACATATTATCATTGGAGGGGAGGACAGTGATGCGGTCCTTGTGTTTGAGGGGAGAATTATTGGGTACAAACAGCAAGTCCTACATCTGAAATATAAGGTAGATAGACCTTGTATATAAGAGGAGCAACCACCCACACTAGTATGAGGCCTTTTGGGAAGGAGCCCAAGAACAAAACCGTGCGGGCTTGGCCCAAAGCGGACAATATCATACTAGTGTGGTTCGGTAGTGCGTCTGGCGGTCCTAACACTCATAGTGAATTCAATCTCGGTCGGCACTCCCATAGATGTAGGCTTCACAATCGAACCACGTTAAATCTCTTGTGCATATTTTCGTACAATATGTTTTTGAATGTATGCATGAAGATGTTCTTGGCTAGAAGTACATCGTCTGTCTGCCTTCTGAAATCTGTTTCGTTTGTTCGCGACCGGTTTTTCTTGTTACGTATCCCTAATACATACATTATACCACTTTTTGAATATTTTTATAATCCAAAAAGCTTAGCATAAATACATAAACTATTACATATAAAAGAATTAAAATATATATATATATATGGCCAAATAATATCACTAAAAAAAAAAAAATCAAATGAACGTTGGAGAAACTATTATTAAGGGCATTCATACTTTCATAGTGATGATGGAGAGTATTAATATATATATATTTTAATACTTATTCTCATAACATCGTAAATTTATAAGCCAGAGTGAGTACTTTTAAGAGGGATTTTCACGACATAATAATCATTTATGGACATCAAATTAATTTAAAATACATAATATAGTACTGTACATCAATATGCGGCTTCAAGCATTGCAAATGTATTTTTCAATATTAGAACTACTATATACTACCTCCATCACATTATATTAGAATTTATTTTTGTTTTGGTCAGTCCCCTTATATTAGAGCTATTTCTTAAAATGTCAAAAAATATTTGGCTACAATTAACTCCATCTCCTTAGAATTGAATATAGTCACATATCCTTCCATTTATTAGTTTCTGTGCAAATCAAATAAGGCTTAATGTAATGGGATGAATGTAATATTTAATTATTGGAGTACTTAATTATTAAAGAAAAAGATGCTAATGTATGTTAAAAATCAGCACGTGGTTAGGAGCTTTCATGGCAGGGAAATCATTAACCAAAAAAACACATGATAAAGGTGGCTCATTTATTAAGTAATACAAGTGGTTTTATTTTTTATTAAGTAATAACAATATAGTCCAAAAATGGACAAACATTTGATAAATAATTCATGGGAAAATATTTATTTATTTTAAAATGAAAATGGAATACTTTACAAAAATCGCAGTTCATAGAGTGAATTTCACTTAAATAAATGAATCCGAATAAATGTATATGTCCATTTATGTCAAAAGTTGGGATTTCATTCCCGTGAAATTCTTGGTGCTGTCATGATTAGATTAATATTTTTTGTAACTGACATGATAAATATTCATACATAAATGCTTTCGATTTCTATTTATTTATTTAAAATCCGTTTGAATATTTCTGGTCATAATATTTCCATGTAAAGAGTCGTTTAGTTAATCAGTTTAATCCTAACAAATCTCAAATAGATGAAACCAACCTTATGTAAGATGATCAATTTCACAGAAATCATTGTCGCAAAAGTATTACGCCGTACTTTTCAGCATTCTAAAATATAGTTTAATTAATTTTATCCATTAAATTAATTCTTGAATAATTACCAAACAAAAATATACAAATTATTCTCGCTTTATCAAAAAATACTCTAAACTATTGAAAATAATCAATTAAATCTCAAACAATTAACATTTCATCAAAAATACTCTGGACTAATAACATTAACCAATTAAACCCCGAATTATTTACTTTTTATAAAAAAATACTCTAAACTATTGATCATAACTAATTAAGTTACAAACTATCAATCTATTAACAAATTATTTTTGGAGTATTTTTGATAAAACAAAAATTGTTTAGGATTTTTTTTATAATTATCCCTTTTTTAAAAAAGAAAAAAAAAAAAGCAATCTTTTGTTTTTTTTTTTGAAAGAACGCAATCTTTTGTTAAAATCTGCATTTGCATATGAACTTTGAATTTGATTAAATACACAATCATTCGATTTGATCTAATTTTGAACATGAAATCAATTTGGGTTAAGGTTACAAATGACATAGCAAATTAAAACTAACATAACATTTGAATAATGTTGTTTTGACTAACTTTAAATTAAAAAATAAAATAAAAAATAAAATTAACATGTATCGATCCCACTTGAATCATTTATTTCAAAGCTATCTGTTGGAATTGCATTAAGGTTAAAATTTTAAATTTCTCGAATAAAAGCAAAATTTGATGAAAGATTTTATACTTAGGGACGATTAAAAAGCACTATCTCAATGTTTTTTTATTTTTTATTTTTTATTATTATTTTATTTTACAAAAAGCAAATAATTAAGTCAAGTGTGTGCCCTAACTAATTATTGTCCATTTTCATTCAATCCAAAACGTTTGCCCACCATTCGTAGCAAACGGTGGTGGTACGTTGTACCTTGAATTGGGCAGGAAATATCACAGCATGCACCATGAAGGAAGCAGAGGATCGAAACACGGTGCAGACCATTGACTGGCGGGTCTGTGCACCCAACCAACCATAGGCGTACACGTGGCGGATCCAATGCTTTGTGTCACTTCATAAAGTGGGTCAGGTGTTGCAGGCGTACGTACGCCAGCGGCAATAGATTCTCGGACCGTACAGGTTGCCTCAGCAGTGCCAGGCTGGAGTCCACCGCATAAATATGAGCGATTCTCTTTCTCTGACTTTGGCGGGAAATGACTGAAAAGTTGGAAGAGACATTTTATTCGCTGCTTCGCACTCGAGTTGGCTTATTATTTTTTTTTATGTTTGTTTAATTTATTTGCTAAACTATGTAGTACTCCATGCGCAATTAGGGCAGCAAACTAGCCAAGCTATGCGGTACTTAGAGCATCTCCGGCGCACCGGGAGCCTGGGGCTCAAGCCCGCGGCGCGAGCCCGGGCCGCGCTGGCGAGCCCCGCGTCCGGCGAGCCCGGTGCGCATTCGAGAGCCCGGCTCGCGCCTCCCCTCCCCTTGTGCTGACGTCATAAATGACATCAGCCAGATTTTTTTTTTTTTAAAAAAATCAATTTTAAAAAAACATAAAAAATTAACTAATTAATCAATTATAATTAATTCATTATAATTATAATTAAAATTCATGGAATGGGGTGGAACAAGTATGCAATATATAATGTTCCCACTCCTTCCACTTTTTCTTATTTTTTCGATGTGAGACAATAAATCAATATATAATGCACCACTTTTTTCATCTTTCTCATTTTTTTGATGTGGGATAATGAATTAATATATAATGTTCTCACTTCTCCCACTTTTTATCATTTTTTCGATGTGGGACAAGAGACAAATGTGATAACAACAACTACTATACAAAATTCATTCTAATTACAACATTTTGTGTGTAATAAAATTAAATAAAAATTACAATCATAACAACAATAAAAAATGTTTGAACAAATAAAAAAAGTTCCAAATTTTACTGTCTTTTTTTATATAAAAAACATAAATTAAATAAATAAATAAATAAAATCAAAATGAAAATTGAATTAAAAAAACATATCGAAAATCGAAAATAAAATGAATTAAAAATAATAAATTAAAATAGAGAGGGCCCGGGGGAGGGACTTGCGGCTGGAGATGAAATCGGGGGAGAGCTCCTCCTGATCGGAATAGTGGCGCAAGCCCCTTTTAGGGGCTTGCGGCTGGAGATGCTCTTACTCAGTGTTTGATTCGAAAAATAATTGTTCTGATTCGAAGTTGTTAATAATCGTACAGAGCTCGAGCTCACATTGGAGCTCGATAAATATATCGAGTCGAGCTTGAACACTAAGGTATTTGATTCAATTTGCTCGCGGACATGTTCGGCTCGTATATTAATCGAGCTTGTTCATGAGCATGTTCGCGAACTCCTAATTGAACCTCAAATCAAGCTTGTAATCGAGCTTTGGCATTTAAGTATAAAAAAAAAATGTAAGTAAGAGGATTTGAACCATTGTCAATGAGTTATAACTACTTTCAAATCACAACCACAGCCAGTTAGCCACTTCACAATTATTATTACAAAATATTAACTGATAACATTATGTTTTAATTTTGATGAACTCCTCTAAATTAGTTCTCGTTTGAACTAATAACATTTTAAAATATTTCTTTACGAATTATATTTTATTCTTTGTGGATAATATATGTTATATCTTTTGATGAATTTTATTTGATTAGTTTTTGTTTGATGAAATCATATTAGCTTTTGTTCGGTTGGAATGATAAAAGAAAATATTTTTAAATTAATTTTTTTTTAAACGAGCTCGAGTTCGAATTAAAATAAAATTTGAGCTTTTTACGAGTCCGATTCGAGCTCAAATCCGAACTGAGCTCGAGCCAAACTATTTTATCGAATATAATTAGAGAACCGAACTCAAACTCAAAATTTTTACCTCGAGTTAGCTCGATCATGAATTTAAAGCTTGCGATCGAGCATGCGAATACTCGGCTCGGCTAGCCTCGTTTGCTGCCCTAATCTGGGCAGTGCGATCCCTCCTTCCTTCTCTCCTCCTCCAATTCGATGATGATCTTGAATCGTCTTTCATTAGTTTGTTTTTTTTTCTAAAATGTAGTTCGAATTAAAAGTGTTGGCAAAGATGATAATAATGAAACATACTCCATTTGGCAAAATCTAGTATGAATTCGGATTCTAAATCTTTCCATTATGCAGACACTTTCCATTATGTTTTGCTTTTAAATGGTTAAATATCTCATGCTCAGTTGATATAGACTGGGCTATGTGAAACATGGACTGGAAGGGTAACTAAATTGAAGACATTAATTTTGGGGCCCAATATTCATGCTACTTTTGGTCCTAAAATACATAAGTGATGCAAAGATTGTACCATTTTTTTTTCTTCTTCCATTTAATAGTTTTAGATACTCGTAGCTCGTAGCCGTGACTCATATATAATCCTTCCGTCCAATTTAACCGTAATTGAGCAAAAATTGTAAAATGTGAAAAAGTGGTAAAGTTTGCCATCTTTACAGAGACACTTTGAATGAAGTAAATTTGCTTTTATTTCAATCATTGGATCAAGCTAACTATCGACACCTATGATCATGCACGTAACTGCCTGCCTTATACTGTTTCAAAAATATACACATAATGAATTAATTAACCTTGATTTACTAATGAAATTGAGTCGGAAGAAATCATTGGTAAATGTCTACAACTATGTTGTATGGGTGTGGGAGTGCGGGTGCGGGGGCGATACGATTCGGATACGCGGATACAGATTTTTAAAAATTTTAGGGTGCGCGATTCGTCGAGGATACGTCTATAAATTTATATTTTATTATATATATCACCCATTTAATTTTATAAAAATAAAAATCATAAATTAAATACTACTCAATTAAAATGAAGATTTCAATTAAACCCCATAAATTAAATACTATATTGATTTTGTAGTGAATTTAAATTTTAGGACAATACATATAAAAAAAATATTAAAAAAACCCAAAATATAAAATTATTTTAAAAAACCCCCAAAAATATCAGGATTCTTACCAGATACGCGTATCCTACCCACCGGATACGCATATCCTATTTTTTTTTGTAGGATTCACCACGTGGCGAATCCCGTGCGTATCCCACGCGAATCGCACCCGCACCCGTATCCCAGACGTATCCGATACTGCATTGTTGTATTTTTCGAAGAATCCGTGCATTATAGGTCTACAATAATACACAAGATTTCTAAATTCTTTATTAGATGATTCCGAATTTGAAATTAAGATGGAGCAACCAAGCAAATTGGAGCAAAATATGTGCTTTAATGCGACCAAGAAGCGTTGCTTAATTCTTATTTAGCTTTAACATTATGTTTGAAATGATTATACTCATTCTATTTTAATTATTTTTATTAGTTTTTTTTATGAAAAATAATACTTAAATGAAAATGCGGCTCAATCAGTAGTCAGGATAATTGCAAGATCATAATTGTGAATCTACCTAGTCATAAATCGAGTAGCAAGTAATAATCTCAAAATATTATTGAATGGATGGAATTGAACACGTGCATGGCTTGAGAAATAGCATCGTACATTGCATTTGTGATTTTTCACATTTGTTACTATGGGCCCGTTTGGTTATGTGTTTGGTAATTTTAGCTGATTTTGGAACATAATTAGATTTCTCACAACAAGGAAATTTGTACAATTTTTTCAGAATTTTTCTACCCCACCAAAACTTAAGTATTCTGATTACTTGTTCAAGACATTATTATTATTATTATTATTATTATTATTATTATTATTGAGTTATCTATGTTATTATATGTTGGTCCCAAAAGTGAGTCACACAGGGGGGGAGGGGTTGAATACATGTGTAAGAAGTGATAAACTTCTTTTTCGATTTTTCGGCCTCTTTATCAAAGTAGACGCTTTGTAAGTTTTGACGCTTTCAAAGCTTATCACTTTGTGTGAGTGCGGTGCGAAATATGATGAGTTTAAACTCACATTAAATTATCTTGCAGTTTGAAAGCGTTTTATTTGTTTAAAACTTGTGGTGTGTTGTATGTATAATCAAAACGTGTAAAACAGTGAATATGTAAAGAGAGACACAAAAGCATTCATAGTGGTTTGTTAGGATATAATGATTAGGACATCCGTTAAGTTCCTCTGTACAAGATGTCCTAACAAATATATATCCCAACAAATATGAATACGTTTCATTTAGACACTTAAAAATTATATTTTTTTAATAAGTAGATGATTGAATTTTTTTCATGTCATATTATCGTAACTTATTTTTTGAATTTTGATATTTTTTATGATGTTATGACTTATTTTTTTTAATTGCGATTGAAACATAAACAATTACTATAATGTCCTAATTTATTTGTAGTTTATTTTGTTGGGATTGTTGTGTATAGCTAAAGCAAAAATGTTATTTTAGTATATATGACATGTATTCCATTGTTTACAATAACCTATCTGAGTAAATATATTAATAAGAATAAGCCCAATATCTCATGTTTTAGAACACGTGGACGGCTCGGGTGTCAGGGAGATCACGCAACGTTTGATAATAATTATGAGATATAAATAGTGTCACAGTCGAGATAGCTCGGGAAAACTATCGGTATAGACTACAACATAACGATAGTGACAGGTCTCAGTCGCTAGTTATGTTAGTACGGTGGAACGTATTGACATGATCACATGAGATTATGTTCTTCTTATACTGACCCTAGAAATAGGTGAAGAACTAGAGATCTCGGTATTTAGAGATATGGTCTTAATCTCGATAGGCTATTAGATATATATGTGTTGTTCATCGTTACTTTGATTTTCAAGATAAGGGTCTATCGCAGCATCCCTGATTACTTGTCTCTCGGGTAACATGAGGGCACATAATATGTCTAATTGGTTATACCGAGTCACCGTGTCCATTATAGGTTGAGATATCCCCTCAGGGAGTTCACAAGGTTTATTATACTAAGTCATGCATGCTGATTAAGTTTAGGTATAATAATAAGGGGTGAACGGGTACTACTTGAGGATAAGAAGAGGTTAATTAATTAGGAGCAGTCAGGGGAGCTCTAATTAATTAATGGATATTGAGATTCTTAAACACGGGGATATCTCTACATAAAGTATCAGCCCCAATCTACAAATTGGGACAGAGCGGTGATTCAGTTGTGACTCTTTAGTGGAATGCGTCACAACTCTAATGAAATAAATGTTCTGGGTTGATTATGAAATTATTTCATTAGGTAAAGCTAAACTCTGTCTGGTACATAGATCTCTGGGATGACCCAAGAGCTCTTCGGGAAAGAAATACAAGGTATTATTGAGCAATATCTGTAACGACCCACACCCGGGGCTATGAAAAATAATAATTAAATGGTGGGTTTGGGCCACTACTCAAGAGGATGACATAATTAAATAATTAAATTAGGACCTTGAACGCACTGAATACCCGCGTTTCCAATGTGTGAAGACATTGGGACGCTTATCATAAGCTTTAGATTTAAAACCATGATTGAAGTCTAGTACATAGGAGATATTTATTCAACGAGATAAGGAAAATAGTCGATGTCTAAATAAACATGGCAAGTCAAATTATCAAGCGGAAAATGTGGAAATAGATAAAGGGATAATTATAATCCTGAGAGTTCTTAAGCATATTTTATTCCAAGAAGAAACAATCCACAAGCTAGCCACCCCTCTTGCAAGCTCGCTCCGCCTCCGGATCCTTAACCTGAAAACATTTTAAAAAAAATTAGGCTGAGTACTAGTGTACTCAATGGGTTTCGCTTGCCCCTTTGTCAGTGAACAATATAAAAACTTTACTTGGAAGAATTATGCATGTCCATCATCATATAACGTAGGAGTTTTAAAAAGAAAGCCTCACCCTACGTATATGCAAAATACTTTGTATACCGTACGTAGATACTCGCGAGCTTCTCACTCATACGCCATACAGCCATAATTGGGGATCTGGCCGAGTCTGACCAATATGGACTTAAGTGCACTAACCTTGGTTTAAATCAACCAAGGCCCAATTGTTCATCGACATTCCGTCACATCGTATGAGCTCCATAAGACATAAAAACTTTTGACATGCATAATCATACTTTCATACATATATACATAAGAGCTCACTAGCTCAAAAATACCGTACTGTAAATAGAAACCCACCTTGTCTTGTGCACGTCTCAATGAGTATCCGACTCGGTTGTTAGTTCACAACCCTCATTTGTTTGTCCTACAAGAGTAATCTAGGCTAAGCTTTTCATAGTCATTCAAATTGCACCTATGCTTCCTAGATTCTATAGTTCCCTACTCCCCGTCTTTAAAATGCACATAATTTCACGAACTCAGATATATAGTTGACACGTAGGTAGGTGGCACACATTGAGCATTTACTTGATCTCATACTTTCTATACATAACCATGTTGCAAACATCCAAGCTAACTAAAGAGATTAGAACTAGCACATAAATGTCCACTCATGTGAACTCACATATTCATACTTTTGCATAGGCCATTAACCAATCAAACATACACATAAGTATAGCATAATTCTTTTCCAGCATCCCACATTTCAACAAGCATATGCAATTTCTTTAGAGAGAATAACAAAACATAATCTAAAATAAAGAGCTTCATTTACATAATACATACTTCTATTAACAAAAGATAAGTATGGAAAACAAATAAACAAGTTCTAAAAGAATTGGTAATAAACCAACACCAAGAGAGGTATCACACTGCCCAAAACAACTTAGTTTCTTAAATCCACACGTTTTTCAAGAGGTTTGATATTTTTGTTAGAAGAAAAGAGTATTTCATCAAAATCTGAAAAATCAGTACAGATTCACTTTTGGAGTAAGGGAAAAATATTTATAATGCTTAAAAAATTCTGAAATTTAACAAAGAGACTAAAGACATGAAAAATAACCATTCTGTAAAATTTGAAAATTTTGGAAGAATATTTCTATTTAAAACGTATTTTACAAGACAGTGTAAGTGTGCTGTTCCGGGTAAATTTCTGCTGTACAAGTAAGTTCAAAACGTCATAGTGGATATATGATTTACAGAAAGAGTCCCAAATTTTTACACAATATAGAAAACGCGATGTAGTTGAACTACAAAAAAAGAATCTTCAGAAAAGTTGATTCTAGAATTAATTAAAAATCATAGAAGCTTAGTTTTAGATTCTGTGACAGATTGGTATATCTCACAGAGTGGTCATTTTCACCAACAAACATTCGCCTAAATATCATGAAATAAATCACACATCATACCAACATCATTTAGTTGCTATTGTGAAAAGGATTTCCAAATATAGCCACTATAAGTGTTCATAAATTTTCGACATACTCACAACTAGCAGATTTTGACAGATTTACATATATCTCAACAATATAGCTCTTCCTCAAAGATTTCTTTACACAACTCCACAAACGACTTATGCACACATATGAGCACATATATAGACATAATGTAAGTTGTAGATGAGAGATTTAAGGAGGAAATTTGTGTAAAAAGCCCTTGCCCCAAACCTATCAAGAAGAAGGGTTTATCTGTGGCTACCTTCAAGAGATCGAAGCAAACACAAGAGATCTTCTTTTAACCCCCTTTGGATTCGACTTAGATGGTTTGGTGGCTGTTAAGAGCTTGAAAAATGAGTGCATGAGACAAGGTTCAAAGTACAAGAAGGATGGGAGAAGGAGAAAAGAGAGAATGGATAGTCATGGATTTCTTTTCCTTACCTTTCAACAATGATGGCCTTGATTCATCAAAGAAGAGAAGAACTATCCTTCTTGCTTGAGGGGAAAATGTGGATGAGTGAGGAGTGGAAAATGAGAGAAGTTAGTGTGTCTTGAGAAGTGAAGGGGTACTCATAAATGGTGGAATCAATAGGGAATCTAATGGCTTGCATGATGAATGCAAGGATCTTGAGTGAAGAGATTGCGCACCTCTTGGGCTCCAAATTAATTCTTGACACATGTCAAATGTGTTTCCAAGAAGATCATCCCCCAAATCTTTAGGAATAATTATTAGATATATTAGTATAATCCTAGGCTAGCTAGTTAGGATTTTATTCTCTCCTACACTTGACACTTGGCACACATGCACACACTCTTCACATAATATATAAGTATGAATATAATTATTCAAGAAGGCCATGCATGCATAAATAATATATGTATATACACATATGAAATATAATTAAGTGATTTATGCAATCAACAAGTAATGATCACATCAAACAAAATTATGCATTAACAAATTCATGCCCAAAATATTTATAAAATAAATTATGGGGAGTGGAACTATATTATTCTAGATATAAGCCCGTAATTCCTAATAGCGAAAATTTGGGCTATTACAATATCAATTTTGGACTGAAAAGAAGTGTTATGGGCTCGGGCCCATAAAGTGGCGCCTACTGTATGATAGGGGACGCCTGGTTCAACATCTGTGTCCAACTGGACTCAATAATTGCACTCTGGTTAAATATGTAATATGGAATAAATTAATATCTAATTAATTAAGATTTATTCTAATTATAGAAATAGATAATTAATTTAATATTTACATATAATATCTTCCTATAATAATTAGGATTAATTTTAATTATTTATTTAATTAGAATTTATTCCAGTAATTATTAACTGAACCAGACTTAATTAATTAAGCCCATATCTTAGTGGGAAAGGAAGGAAATGGCGCCTCCTTCTCCTATAAATAAGGAGAGGGAGATTCTGTAAATCCTAATCTCATTCTCAAGGAATAGGTGCCACTTGCAGAGAGCAGAAAGGGGATTCCAAGTTCCAAAGTTTTGAGACGCCCACACAGTCAGAGAACTTTGAGGAAATGGATCACATTTTAATAATCTAGACCGGTAGATTACTCCATCTGCAATTGAAAGGTATAATCTCTAAAATCAATGTATGATGCAATTGCATGTAGAATAATCACATCCAATTCGAAGATCTAGTGGAAAAAAAAACGCTTTCAAGAAGCGGTTCCATCATATTTATGTAATTTATTTTTAGGTAAAAACTACATGATCTGGGTCCAGACCCGAAATCCAACGAATCTTATGAATCTGGACTTGAATTTAATTTTTTCGGACCCAATAAATTTGGATCGAATTTGGACCTAAGACTAAAATTCCGAATATAAATCTAGACATAACAAAACCCGGTCCAAATTCGAGCAATTGTCATCGCTAATCCGAAGTGCGCATCCCTCTGTAAACCTCTTATAAAAATAGAGTTGAGTTACTCTTAAAAAATAAAATTGAGACATGCTCTACTTATAATGCTCGATTTAAAATGCTAAAACAGAAAAAACTTTCCAATGAATTCCTTTCAACCTTCTCAAAACTTTCCAATGAATTCCTTTTAAAAACTTGAGTTAGGAATCTTTTGATTGCAATGGTGCTTACTTCTTTCAATACTACTTTCCCAATCACGCAAATTCAAACCATACAAAAATTCACGGAAAAAAAAAAAGAAAAAAAAAGCGCCAACAGCTAATATAGTAGTAGTAAGTACAAGTCAAAGATATAGAATAAAAAAAGAAATGAATCTTACTTCATAAAACATAGTCAAACTCATTGTTAGTAGATTATTACATCACTACTCTTCTCACTCAGCAAAAAAAAAAAAAAAAATATTGAATCCATTCATCCAAACACATCATCGAATAAAATAAAATAAATCCTACTACTCACACTACTGATTACTTCACTCCACTAGCATTACATATTGGTTAAGGAGTTGAATTTATTTGGTTTCCCTCCCGGGTACTACTAGATGAGCGTCGACGTACAATTAGGAATAAACGGCGGATCCACAGGAGAGAGCCATGAGGAGAATGGCGGCCTGCTCTTCCTCCCTCAGTTTCCCCATCAGCTTCCTCGATCTCTGCACTCCAAACGTCATAAATCGCATTTTCAATATCTCTCTCACTTCGCTGCTCCGATTTGCTCCGCCGCCGCTCTTTTTCTTTTTTCCGGTTTCTAATCCCAGCCTCTCTCTCCTTTTCTTATTGTACTTGATCCCGCACGCATTGCACAATGACTGAAGATTCGAGTTCCACCACCAAAAAATCAATCGAAAATTTCGAATTACTAAGAGAGTAGAAAACAGATCGTCCGTCGTAAATTAAAACGAAATGAATTAATGACCTTAGGTCCGTGAGGGCCGCCGCGCCACAGAGGAGTTTTGGTTGTGTGACAATCGGTGCAGCTTTTTGGAGAACAGATCGTACTGCTGCTGCTGTTGTTGTTGTTTCTCTTCTCGTCCGAATTTCGTTGCTGGAAAATGAAATTAAAAAAAAAAAATTAAAAAAAAAATAATCGAGATTTGATCGGGGAGGAATTGGAAAATAAAAATAAAAATGCGAGAGATGATTGGATTTCTCACCGGCTGCTCCTGCTGCTTAAGATACATGATGAAATGCTGACGAGGACAATAACGATATGATCTCCGATCTATGACATGATCGGTTAAACAAATCTGCGGTTAAATGTAGATTTTCGGTCGTAATTCCTTTTCAGTAGTGTATAGTGTATAGTGTATACAATTACAATACACCTAGTAATGGAGTATTTCCTATAGAGAGAGAGAGAGAGAGAGGGGTGAATCTATAAATCTTACTAGTAAATGTAAAATCCCAATCTGTGTTTAATAATTTATTGAAAAAGAGGGAGGGAGGGAGGGTATCTGGCGGACACTAGTCAGACATTCAAGAAACCCTAGCTGACTCTACATTTTTCTTAATTTACGGTTTTGCCCTTCGTCTACTTGTATATTTGAATTTCTACATTATTTGAGCTCAAAATTAAATCATTCTGATGCACATAATATCAAAATCAACATTTTAATTTAAACCTAACATATCAATGTAGGAGTACTTTATTTCTACTACAATACAAAGCCATCATCATAATTAAAAATAAAAACAAAACAGAAAGAAAGAAAGGGAATTACTACCTCCATCCCACTATACTTGGCCACTTTCATTTGATTGACATTTCGCGCACGCATTTCCACCGAAACCTAGTACGAGTTTTAAAATATAATTTTGAAGTATCGTTTTTTTTACGGGATACTATGAGTGTCATAGTATCCCGTAAAAAAAATGATACTTCAAAATTATATTTTAAAACTCGTACTAGGTTTCGGTGGAAATGCGTGCGCGAAATGTCAATCAAATGAAAGTGGCCAAGTATAGTGGGATGGAGGTAGTAGTAAAGAAGGTACTTTAAACAAAAGAGAAGCACGAGAAAGAAAAGACAACCCATTAAACTTTGTTGATTTGACAGTTCAAATGGAGTTGACATTCTTCATAGAACTAGTAACATATATGCATTTTAAATCTTTATAGTATTATCTCAATACTCTCTTATTATTGTAATAATTCAATTTGAATAAAAATGATTTTATACTAACGGGATAGAGAGAGTATGATTTTATCACTAAATATATGCCTAGGAAAATAGTATTCCCTCCTTCTTGCATATATATGTGAATTTTCAACTGTCATGCGTATTAAAGAAGGATTGTTAAAGTAGTAGTAGTTGATAGTTGATGGTAAATTTGTTGGTAAAAGTGATAAAGTGATGTGCACATATTTTTTTATTTATAAATAACTGTAATTTCAAGGTTTAAGAATAAGAGTGTGTGATCATGAGTAAATAATTTTCATATTAAATACTACTCAACCTGTCTCATTCAAGATGTTACATTTTATTATTTTATACCTCACATCTATTCAAAAACTATAACGCCTCGAACGGGACGGAGGGAGTACTCCGTAACATGTATTTGATGGATGTCCCAAAAAGAAAATCTTTACACATATATGGGGGACATGAGGAGTATTATTTTTGTTTAGTAAATGTATATGACCCGTAAATTCTTAAAAGTTTCTTTTATACAATTTTTACAATTATTTTCATAACACATAAATCAAACAAATATGATATATTGTATTTTTTCTTCAATTTATGATATATTTATAAAGAATAATAATCAACGATCGAACAATGATAATAATAAAAGAAAAAATATGCTAAAGATTTAAATTTCATTATAAATTTTTAAATTCATAAATTATGAAAGACTTGTATATACATGGTATTCATGGTACGTCTACTGTTGTTACTATATTTGGCGCGCATCAAGATCTACAAAATACTTTGGCTCTACACTTCTGAACAATAACGTAAAGTTAATTATGGGTAAATTTGGTTTCTTTCGAAAAAGTCTCACATGTGATATAAAGACCAACCTTGACTCTTGTTGATCCCATGGCTTACGAAACAATATATAGCAGAAAATAGTCTTCATTTAAACTTGAAAGTAAGATGTGGATTTGACAGAGTTAGTGACAGTCTAGGAATGAACATACTTTGACTATTAACCTCCAGAACATGGTTGTAAAAATCAATCATGTGTCATTGCACAATCCAAGAATATGACCAATATTTCTTACCAATATATTGAAGATCCGATCTTCAAAATCAGTTTGTGGTTAGACGATTTCGAACACTTCAAACCATTAAAATATTCACTTGTATGTGTATATTATTTAGATTATCAAAATTTTCTTTTGAGCTTCATGTTCTGTTTGAGCTAAATTATTCTCCATAGTCAGACTCATCGATGTAAACCATAATTAATAACCGACTCAATCACATTAAGTGTTGGAGCGAGTGTTGCTTCATCATGAAGGTAAGATGATCTATTAGAAAAGTTTCAGTGAATGTCATTCGATATGATAATTTTTGGATGACCATCATTTGTACCACTAAGAATACCATTGCTTCAACCTATTCCAAGAACTCTTGTACTCCCTCCGTTTTTTTTTTCTTCTGAAGTGGCTCGCTTATATTCAATATGTGAAGTATATAATATATAAGTGAACCATTTCAGAAAAAACAGAGGGAGTAGTTTAATTGCTTAAGTCTGGAGTTCATGTTATACAATCATCTTTTTTTTGTTAGCCTTATGACTTGGATATCCCTCCAAATTTAAAAGGAGTTTATACTTGTATTGACTACATCCTGTTTAATTCCTCTTAATTCGCATAACAAACAATCCCAAAGGTAAATTGAAATACGAATAATTTTTAAACCACATTAAATATCTTACAATCTTTTCAAGAGTACCAAAATAGTATCTATGCATTAATATCAACACTTCATTCCATATTATGAGATTACTAAGGATTACGTTTTAGGATTTTAGTATGTATTAAAAAGAAGATAATTCACTAAACAAAGAATCGCATAACCTACAAATAATTGAATCTCTACATTGATGATGTCATATCGTAAATTAGAAACACTATTTATTTTAGCTAGCTGATAAGGTCCTTCTATTCTGCAATCTGCGATCTATATTTCATAAAGCATAAAAAACGTACGCAAAATAAATTATAAATTTTTTATTTTTTGAATCTTCTTGATCTTATCCTCATGTCATGCCTTAAAAAATGAGCATACACAACTTTAAATCACAAAATAAATTATAAACGTTTCAGTTTTTTGTTCTTCTTCAAGTGTTTTTTCGCTTAGTGGAGAGTGTTAGCTTCTTCATCTTAATTGATCTTAAAGAGAAAAAATAGAATAGTAACATCTACTGTAATTAATTTCTTTCGATCATGACCTACACATTGATGCATATATATTCATATCAACATACTCTCATTGTAAGCAAAGACGAAATGAAAGAAAATAAAATGTATGATGTATTGTGTAGGTCCCGATAAATAGATATTGGTGTATGGGGGGGGGGGGATACACCAATTAGCCAACAGTTTTGACTTTTCAAACAAAATCGATCTTACTGAGTTGTCAGCTCAGCTTATCAGTGCAGCTCGGTTTATCCAGCTCAGTCAGTAAACTGGTGAGCTTGCTAAACCGAACTGTGTGCGGAAGTTTGGTGGACAGGTTGGCTACCTCTTAGAAAATTCTTTCTTTGGTCTAGATCTTTGTGCAGGTTGATTATATCAATGAAGTGCAATGTAATGAAGGTTAGTTGAACACTGTAAGGTCGACTGTAAATAAAAGATAGAGAGAGAGAGATCGAGACAGTCGATTTAGCATGGTTCGGGAAACGTCCCTACATCCACGTCAGATACCGTCGTATCTGAAATTCCTTACTTCTCTCTTATTTATACTGGCTGAGTACCAGCCTCGACCTTCGTCAATCTTTAGACTTGAGCCGAGCACGAGTTCTGGGTCGTGACCCTTACAACCTTTCATACATACTTACATACAACCTTGCAGCTAAACTAACAGATTCTTCTTTACTTGGACGAATATGTAGTAAGCTTGTGGAGAGTGTTCTGTGAGGTTCCAGACTCAGAAATCTTGAAGGTCTCAACACTTGGGAAATGGTTTGGATTCGAGTGTTGAGTTTGGCTTTGAAGCGTAAAGATTTCTGGATAGATTGTAGGCCTTGAAGCTCTGGTTTCCTCTCTCTATTTTTCTCTCTTCCCCATTTTTTTCTCCCCGTTTTCTATTCTGGGATGGCTTGAAGTATTTATATGACTCCAATTTGAATTAGAGCCGTTGGAGTTGCAGAGGTGTCAGAACCGTACTGCTGACTGGACTTCTAGCCGTTGAGGTTTTCTGTACAGCTTGAACCATCAAGGTTGGCAAGGCACAACTTAGGTCGGACTGGGAAGGTCGACCTTTTGTACCTCAAGCTGTCTTTGCTTTCTGTGGTCTTCAAGCTTGATCTTTGTATTAGAATCTTCATCTTGAGAAGCTGTTGACTAATAGCAGTTTGACTCACAACAGCTTGACTAAGCATATTGGCTTCAGCAGGTTGGACTATGCAGGTTACACGAGCAGGTTGACTAAGGAACAGGTTGACAGATTGATCTAACTAGGTACAAGGTTGCACTACCAACCTTGATCTTTACATGGAGCAACCTGTCCGAGTAAAGCTTGACTGATCCAAACACAGAGATCAGTCTGTTCCTATCAATCCTATAACTAAGTCCTATAACTAAGTGTGGTTTCTAATAACATCATCAAAACTAAACTAAACAGGGTTCCCAACATATTGCATGTGACGTGTGTGTTTTTGTTGAAAATATTCAATCATATAAGGGGAAAAAAAGATACAAATTAGGAAAGAAGTTAATAAAAATAATTTTTGCCTTAAATTTCGTATTTGTAACGTCTGCAATTAATTAGTTAATTACAAATTATTAAAAGACAATTATGCTATACCATTTCTTAAAAAAAATCAAAAAATTAATATTAAAGATAATATAAAATAAAATTATTATTTTTGGATTGTTGGAGTTACTATTAAAGGCAACCCGTAAATCTTATCGAACAATAGCCAAATGAAAACTATTAAATTTTTGTAGTTATTTAATTTAATTTAATTTGTAGATATTAAGAAAATAATAGAACATGAGAACTATTAAATTTTTGTAGTGAGAGGTCTTGGGTTCAATTTCCACCGCCGGCATATGGCATGTAGAGTAGTTTTCCAACCTTTGTGAGGTGTAGAATTTCCACCTATGTGTGGAGTAGATTTCTCATTGTATATGAATAGAATGTGTTATAGATTTGATATGTAATTCTAAAAAATTTATCTATGAGATATGCTATTCTCCTATGTGCTAAATTAAGAACCAGTTTACTACTGCTACTTTAAAAAAATAAAAAAATACTAATTTACTCCGTCATTTCTTTATTCCTTTTATTATGCAAAAAGGTTACTTTGGGAAATTGTAGTACAATTGCAACAACACCAAAATCAAAATTGTTCAGTTTTGAGTGTGCGGGTGTTGACCTAGCGGTAGAGAGTTAATTGCTGTGGACAAAAGATCTTGGGTTTAAGTCCTGCGTGGCGCGACTTTTAAATTTCCTGTTAATTAGTTCAAACAAAAAAATTGTTCAATTTTGAGTTTTTGCCATTTATGTAGTCTTAATTAGTTTTATAATACATGTAGTACAATTTTCTTTTTGTAACGTTTTATTGCTTTTATTTCATTATTAGGCGAGATTGTTTGATAATTTATTATATAGTACTTTTTATTCTATCTCATGTGACATTATCTTTATATGAAAATCTGAAATATTATATTTTTTTTTCTTTATGCGTTGTTTTTAAAATGTTGGGTTGTTGTTTATGCATTGCTCATATTTTCTACATGCATTACTTATTAAAATACTTATTTTTGTTTTAAAATTTAATGACTGATCGACAATGATGATAAAAGAAGAAATTTGATTTGGATATGTAATTTATTGCAAATAATTTCATACATTGAATATAGTATAATACTTTTCCCCATTTTTTCATGGCTAATATAAAATGACACTTCATTTAATTGACACAATATTACACTTGAGGAAAATTGATAACTTGCACAGTAGATAATTGGGATAAACATTGTTGGAAACCATCTCCAGTTAGTTTTGATGATGTTATTCAAAATCATATTTAAATTTATTTTACTCTTTTTTAGAGTAGAAATTGATAGAAGCGATCTGTATTTGTATAAAACAGATCGATAAGCTTAACTTGTACTCCCTCTATCTCTGTTCAATTATTTCACTTTATTATTTTATACTCTCTCCGTCCCAGTTCAGTAGTCCTATTGCTTTTCGGCATGGATTTTAGGAGAGTGTGTTTAGAGATAAAGTGTAGTGTTTGATATTTTAATATAAATTTCATTGTTTTAAAACTAGAGCATCATAAATGCATAAAAATATATTGATGTCTGGTCTTAAATAAAAGATCGTATCAAGACATTTAATTTGGTATAAAAATTATAAAAATCGGAGAACAAACGAACAAGTTATAATAGTTTAAACGTTTAGGATTTAAATTATATTGGGATACGTGCTAAGAGGTGAGTGAATGATGAGATGATTTATGGTGGCTAATTCTTTCCATTTTAGGAAATAGGACTACTGAAGTGGGACGGCCCAATATAGTATACAGGACTAGTGAAGTGGGATGAAGGGAGTACATCACATATATTCAAAGTATGAGACAATTGAACTGAGACGGACGGAGTAATAGACAGATCGATCAAGCTTATAAAGGATGATAACATATAGACGTGCTCTCCTATAGGAGATCGATCTGGCATCGAGCTCCTTCATCAATCTGCCAGTAGAAGACCAGCTGCTCTACCTTAAAGACTTCAGTGAGCTGGTTACTTACTACTTAGAGAACGTGTTGTTCGGATCAACAGCTTGAGACATTATGTCCTGGTGCTACATTGGCTGCCAACTAGGACAAATCCCAATGGCTAGAAGTGAGTCAGCACCAACGGCTCCCCTCCACTGGTCAGAACTCCAACGGCTAATTTTCAAATTCTAGGCCTATAAATACTTCAGCCATCTAGAGGTGTTTCTTACGGGAATTTCATTTTAAGAGCCAAAACTCTGCAGAAGTCTCAAGTCTTCAAAGCACCTTCAACACTCGAAATACCAAGAGAATTCCCAAGTGTTGATACCAAGGAGATTTCTACTTCTAGAATCAATCCGAGTTCTTGTAGTGTTTACTGCTGCTTAAGAACTTAACAGAACTCCCACCTTCAAGTTCAAAAGATGTTCATTGAAGAAGTCAAAGTTCTGCTCGCTCCACCATTGCTGAGAAGATCGAGCTCTGCAACTGGAAGAGCAAGTTAGTTAGGAAAGAAAGTTGTAAGGGTCACAACCTCATAATTCATGCTTGAATTTCGACAAGTTAGTCGAAATTTGGGACTGGTACTCAGCCAGTAAAAATAAGAGAGAGGTGAATCCAATGGTAAAGGGATTTTTAGTTTCGACAAAAACTGACGTGGATGTAGGAAGAATTTCTCCGAACCATGATAAAATTGATTGTGTCGTGCTCTCTCTCTATCTTTACTTTCAGTCAATTATCTCTTTACTTGATCTAACAATCATACATCAAGCATTCATCTCATCGAGCTGAAAAATTGTTTTCATCATAAAAGAATTTTCTTAGAGTTTCCAACAAACCACCAACTTCCGCATAACAGATCGTTCTTGATAAGTTCGACAACTCACTTGTTGAACTGAAGAGATCGAGTTGTACTCTGTATCAAGCTCCTTTACGAGCTAGTTTATCAAAATTATCTAAATTGAAAAACTTGTTGGACATTGGTGTATTCCCCCCCCCCCATACATCAATTAGCTCTTTCTGGGACCAACAAACATGTAGTACTCTGTATTGACCCGCCCTCACTTTAGGGGTGAGGGTAGAGAGCAATAATAACCGATTATAGTATAATCGAGTCGAATCCATAGGGAATGCAATGGCGAATGAGTTTCAAGTAGTAATCCAATTATCTAACTACTATTCAAGCTTGCAAGTGACATGTTTTTGTGTTTTTGATTAGCTAATGAGAAATATAAAGTAAGGAACAAACTAGAGAACAAATAATAAAAAGAGTTAACAAACAATATTAGAAAGCTTGGTTCCAAATATAATCCGATAATCACTAGAGGCCTAGGTTTTAGAATTTGTTAGGATTAGCCATTTTAATCTAATTCATATGGGAGTTCTATATATAGTAAACATCAACTCTTCTCTCGAAGCAATCAATATTAGTAGATTAACCTATGACATCTATCTCCGCTAGGTCTCAAGATGCATAAATTAACTCTAAATAGCTCAATTAATTATCCAGAAGCTCCTACTAGCAAGAATTACTAGTATGGTGTGATTTGATTCCAAGTGTTATGAACTAAAGCCTCCTAAGCATTTAACCAAACACCTTATATGCACTCAGTGATGGCCAATCAATCATGCAATAAAATCAAGCCCTAAATCACAAGACATATGAATTAGAAGGTAAATCCAACAACAAAATCCAAAAATCTAGTGATCTAGATCATATCTTCATATATTGGAACCAAAGGAAATTTAGCTAGACATAATTGAAGAAATTAAACCATAAAAAGTAAATGAAACCATGCTTAAAAGATAGAGAATTCAATAAGGAAGAGAATAGTGGAATGGGCCTTCAAATCTTCAACATAAATCTTCAACAATCTTCAAAATACTAAAAAGGAAAGAGGGAAATGTTTCTAGGGTTCTAAGAATGTTAAAATATGCAAAAGATCCACAAAATAGGAAGATTTTGGATTTAAATATATAACATGTGAGTTTTGGGTCGAGTTGGACCGAGTTAGACGACTAACTCGGTCAAGAAAGTAAAAGAAAGGGGCGACGGTGCCCTGGCCGACCGCCGCCTGGGTCGCTGGAAACTCTGTGGTTCAGCCGGCCAGCCGGCGGTCCAGCCGGTCGCCGTCCGGGTCGCCGCCGGTCCGGTCCTTTTGCGCAGCTTCACCGTTTTCGTTCGTTCTCCCTCGTCCGAACTCCGATTCTCGATCTGCTTTTTGCTATGGACTCCTAACGAACCCCTCGTCAACATGGAATGATCAAATGGACCAAATGAGTTCTCCATTGTTCCTGCAAAAATGTTGGGAACCTTTTCTCTCTTTGAACTAAGTTTTGATAATGCTATTAGAAACCACACTTAGACAATAGAGTTTAATTGGAACAGGCTGGTCTCCGTGTTTGGATCAGTCAAGCTTAACCCGGACAGGTTGCTATGTAAAGGTCAAGGTTGGTAGTGCAACCTTGTACCTGTTCTACTCAAACCTGTCATAATGTTCCTTTATGCAATCTGTCTATGTAATCTGCTCTAACCATACTCGAAGATTTCTTACGAAGATTACAGAAGACTGAAGACAGTTCGAGGTATAGGAAGCTTGACCTGCAAAGTTCAACCTGAGCTGTGGCTGAGGAACCTGTCCTCAACTCAACGACCATAATTGTGTCAGTGTACGGTTCTGCATATCCTGACACACACAACGGCTCTATTACAAATGCTTCTCTATAAATACCTCAAGTCATTCAAGAAAGAAGATACGGGAAACTCAAATTGCAAGCTGAAACTGCTGTAGAAATCTCAAGCTAAATATTCACACAATCAACACTCGAAATCACTAGAGCTTTCCCAAGTGTTGATCTTTGAAGATTTCTATTCTTTCTAGAATCTGTCTTACTAGAACACAATCCACACTCTCACTACCATCACTGTTGATATTCAGTGTAGTTGATAAAGTTGTATTCCAACGGTGATAGCTTTTCACAGCTTTCCAGTTTGATTATCAGTGCTAGTTGTTTAGCATTAGTAAGATTGTATGTAAGTTTGTATGTAAAGTTAGAAGAGACACGACTCAAGATTCGTGCTAGATTCAGTCTAAAGAGAGACTTGAATTTGGACTGGAACCTCCACCAGTGTTAAAAGGAGCGAAAAATCTCAAGTTAAGGGATTACAGATTCGACGGGATCTGGCGTGGACGTAGGAGCTGTTTACTCCGAACCACGATAAAAACTCCTCGTGTTTCTCACTATTTATTCTTCCATATTTATTTACACAGTTTACATGTTCACAACCTGCACCATTGCAACCTGTCTTGCATAAATTGTTGATGAACTGAAGTCTTTTCTAAAACTGCTTTGAAAACTGTCAGCCAACCTTTCCACCAAACTTCCGCACGCAGGTTAGTTTTGTAAGCTCAGCAGTTCACTGTCTGAGCTGGAGAAACTAAATTGTTCTGATAAACTGAAGTGACGACTCAGTAAGATCAAATTGTTTTGAAAAGTCAAAATTGTTGGCTAATTGGTGTATTCCCACCAATATCTATCTATCGAGACCTACAAAAAAGCATAAATAGACTCGAGAGAATGAGGAAAACATAATTGGATTCAAACTAGTGAAACCCTAACTCTATATATTTAAATTCCACACTTCAAACCTAGGTTTCACCCTAATTAAGCTCGATTCTTCCTCGTTTCTAGTCTTCGATCCTTATCCACATGAATACTCTTTCCAATTCTTACAAAAATGGATCGAAAACCGAGAAAAATGAGAAAAGTAAAAAGTATGCTACAAGTTAAGAAACCCTAGCATTTCTAATCATTAAAACACATAAATCGAGACTCAAACACATTCAAACACACTCAACATGCACAAAAAATACGTGTTAATCATGTATGTACTAAAATTTTGGGATAAATTGATTCTACCTGGTAATACATTAGGTTCTAGACTTATAGGGTGTGTTCTCTTTTATGAAAAATTATCATGGGAAAAGAAGGAAAAAAGAAGGCAAAAATGCATATAAATCCCTGGACTTTGGTCAGCGTTACAATTTGCGCACGAACTTTCAATTTTTTCTCTAAATTCACCAACTTTTGATTGTGTTCAATTTGCCCCGGAATTAGTTTTCCGGCGAAACGAAATCCGACATGGCCTCTTGCGTGCCGGACGAAATCATGAATTGGACATCCCTGGTAGCAAATCGAACGACGTCGTCTGATACACACAAGATGACAGTTTTTTTGTGTGTTATTTGCTTAAGAAATAAAAATCTCATAACTGCTCTCGCATTTGTGCAGAAATTAGGGTTCTTCGCTCTAATCAGACTCGTATGGCTTCTTCATCGTAGTCCGGGGTGAGTGATGGTTCAAGTAGGTCTTTCAATGGATGTGATTCTCGAATCTTGTGTGATTGCAAGCTTCCCAAAAAAAAAAAAAACCCGCACTTCTCATTCCGTGAAGAACCCAAATCGGTCTTATTTGCGTTGCCGCAAGAGCACAGTATTAAGCATCATATATTGCATTAACTGTTGATATTTAGTGTTGATGTAGTGTAGTAGCATTCTGAAGCAATTTTTTATGTTTTGTATACTTCCAATGGGTACACGAACTTGATCTTAAAGATATTCACAATTTACCTGAAGTTGATTTTGCCGATGAAAGGCAGAAAATGAATTTATGGATTAGTGAGTGAGCTAGATTTGCAAAGTCTCATGAACATGATGCGTTGAAAATAAAGGACTGCAGAAAAAAGTCAAAAACTTGAAGAATATGAAGAAGAAGATGAAGAAGGAATTGGTGTGTTGCGCATTATCATCTGTATTTTGATCACGGTTTTTCTGTCATCCAAGCTAGGATAAATCTATAATAGGTTTGATCTGTTATAGGTTAGATCTGTAATAGTACTCCTTTCGATATGTTGATGTAGTTTGTAGGAGCTAGGTTAAGGTTTAGTGATTTGGCTCTCTCAGTCAGTATGTTGCTTGAGGTGCTTTCGATTAGTAGCTTCTTTTGGGTTGAAACAGTTAGTAGCTTCTCTTATGCTAATTGGATTTGCAGATTGTTTGTAGCAATTAGATTTAAAAATTGTTTGCAGTTTGCCTACTTTACTACCATGTAGCTTCTTTTGCTTACTTTACTATTATGTTTTGCAGATTTAGTTTGATAAACCGGTGAAAATTTAGACATAATGAAAAACCACGAAACAAAACAAGAAACAACCAAGAAACAAAACAATTTGAAACATGAAGTCTGAATTCCATAACATTACTTCAAAAGTGGAGTCTGAAACCACCAGCCATAAACACATCTGTCCACATTTAAAAAAGCATTAAAAGTGAATTTGAAATTTTTAGTATCATCACATTTCAAATAAGCTTGCAATGAACTACAAAAGAGCATATGTCTAAGGGGCATGACTTCCTTGTGTGGGGACATTGGTAACATTACTTTCTTGCGTGGGGCCAAAACTTCTACCAGCTGCATTGGTGGTGGTTTCTGTATGGCACCCTCGTCTGACTGATTGCTTCTTCCTCCCCTAGTTGTGGCACTTGTAGATGCACTTGCATCTTGAACTACACTTCCACTGGCCATACTCCCATGAAAGTATGCATTCTCAGTTCCTTCTTCTGATTGAAACAACCCAATCCCCTGCCTAGCTTTTCTCTTTTCTTTGTTAACAACTTTCCGTTTAGCAGTTGTGGTTGTAGGAGGGTTTGAAGATGCAGCTTGGTTTGGATTCTTCCTAGGCCTACCTCTTTTGCCCTGTAATTAGCAATAATGTTAGTTATGCTAGTTTACAAAAGACATAATGAAGTTGAGTCGGTTCTTTGCAGCCCCTTGAATTGTGTCTCATTTGTTGGCAGTTTTTGCACACCTAGCCTCCTCAACTTAGCAGGGTTTATAGGATCAGGTTCATCTCTGGCCTTTCTTTTTTTCTTTTTAGGCCTTTCAGACATACGAGTCACTAGAGGGGGCTGGACAGGGTATCCATTGGCCTTAGGCCACATTTTTTCACTATTAAGTACAAGTAGGCTGAATGAGTATATCTTCTTATATGTTTCAACTGTAAAGTAATGACTAACATAATCAGAAGCATCTTCTTTCATTAGTGAATTGCAGCCAAACCATGGATACATGGAATCCCTTGTTAACTCCCAACTTCTGCAAGAACAAGTTCTATCTCCCAACTTTACAGTAAACATATCATCCCTACGCTTGACTTCCCCCACAATCCTGGACTAGGTACACAATTCCTAGCCCACTGCTTCAATTCTTCCAATTTCTTTCTAATCATAGGGCACGAGTTATCCTTAACCTTATTCATTTTCTCCAGCTTCAAGTACTGCCTCTGCCTAAGGTGACTCCTAATATCCTCAGGCATGTGTATAATATGTTTCCCAGCCCTAATTATGGTACAATTAAAGGTCTCACTAATATTATTAGTGACGAGTCACTAACACAAAGAGTTGAGAAGAAATTCTTACATATCTTGGCAGGGCCTCGTTCAATAAAATCCTCATAAGCTGCCACATCTTCTGCCTTCAGCTCATCCATGGCAAGATCAAACTCATGCTGATATGTGCATCTCATTGCTTTCTAGAAAATATTCATCAAAGTACTACCTGTGTGGGTCTTCTTCCAGTTGTTGTACATATGTCTGGCACAGTTTTTGTGCTCAGCATAAGGTGCCAAGTTCTTAACAGCATTCACAATTCCCTATAACCAAAACACATGTAAAGATCAACAATATATCAGAACAAAGAAAAATAGTAAGCAACATTTCATACATTTTATTGATCACTCATGAATGTAAAGCCATTCCCATCTCTGATTCCTAGTTCTTCCAACAAGATCTCTGAAAACCAACTCCAATAGAACTCATTTTCCACAGCTACAACAGCCCAAGCTAATGGAAATATTTGATTGTTTGCATCAGTTGCTGTTGCACATAACAACTGCCCACCTAGATGAGTCTTTAGGTGATATCCATCTAAGGCAATTATGGACATGCACCTTGCCATGAAGCCCTTTTCCAAAGCACTAAAGCTTATGCAGAGTCCCTTGACGATTGCCTCATCACCAAGCATCAGTTCAAACCTCCCTTCCCTGTCAACTCTTAATAGCTCAGCTATGTAATTCCTCAAGATAGCATAATGAGGCTTTAGCCCTATAAAGTCTGTCTCTGGAAGGCTGAATCTGGAATTTGTTGTTACAATCTTCTAAGAAGTATGATATACTCATATTAGGCCTCACTCTAAAGTCATCAATGTACTGCCTAGCAATCCACTTGTAGTCACCAACCGTATTGTGGATATTAAACGGACAAGTGTGTGGTTTTGGCAGAGTCCTAATGATAAAATTCTTCTCAGAACTATTAACATTTCCATAACACTTCCATTCACAAGGTTTCACACACTTGGCTTGTAGTCTGGTTTTGCTTACTTTCCTAAATTGAATAGAGTGGCCTAGGCATATTGCCCAAGTCCTCAAAGCATCCGTGACCTTCTTCTCCCATATTCACACTCTTCATCAGTAGAGTCATGCATACCATCATCATCTTCAACATAATCAGATAAGTTCTGCTGCTCATTATCCTCACCATCATCACTAAAGATAGGAACATCACCTAAGATAAGAACATCCTCCCCAGTCCCCACACAGTTCCTCATCTTCTAGAGTCACACTATCACCACTGTCCTGGCCACTATCATCCTCACCAGCCCTATATTCACTATTTTCAAAACCCCCAGCATCACTTGCATTAAAATCCCACTCTTCTACAACAGATTTCCCCTTCAAATCAGTCAAATTTCCCACAGTAGAATCCCCAGAATCCCTATTCCCCTATATGTTTTGAGAGTATTTATTCTTTCCAGAATCCACATAAATATTAAAGACTTTAACATTTTTAGTTACAATATAAGAAACCATCTCTGTGGTTTCTGTATCATCCTTAATTACTTGGAAGTCCTCTCCAGGGCGTTTATAAGCTAAACTTTTCCAGCTCTCATATCCTAAATCCTTAATTTCATTTCTCAAATTATAATAATTGAAGGCATCAGCATCAAAGTAGTGTCTTCCTGCTTTTTCACCTAGTACCCCCAGAATCTACAAACTTGCCTCCATGATGTATAACAAGTGAAAATTCTCCTTGAAAATAAAATAAATGAAATCATACATATGAATCCATCAACTACTTTTCATACTTGCTCATAAATTACGAAAACCCTAAATATAAAACAATCGAATTCTAGTTGTAGGAACTAAAACATATTTCTCGTCATATGCAAAACTAAAATTAAAATTCAAAGAAATCAAATTAAACCTACCAAAGCAGCGCCATCAATGGTGTTTTGTGTCTTCACTCTTCGTTGATTCAATCATCAACGGATAACCTTCACTCATGCGGATTCATTCGATTCAACGCCCAGAAATCTCCTCTCCCAAAAATCGCACCACTCCTCACTTCTTCTACTGGAATCTCGCCATTCTCCTAGGGTTTTAGTTCCTAAATTGATATGAAAGGGAACGATATCGTTTCCTTTTGTTATACCAAACATCGACGTGTACTCAAAACGATGACGTTTCACTATCTGACTCAGTAATTCATTTATATATAAAGCCACACAAGATGCCACGTCGGATTTCATTTCGCCAGAAAACTAATTCGGGGGCAAATTGAACACAATCAAAAGTTGGTGAATTTAGAGAAAAAAATTGAAAGTTCGTGCGCAAATTGGAACGCAGACCAAAGTTCAGGGATTTATATGGATTTTTGGCAAAAAAGAACAATCACCCTTTAAATTTCTTCTTATTTCCCACCTTTTCTCACCACCTTATTTATGATGAAGAATTTTACTCCAAAATATTATCCCACCAACATGGAGTGATAATATTTTACTTCTATTGGAGTGAAAAGGAAGGGGAAGAAAGAGTAAGGAGGTGGGAAAATGTGGGAAATAAGGATAAATTTAAATGGTGATTGTTCTCTTTTAACTCCTTTTCCCATGATCATTTTCCATCAAAGAGAAACACCCATGGAGTGAAAGATGAGATATTTTTTGGGTCAAAATAGCCACTTATTTAAAAAAAATATATAAATATTAGCTATAAATTTTATAATTTATAAATTCTAACCACTTTCCATTTAATGCCCATGCCGCGATTTCTCTCTCTAATTTTCTCTATCTTCTCGTCATCTGCATCTCTCTCTCGCTCTCTCCATTTCTTCCTCATTTCTGTCTAACTTTTCCCAACCTATTTTGCTGCCGCGACTGCCGTTGCTGTAGCACTACACTTTGCGAGCCCCGAAATCCAGCGGTCCATCTTTGTCAAAAGTTGCCTCATGAAGATTCTCGCGGGTATTGGTTTCGTCAAGCCACACAAACTCATTTATGATCTCCATCTTCGAGCAGGTCGTTGTTGACTTATCAAGCTATTGTCCAACACATTTTAGTCAGAAAAAGGCTTGAATGAGCCCGAGCGGCTTGAACAAGATCCATTCGAGCGTGGCATGAACAGGCTCAAACACGCATGAACGCGCGTAATTTCAATTGAAAGGCTTGATCGGGACCTATGAGGCTCGATCGAATTCAATTGCTTTGGATCGATCAAATATAGTTGACCTGATTCGATCGAGCATATTGCTGGGGATCACGATGAATGAGGCTTGATCGAGACTACTTCAATAGATAGAATGAGAATGAAACGACATACGTGATTTTTTTTGAAAAACGGAATACCTCTTGGTTCACCGGAATCTCCTCTTCACCGCCTGAGTCGGACCGATCTTCTGACATTATGATGCATGACGGTGTTGGGCTCAAATGGCAGTCGGTGACGAGAATGACTCGCTCGATTGGGCACAATGAACGGTGACTTGATCGGGACAATGAAAATGGTGGCGATGGTGGCTCGTTCAGCAACAACGACGACTCGATTGGTGGCGACGTGGGCGCAAACGGAGGTGGCCGATGTTCCGACGGATGGGGACGTACGGTGGCGAACAACGCGTCAGCTCAATTTTGTGTGTGTGTGTGTATGATTGTATTTTTTCCTGTTTTGATTTAATGATATTTTCCCCACAACTTTAGTTTTTATCTTTTTCCAACTATTTTATCATCCACTACCAACTACTTTCATCTACATTTTCTTAAACATGTGCAACTTATCTAACCACACTAATTTGAAGGACGAAGGGAGTACTATTTATTAATCATTTGTTTTATGAAGAAAATGGTTACTTTTGGGTATTCTCTCCAGATTAATACAGATAACATATATTTTGGATTCTACCTATTTGTAGTTTACAAATGGCTAAATTATAATTTATGGCTCACTTTTGGTCTAATTTTTAAAAATGGTCCGACCTTTTTTTTTTATTTAACAAAAATGGCATGACCTTTGAAATTTCCTTGCAAAATATATTGACATCAAAGAACAACTCACTTGACCACCGATCTATCCATCAAACATGAAATTGAATATAACGTTAGTAACGTTATGTAAATCCCATCATTTTGAATAGTTGTGGCATTGATCCACCATCATAGTTGTCCGAATTCTATACAAAAAGTTCAATGCCGCTAACTCAACTATTTTTTTATTTTTTATTTTTATTTTTATTTACGACTAGATCGATTACCGATCATCATATAACCACAATCTAAATTATTCTACACATAAAAAGCTTTCAAATGTTATGTCGTGCATCCTCAACTGGGGATGTAGCTGGAATTTGCATTTAAAATCATCATTGTTATGCACTTATTTTTTTCCCCCACAAATCGGGCCATTTTTGCAAATCTTTCTTTTCAAAGATTATGCTATTTTTATAAGAAAAATATAAAGGTTAGACTATTTTTGCAAAAATTTAAAGATCGAGCCATTTTTTAAATGCGAAGATTATGAGTCTATTAAATTAATAAAATGAGACATAAATAACCAGAATGTAGAGTATGATATATAATCAAGCATGATTGAATGAAAAATGCAGAGTAAAAAACAAAGAAGGGGGTTGGCAGATTAGTAGTCAGGTTGGTATGAAAAGGAAAAGACAGTGGCCCCTTATCTCTTCTGCTTAAAGAAGCACCTAATTATCCATTGGGATATAAGAAGTGCTTCTGTGTGATTTCTCTGGTCCCAATATAAAATAAAATATAAAAAAATAGATTTTGATGAAATATATGGAAAGTATGATACAAGTTAAAATACCAACACAATTTTCAATCAAAACTTAAGCATATATGTAGAATAAAGAAAATAGATGATGACCATTTAAATTTTTGGTTGCACCTCTTCTTTTCAAGGTATGCATGAGGCCATTCGACGCAGTCTTGTGTCTGGACACAGATACATATCTATTTCGTCAGTCCCATTTCATTTGGCGTGTTTTGAATATATATAAGGTATAAAATAGTGAAACTGACCAAATGAAATGGGACGGAGGGAGTATTAAGAAAAACGAGAAAAACAACAGCCAAGCATCACAATAACTCACAGTCCGAGCCTTTAATGTCAATTAAGATCATTTAAAAAACCACTACCCGATTTTCTAATGGGAATTGATATTTCATTATTTCCCATGCATTCAAAATCACCAAGAGAAATAAGTGAACAAAACTAACAAATGTAGTTCTTTAAAAGAAACACATTCATCAAGTTACAAGGAATGAGCAAGAATATTACACATGCTTTTGGACAATAATATTTTTTTTCAGACCACAAGCTATATAAAACCTTCACAAAACCACATACATAACTCACATTTTCCGTCATACCAACTTGACATGGACAATATATACCCGACTCGTTGTCTAAATTCTTTCCGACTCTAGCGTGAAAAACTACCCCAAAAAAGAAGACACTAAAATATATCATGCCAGTTTATATTTGCATCACAAAAGTTGTAAAACCTAGCTAATAGCTCATCATGGACTCGCTGATAATATCACAATGACTCTATACACATTAGACGACTAAACTAATACGAACTCCTCTTCAGCTGTGATTAGTTGGCCACTTGCAGTTCACCCAACTAGACTCTGATGACTATTAAACTATAGCCAGATCAGAAGCACTTTGACCACAACGAAATAGATAGATATAATGCCTCCTGTAAAAATATAAAATTTAACATCATCACATAATTACTGTTTGAAAGTTAAATAGCAAAGTCCATATAAAACAATAAAGTTGTTTACCTTCAACCAAATTTAAAACCACCAGAAGGAACAGGAAGATTGGCACCTCCGAAATTGAAGCCATCTTGGGCAGCATCAGCAGAGATTAGCTGCTCATCGTCTTCCTCCAACCAATATGTTTCGAGTATCTTCACTGCCTTCTCGTAGATTTCATTATTATCGTGACTCTGAAGATTTTCAATCTTCTCTAGACCCTCTGCATCATCAATCAACTGAGCAAATGCATTCACATCTCCACAGCTACCTTGAGTCTTCTCTGCTTCTCCAACCTTCAAAATATTTTCAAGTCCTTCCAAGCACACTGTGACAATTCTTGGATCAGGACAAATCAGAAGATCACACAGTGGCTTTATACATCCCTCCCGTACCAAAAACCTGACAGATAAGTTAACTTAGCTTCCAAAGCAGAAACACAATAGTTATAGAAAAATAAAAATAAAAACTCAATGCGGCAATATCTGTAATGTGTTGTACTTGATTTGCTCATGAGTTCCACCAGAAGTGGCATTTGAAATCGCCCAAGCTGCCTCTTTCTTAATCTCAAACTCAGCAGTTTGAAGCAAAGTAACAAGAGGGGCAATGAGACTGGCCTCGATCACAGCCTGCTCAAAATCGGATATGCTAATTAAAACTCAAAAGACAAATAACAACGGCATGAATCATCAAACTGAACATGCTTCAACATGAATGGATATTAATGAAACAACACAAATATGACTGCTTTGCAATACTTCGCGGATAATATCTTAAGACATGTTTTAAGTGCTGCTGACAATAGAACCAAAGCAAAATAACTCCACCTATGTTCTGGATACCTGAATTTGGTTCCTATTTCCTGCAGTGATGTTTGAGATAGTCCAACAAGCTTCCTTTTTTATGCTTTTCTTATAATTTTGCGTCAACAAGTTAAGCAAACGTGGAAGAGCCCCATTCTCAATGATAACCTGCAAGGGAAACGTTTTTACTACATCACAAAACTAAAATTATCAAACAAATATATATTAATCTCCAGCACCCAATATACTCATAAGACAGCTAATATTAACAACTTGACAAACATATATGCTAAAAAAAGGGAGTCCATCTATAGAGACAGGCTCAAGGATAGGTGCACAGCAGACAAAGGTTGCACACAGATGAGAAAACTATTTCGTGGATCTTTTGCAAGTGTGCTCGTAACTTCATAAAGTAACATAGCAAAATTGTGATTCCCTTTATTTCTTCTTCCAGCATGCAATAGGGAAGGCCAAAGGAATATGTAGGTTTAAGAGGCTGCAAGGGTCACATATCCTATCCAAGTAATATAATTATTTTCATCTCCTTATACTATAAAACGAAAAAAATCTCTTGCCAGATACTTAGTAAAAGGATCCAGCTGCCAACCTGAGTTTGAACATCATCACCTGTCACAATATTACCAACAGTGCGAAGAGCAGGAATCAAAACAGACGGCGAAGGATGCCTACAAAACCAGAAGAAAAAAAAAACAATAAAAAATTAAAAATAAAGGAGACGAGAGAAATATGCATGTAGTGCGAACATTTCAAAAAACCAGTCAAGACGAAAGGTTTCCGCAACCATAAACACGTCATTTAAGAATAAATGGTTAAATTAATTGCCACTTACAGTAGCAGCTCAACCAATCGTGGACACACACCAGCCTCAATCACAGCTTGGATTTTATCATTGGTGCCATCAGATAGGTATGAAAGTGCCCAGCATGCATCTGTTAGGACTTCTTCGTCAGTTGTATGTATAAGATGTGTAAGAGCCGGTAGCGCTGGTTTCACCTGTCAATGGACATAAAAAAATCAGTGGTTGATGTTTAAAAAACATCACAGAAAAGCATCTCAATTCATCGTAATGCGGACAAACCTGCTCAAACTGTGGCTGTGGCTTTCCTCGACAGAAATTTGACAGTGTCCATGTTGCATTCCGAAGCATTGATAGCTTTGCCTGATCACTAAATTGTGCCAACAAAGGCACTAAAGCTCCGTAACCAAGGACAAGATCACGACACTTTGGTGAGTCACCAGCAATATTTCCAAGCGCCCAAACTGCCTGATCAATTGTCATTGTTTGAATGAAATGCAGAAAGCAATACAACAAATCAATATTCTGGTTAGAATTAAAGCAGAATTGAAGACCCAGATGGAACATATAGTACTCACTAATGCATTATAAGTACCTGTTCACGGACATCATCACTCGGAGAACTAAGAAGTCTCACAAAAATTGGAACAGCATTATGGTCAATCACAACTTTTGTATTCTCAGATGTCCCAGAAGCAATGTTTGTGAGAGCCCATGCTGCTTCAAACTAGAAAAATGAAATCAAAATGAAAACGTAACTATGTAAGAACACATTGCAAGATACTATTTGTAACGAGACAAGCTGCCAGAGTTATTCGAAAGAGTTTATGCCTGAAGCTGATGATAATCATCTCTAGCAAGAAACTCCACAAAGCGAGGAACTACTCCAGACTGTATTACTTCCTCGATTGGTGGATTCCGCTCTATGAAAGCAAAATAACCATAATAAACTCACAGATCTTCAACAAAAGATATACCAACCAAAAGAGACATACAAAAAAAGCATATCATGAGAAACTCTCTCTCCCAAACTTGGATTATATTTGCTTACCTATTGAAAGAAGCTTACGGAACTGAGTCGTGGCTTCGAGTTGCAGGGCAGCATCATTGGACCAAACCCCAGCAATCATTGCAGGAAGGCTTTCCAACTGGAGAAAAGCAAAGAGTCATTATCCTGTACTATTTCCTTCTCACTGGATCCAACCAATTATTCATTCAGGGCTTTAACAAAAAATCAACAGGGTGTATCCAGTACGAACTCAATCTTTGATTTAATCCACTAAGAAAACACAATCATATGCACAGGCAAAGCTATAAAGAATAACTTCCATCTCCACCTAAAGATTTCTTGATCTTATTCTATTACCTGAAACTAAAAACCAAAACCCATCATAAAACTAAGCTTAATTCTAATCCCACAATCAAACAAATCACTAATCTTATATAATCGGATCAAAAACTACACATAAACCCTATAATAATGGTAATCAATCCAAAGTTGGGAAACAAAAAAAAAAAAAACGATACAATTCAATGAGGTAATCGGCACAACCTTCTTATCGAGCTGCGGAACATTGAGTGCGGGCGGCTGGAGCTGCAGCGATTGAAGCCCCTCGCGCCGCTTCTTCTGCAAGTTCTCCTCCCTCTTATTCTTACGGATCTCCACCATGTTATCCTCCCGGCGGCGGCGGCCTTCCTCCGCGTCCACCGCCACCTTATACCGGTTCCGGCGGACCTCCGTTCTCGCGTTCGGCCTTAAAGACATTGTTTCACAAGAAAAGGAAATTACCAGTAATATATGTGACGTATTACGACGGATTATCGGAGAAGGAATTTCGTTTGAATATATGTGACGTATTACGACGGATTATCGGAGAAGGAATTTCGTTTGTGATCTAGAGAGAGAGAGGATTTAGGAGCGAGAGATGATTGTTGTTCTTGTTCTTGTTCTTGTTCTTGTTCGTGAGGACAGTGGAAGCCAAAGGACAAAGGTCATATAACATTAACATCAACAGCGGAGCGGTGCCACTTTCTTCTTTTTCGGGATATTACATTACATTTATTTACACAAATCAAATCAAATGATATCTGAAAATCTTAAATCAGAAAAGTTATATGTTGCGAAGTTCCTAATTGATTAACTTCGAATTAACTCTAATTTTATTTTATTATTTTTATTTTATTTTTTTTATCAGGACAATCTCACACACGCACCCGAAGTGTCTTGAACCCCCGACCTTTTAGTTGGAAGAGAAACGTTTTACCACTTGAGCTGCGCTTCGTTGACAAATTAACTCTAAATATCTTTCTTATAACTTTAGGTATATAATCTTCATGAAATAAAATTGACGAATTCAAAAATGGAAATAATAATATGTTACAAAGGTGATGGCTGTATTTATTATAGTACTCCATCCATCCCGCACAAGACGACCACATATTATTTTTTGGATTGTCCCGCACAAGACGACACGTTTCCAAAACGAACTTCCCAACTTCCCAAAACGGCGTTGTTTCCCGTGATTTCAACCCCCAAAACCCCAAAATCCTAATCAACTACATATCGATAATAGCTCTAACAATCCGTTCATTGACTCCCGCAGGAGCACCATATAATTGTACAGCAGAGAAGGACCTCGAGCGGCATGAGCAGCACCATGGAGTCGTTTAGTGGGCCCCGGCGACTGCCCCTACCGCCGCCGCCTGTGCAGCAACAGAGGAGGTCAACGCGTTCGCCCCCAATAGTTCCAGACGATTGTCACAGTGATAAAACGACATCGTTGCTGCCCTCAAGAGCTGCGATGGTTGTTTCAAGATTTGACAGTGCTACTAAACCAAGAATAAAAATTCAATAAAAAAAATATTTATCAAATTTATCAAATGAAAAAAATTAATTAAGTTAACAGAAATAAATATTCATTAAAATAATGCTAATCACATAATTTATCCCCGGTGCTCAAAAGAAAGGCGTTGTCTTATGCAGGACGGAGTAGTAAATACTCGAAAACTAGACGATTTTACCAAAAGATGAAAAGATTTTACAAAAATGTGATTAGAATTATAAATCAGATTGTGATGAGTAATATTTTCACAAAATGTTAATTTGAGTGACAAAAGATGACCGTCAGTGTAGAATACATATATAACCTTTTTTTTTTTTTTTTTTTTTCCAATTGATTTCGGATTCTACTTGTTCTAACAACGATCCTTGGTATATTTTTATCAAAAAATTGAGGCATGACTTCTAAATTTCATGCTAATTGTATTTGAAAAAAAAAATCAATTATTGTCGCAGCAAAATTTTAGACCCGCGTCATTATATTAAACGTATTGTAACAAAATAATATATTTTACTCTAAAAGAAAATAATGAAATTATTAACTAAAATTCATTTAGACTTGGATGATTTTTTTTTATAACATTCTCTTGTTCTATTTGTTATTGTTTCTGTTATAACGGATTAGGAATATTGAGCAATAATAAGAAACAGAAACATAAAAAAGATATAAATTTATGTGTTTCACCAATTGGCTACATCCACGGGCATAAATGAGAACAAATTTTATTAAGAAGCTAGGTTTTCAGATTACAAACACAGCTCTCAAAGACCATATATATAGTACTTAAAGAATATACCAAACGGGCTGAGCCCAATATGACTATTAAGGTCCACGAACAGATTCAAGGCATATCAACAAATCTCCACCTTGACTTGAATCCTCCTTGTAGATGCATCATTACAATGCCAAATGAATAGACTCTTCCTTTGTGCCCCAGTTTTGCCCCACTTTGGGCAACTAACAGCATGTGACGTTAACCAAGTCCAGACAATGTCAAAACTTGCTATGAGAGACTGGCTTGGTGAGCATATCAACATGATTATCAGCAGTACCTGTCATGGTAAACCTTGCAGAATATACAAAGTACCACGTTTCAAGCCTGTCAGAACCACCTTTGAACCTTAATAGACATACATAACTCGTAAAATGAAACTGAAACTCTTGCTGTCAAGAAGACTCAATGATATCAGATTCTTCGTCATATGTGGAATATGTCTGACTTCATTCAAGGTGCATAATACTCCATCATGAGTCATTATCCTGATCGAGCCAATTCCAACCACCTTACAAATAGCACTGACGGCCATGGTAACATTGCCTCCATCTATCTGCTCATAAGTCGAGAACAACTCCATGTTAGGACAGAGATGATATGATGCCCCGGAATCTAGAATCCACACGTCATTACGATGTGAATGTTCATCTGCAAGCAAGACTAGATCCTCTTCAGATTTTGTATCAGTTTCTACCACAGCCACAGAACCGCCGACCTTCCTTCTTCTCACGATACTTCTTCTTCTTTAGACAGTCATTCTTTCAATGACCCGGTTCTTTGTAGTAATTGCAGATGTCTTTAGGGTTGGGACCTTTAGAACCTTTATAGTTCGACTTCTTATGTCCCTTACCCGTAACATACAGCCCCGATGCCTGATTTTACATGGCCGAGTTAGTTACCTGTTGATGATCTTCTCTGGTGTGGAGGGCAGATCGAACATCTTCCAGAGACAGATTATCTTTGCTAGTAATAAAAGATTCAACAAAATTCTCATACGATTCAGGCATATATACTAATAAAATTAAAGCATTATCCTCATATTCTACTTTAACATCAATACTAGGTATGTACCCGGGCGTTGCACCGGCCGGATACACTTCGTAATCTTTATATAATCTTTTATAGAAATAATACTAATACCAATTTTAATAGAGTTACATGAATTTTGAACTCTATATACTATTGTGAAACTTCCTGATATAAATATTTAAAATTGAACCATAAATGAAATTATTTTTCAATTTTTATTTAATTCAATATTTATTTAGTGTAATATGAAAAGAGATTAATATATATTGCCCCTAAGCATGCAAAACATTGGGATATCATTTGTTCCCCATTAAATACGCGTACATATCACCGTTATGCATTATATATAATCCACATTTTGACTGTCAAATAATATTGATTCAAATCTAAACACCAAAACTATTGTGAACACACTTCCATAAGATTTTGTTAAAATCTTTAATATATCTATAATGTTCAATAATCAAACCCCTCAAATTGTAGGAAAATAAGTGTTGCATGCAATCTGCATCATGAAACTCCGTGAAGTGCAAAGAATAGTAGAATCAGTAAAAAAAAAAGAAGTCAATCTCAAGAGTAGAAGCAAAAAAGTTATGAAAAAAGACCATTAATAAAAAGTTTAGCAAAGTAACTTCTACATTATAAACAAAAATGAACTGTTATAACAACAAAAAGAAATAAACTACATTTGAATGCTCTTTATTTTTCTCAACAACAGACCTTTGTAACACCCTTTATTGTTCTTTGCGGGGACTTTGTAACATATTTTCACATATTTATTAATTTTGAAGAAAGAAAGGAAGACACTGATTTCCATCATATCTTTAGTTGTACTATATACAGTACCTTATAGATCGGTGCAAACTCAATGTGCAAATCTATATCTATATATCTATTACAATATATAAAGAGTGAATTGTTGCAAATAATTACTGTTTTGCCATTTTCCCGCCTAAATGAACATCCAAAAGTATGCTGGACAAAAGCTTATTATACAAGGGTTTAATACAATGCATAGATAAATGCTGAATAAAAATATTAAATGTGTGGTGTAACTTGAACACTGATGGTACAGTACAATGCATAAATAAATGATGAATAAAAAATGTTAATTGTCTTGTGTAATCATAATTCATCGAAAATTGGGCTAAAAAAAGTGAGGCTAGACTTGAACACCTTTTCTAATATATTATTACTACTGATATTATTATTATTTTTGTTCTTTTTTTTACTAAGTTTCGTCTTTCGGCTTTTTTTTTGTGGGTGTTTTCTTGTTAATTTTTATCGTATGCCTAAAATCTACTCCACAGTCCATATTACATATTTAAAGTTCTGAATCTATTACAAACACTAATATTAGCATGCTAAATTTTTTAATCAAAGTAAAAAATATATATATATTGATTCATCCTTCTGTGCACCGCTGCCCCTTTAATATCTATTTCCAAGAAAATGTATGATGATGTAAAAGTTACTTTACATATCTGAAGTGCATTCAATGTACAATGTACCAAGTGGCTTGAAAATTGCTATTTCCATATTCACCACCTATTTCACACTGCATTTTCAAAGGAAAAAAAAAAAAACAAACAAACAAACGATTAGACATCATTTTAAAATTTAAAAATAATTTATAAAAATAAACCATGAATATATATATATATATATATAATTTGGTTTATATGAGAACCCGTTATTTTAGTTATACTTTCATGTTTTTTCATTTATACAATTATGCTTTTTGTTTGAGATTATGGAGTATCATTTTTTTAATTCATGATATGGTAATTTTTTTTTGAATGGTGATATGGGTAGTTATGTATTAATGTTTGTTCATCTAACTAATTAATGCTTATATTTGTTCTTTCTATTTGTATTTTTTTGTTATTTCTCCACTGAATTGTTATTTTATATTATCATTTTAAATTATTTTTGTGTATAGTATTAATGTGTTAATTTGTCTAAAAATTTATAGATGAGCCACGTACAAAAATTCCGTGTTTACAAATATCTGGCTTTTCGGATTGTGGAAATATTTCATCTCTTCACATCCGAATTCTTTGATTGAGCCGAATAAATATATAAATGGTAAGTTTATGTGTTTTCAAATATATTTGTTGTAGGTCCCGATAAATAGTTATTGATGTATGGGGGGGGGGGGGGAATACACCAATTAGCCAACAGTTTTGACTTTTCAAAACAATTTGATCTTACTGAGTCGTCACTTCAGTTTATCAGAGCAGTTTAGTTTTTCCAGCTCAATCAGTAAACTGCTGAGCTTGCAAAACTAACCTGCGTGCGGAAGTTTGGTGGAAAGATTGGCTAACAAGTTTCAAAACTGTTTTCAAAGGAAACTTTAGTTCAGACAAGTGTTCATGCAAGACAGGTTACAGTGGTGCAGGTTGTGAACATGCAAACTGTGTAAATGAATAAGTGAATAACAAGAGAGACACTAGGAGTTTTTATCGTGGTTCGGAGTAAACAACTCCTACGTCCACGCCAGATTCCGTCGAATCTGTAATCCCTTAACTTGAGATTTTTCGCTCCTTTTAACACTGGTGGAGGTCCAGTCCAAATTCAAGTCTTTCTCTTAGACTGAATCTAGCACGATTCTTGAGTCGTGTCTCTTCTTACTTACATACAAACTATCATCACAATCTTACCAACGCTAAACAACTAGCGCTAATATCCAAACTAGAAAGCTGTGAATAGCTATCGTCATTAGGAATATACAACTCGATCAACTACACTAAATATCAACTGTGATGGTAGTGAGAGTGTGTGTGTGATGTGTTCTAGTAAGACAGTTTCCAGAGAGATCAGAAATCTACAAAGATCAACACTTGGGAAAGCTCTAGTAATTTCGAGTGTTGATTGAATGAATTTCAGCTTGAGATTTCTGCAGCGTTTCGGCTTGTATATTGAGTTTCCCGTACTTCAATCTGGAATGAGTTGAGGTATTTATAGAGAAACATTTGAAATAGAGTCATTGGAAGTGTGTCAGGATTTGCAGTACCGTACACTGACACAATTCTTGTCGTTCGGTGAGAACAGGTTTCTCAACCACAGCTCAGGTTGGTCTTCACAGGTCGAGCTTCCTATACCTCGAACTGTCTTCAGTCCCTTTGTAACCTTCGTGTGAGATCTTCTGGCATGGTAAGAACATGTTACATAGACAATTTACTTAATGGAACAGTATGACAGATTGGGTGGTTTAGGTACCAGGTTGCACTTCCAACCTTGACCTTTACATGACCAACCTGTCCGAGTAAAGCTTGACTGATCCAAACGCGGAGACCAGCCTGTTCCACTTAAAACCTATTATCTAAGTGTTGTTTCTAATAGCATTATCAAAACTCAGTTTCAAAGGGTTCCCAACATTTGTATTTAGCAAAGTTGGTAAAATTAATGTGAAAATAATATACTCAAATCTTTGTATTGTATTTCTACTCAAAATGTCGTGTTTAAAAAAGTGTTTCAAGATCTTTAAAATTATAATAATGTAAAGTGTTTCAAAATTTTTAAATTATAATAAAGTACTGTATTATTCACTGTGCTCTTTATTCAGTTGTAGATTGCCCTTATTTATTAGATGTATTTTTATATTATAACATTAAAAATGTCTTATCTTATAATTTTGTTCGATAAATTATCTGTGCAACGCACGGGTGCAACACTAGTATATATATTAAAACAAAATCTTTTCCCTCCTAAACTATTGCTTTTACCGTCTAAACTTGCATGTCCCATGCAAAAGTGATTTTTTTATTTTATTTTTACTGCATCATCATTGTATCTTTCTTTGTCTTGGGAAGGTGCAATGCCTTTTTCTTTTTTCTTTTTTTTCTTATCATGGACCATTATTCAATGCAACTATTAATCTTCTCAATAATGTACCAAGTTTTTATTTGCATATATATTTGGATTTAACAATGGCAGAAGTCATGATTTACACAAATATAATATTTTTGGTTTTTTTTTCATTCATATATGTAATATTTTAAATTTGCAAATAATTTGACTATAAATCATTCCATTATTACGTCATAGTATCGTTTAATTCTATATAATATTTTGGGTTAAGGGTTAACTTTCATTTATACATTCACAAATTTTTGTTCAAAAAATTTCACTCATATACACAAAAGTGTAATATTATGAACATGTGAATTTGTCTTAAATATATACAAAACCGAGATTTCACCTATGCACATGAAAGTTTGAATTTGATCGTTACCCGCAATTTGTTACTTTTAAATTTTTATACTTTATCTCAATTATTTTAACCAATAAATTTTACAGTTATCAGCCAAAGAAAATTACATGAAGTAACATGCAGAACTATGAATTCTCATTTAGTTCGATACAGTAGAATATAAAGTACTGGTTTGTATGTCTTTCGAGCTTCAATAATATTGTATTAAAAAAAAATTATATATATACACACATATAATTAAATATAGTGATATCAAGTTTTATCATTCTAATAAACCTCCCATATATGAGGGAACAACTAAACTATCCTTTTAGAGGATAAAAAACCTAAATATGCCCAAAATTTAACCCCCACACAAATTTTGTCCCAATTTGTAACGCCCCGTATTTTACCTAAATAGTTAGTAAATTAAGCCCGGGATTAATTTCAATTATCACTGTTACGCATTCAAGAATAATAGAACGATTGTGAATCGAGTAGCGACTCGACTTCTATGAACTTGTTATCAACTTCTACAAGTGCATCATAGACTATCAATCAAGCCGGCACTCGATTAAATAGTGAAAGATTGATAATCCTCTAATAGCTGAATGTCGATCGAGGGAGAATACCCGATTGAGAATATTAGATCAAAAATAATAGCTCGTTATTACTTGCATAATTAATATACCTAGTTATTCCAATTTTAGTAAATTTCTCGGTTACTTTTATTCAGCAATTTGGGCCGAGGCCCAAATTAGTTATAAAATGGGCCAAGCGCATTAGCAGATTAATTTAGTCAAACCCGTTTGACTAAAACATCGGGTCGAACCCGATGAACAATTCATTAAAAGTAGAGCAAGTTATGTTGTAAGGCATAGCTTGAATGTATATATGTATATATATATATGTACCGAGAAAATAGCTTAATTCCTAATTCTTATTAATCAAAGGAAGTCACATGTGTTACATATACAATAAGGACCCATTCCACTTATTCAAATACAAAGAAATAGATTACACTAACAAACTAGAATTTCCACAAGAATACATTAAGGCTTAGAGCAAAACTCTTAGTTTCTAATATAGGAAGGGAACCATCCCTCGGGAGCTGAAATAGAAGTGGGAAACGCAGCCCATCATCCATTTCTTATATCTCCAATCTGCAAGAAAGACAAGGGAGGGATCAGCCCTATGCACAAACAAAATATGAAAGGTATTAATTAAACTACAGGGAGGTCAAAGCACTCCAACTTCTAGTAAAAAAAAGGGAAATGGATTCAGCCCTCTTTTAAGCACCCATAATTCACTTGCACCAACAGCTTAGACCTGTAAAAGGAGGGAAGGGTTAGCCAAATAAGAACAAAAGGGAAGGATATCAACCTGCAACTAAAGGCCAAAGATAAATCTGCAGAAATCTTCAAATGAGAACAAACTTAGTATGGAAATAGGAACCTTGAAAGACTACACTCTTCAGTCACAAGTCAACTTTCCCTTCTAACCCAAGAATTTCAAACGACCCTCTATATCACCACCCTTCCTCATTCATTTAGACTCACTTCACATTTCAAACCACTTTCATCACAAAAACATAGAGAGATAGAATTTGAGTGAGAAGTGAAGAAGAAGAAGTTGGAAAGAGTGAAGAAGGGAGAAGCTAGCCACAACAGCCCTTCATCTCCAAGGTATTTCAACAACTTTCTAAATGCCCAAAACCCAAACATGATTTAGGTAAATCCTAGCTTAAAACAAGCATGTTCTATCTCTTTTTCCTCTCCTAGGAAACGAACCTGGTTTCATATATTTATGCAACCAAGAAACCAGCAACCAAGCATACTATGAACTTAAAACTGAAGGCTAAAAACAACAAAAACCACTCAGTTGAACAGAAATGAGACGGGTTGAGTATGCAATCCAAACTTAGAATCAATCTAGAAACGTAGCAGCTCACATAAAACTTGTAACTACTGCAAATAATAATAATAATAACATGAACTTAGAAAGAGAGTAGAGAATTAGAAATTCGACCTCCGTCGAGGCCAAAGCCTCGACAGCGAAGAGGCTGGTCGAGAGAGGACATCCGGAGAGCAGCAACGAGCAGCGGCATATCCACGTTTGACGATGATAATGGTGATCGCCAACACCGAGGTCCCATTGACAATGGACTACAGTAACAGTGGTGCCTTCAACACCGAGCTGCTGAAATCTGCGAAGACAGAGAGAGAGAGTTACCAATTGAGCAGATACACACGCACACACACATATATATATATATATACATGCCGTAGACCTTAATCAACTAATTAACACTTCAATAACTCGAATTGAAACCAAGAAAGAGGAAGGGAAGGAAGCAGTGACGGCTGAGGCCATCGCCGACATAGGCGACCTCACCGCCGCCGAAATCAAGAAACAAAAATGCGAGGGACAATGTCCCCTAGTCGAAAGAACTAGGGTTTTAATATATGCATCTCACGGAGAGCAACCGGAGCACGGGAGTTGCAGCCGGCCGTCGGGAACCACCGAAACAGAGACGAACGTGTCGGCGAGAACCTAGGGTACAACGCATGATTCGAGACAACCCAGTGCCCCCGACGATAGTGCCATCTCACCGCAGTCACGGAGCGCCAGTTCTAAGACGAGGATGACATGATTCACCAGAAATCGGCAGAGGCAGAAGCTCCCCAAATTTCGATTAGGGTTTTGACTCGGGGCGAGGATGCCAGAACCAGAGAGAGATGGGAAATGATGGCAATGAGCAAGACCGACGGTGGCTCATGGACAGCAATGCCGGTCGGAACCATCGCCCGTCGGTCGGAGAATGCGAGGAAGAAGAAGAGAGTCGCTTCGTCTGAGAGAGAGAGAGAGCCCGATTATGAAATGAGAGAGGAAAGGGGAATTAAGGGCTTTGTCCAGCCGGGTCGGGTCACGGATCCGGGCCGGACCAAGTTCTTGGTTGAACTAAAGATGGGGCCGGGTCGAGGGCAAGTGAGCCGAGATTAATTCTCAGCTGGGCCGACCAGCTGGGCCCGATCTCGTGGTGCATAGACCACGACCCATTTAATCAATTACGAGTTCCGAATTAGTTACAAACCGGAATATCGTTAAATAAATCGTACCTTACCCGTAGTTAAATTCCGATAATTTGTATGGAATTATTTCACCATTTCAATAATTAACTTTAGATAAGTTAATTAATCAAGAATTAATAAATTATATTAATTGATTTAGCTAATCAGTAATACAATTAAAATTAATTAACCCAGTTTCACAATAAATCAAAGATTGATTTATTGATAAAAAACTTATGAACCGTTCACATGACGGAATTTGTAAAACGAGCTTAGATAACAGTAACCCCGTTACTGGATTTAGAATAACCTCCGATCAGCATTATAACTAAAATCTTAGATAAGATTTCATTCGTAGAATACGAATCTTACCTCGATTTTCTAATCGAAGGGCACGCGAAGGAGGGACAGTAGCAGAAGCAGAGATCAAGTCTCGTTGCAGTAGAAAGAGTAACGAGGTGGGCTTTCTATAAAACAAAGCATGTTTTATTAGATTAATAGCTCTTTTAAAGTATTGTCATGTCATAAATGTTTTCAGTTTTTGTATGATGCCTATCTGTTAGATGGCGCAATGCCAATTCATAAATCGAATTCGGGTCCTTGAATGATCAGCTATTATTCTTGGACTAGTGTACACATCGATCGAGTCATTCCAGATAGTGACCGATCGCGTGACCGAGTGAGGTGGCCACCTCCTCGGACACAACAAACTCAGATACGGTAGATTACTACAGAACCTAGACTGATCAGTCGCTTTTAAGATAACTCAGTTTTTCGTGAACATAGGCCTTTCAATAAAACCTTATGCTTCACTATGAATGGCTTGACAATAAAAATGTTTTGGGCTTTCTATAAAACAAAGCATGTTTTATTAGATTAATAGCTCTTTTAAAGTATTGTCATGTCATAAATGTTTTCAGTTTTTGTATGATGCCTATCTGTTAGATGGCGCAATGCCAATTCATAAATCGAATTCGGGTCCTTGAATGATCAGCTATTATTCTTGGACTAGTGTACACATCGATCGAGTCATTCCAGATAGTGACCGATCGCGTGACCGAGTGAGGTGGCCACCTCCTCGGACACAACAAACTCAGATACGGTAGATTACTACAGAACCTAGACTGATCAGTCGCTTTTAAGATAACTCAGTTTTTCGTGAACATAGGCCTTTCAATAAAACCCTATGCTTCACTATGAATGGCTTGACAATAAAAATGTTTTGGGCATGTGTTCACTGAGTACTTCGTACTCACGCCCTGTACATTATTTCCAATGTGCAGGTTGAGCATGATGAAGGAAGAGTGACCGGCGATGCTTTTGTCAAAGTTATCAAGTAGTCTTAGTTGAAGATTTCTCTTGGTAATACATGTCTTCATACATGTATTCTTAAACATTTTTCCGCTGCGTACACTCTAATGTTCTAAATTCATCTTCAATATGGTTGTAAACTAAGTCAGAATCATGACAAGTCAAAACGTACTACTATGCCACTTATCGATGTTTGCTTTATAACTTGTTAGCGTCAAACCTCAAATTTCACTTCCTTTTCTTTATTGTTCGTTAATCCCACCGTAGTTACGAATCACCGAGCTTTGCTATCGATTAGTAAAGTACGGTCGTGACACAATTTCAAAATTGGGACAGAAATACCCCTGCAGCCCAAAAAAATAACCCGACCCCCCTTTCTCTCTCCCATAACCCGACCCCCCTTTCTCCACTACCATCTTCTTCATCAAAACTGAAAAAGAAAACTCCCACCTCTCCTTTCTCTTGCACTCCTCGACTAGGAACCCTAGAAAATCCTCTCTTCCCAGAAAATCCTCTTCTTTCATCTTGCCGCCGTTCGTCGCAGATTTTGACGAGTAAAACAACAAAAGAAGGCCGCCCGATCAGTGTTGAGAGCAATTATGACCAAAAAAATGAAGAGAAAGAGAACCGAAGCCGAGATTCCAGAAGTCACCGGCGCCGAGAACCCGATGAATGCACCGGGAAACAGGAAACCCAGCGGCTACCCTTTCACAGATCAAGAGGTAAGAATTTTTTAGGGTTCTTTGCATGTTGAGTTTGAGAACAATTTGTGGAGATGTGCATGCGCTGAATATGTTGGGTATAATGTGCAAGATATTGCTTGAAGTTTGAGTTTCAGTTTGAGAACAATTTCTGGAGATATTGCTTGAAGTTTGATTTTTTTGAGTTGGAATGTATGAAATTTGACTGTAACAGGCGTCTTTGACCTTCAATTAGTTTTAATTAGGGTTGGTTTGATATGAATGTGATCTGAAATGAAAGATTCAAAGAATTGTAAGCAAAATAAAATTAGTATGGTGCAAAATTGCGAAACACTAACAAGAACTAGGAAGTTGGTTAAAAAAAATTGTAGAAGTTATTGGAACATGGTTAGAAAAATGTAATTTCTAACATAGTTGGTTTTTTGTTGGTTCTTTGTAACTGTGAACTAGGCCGGAAGTTTGTAAGTTACTCTAACGAGTGTGGATATTAATTCTAACCAACATGATGAACTGAATTTTCTTAGTTTGATATGGTAACTGGTGACCTTGATAAGAATTTCATAACCATCTCATACATATTGCAATACAGTTAGAAAATTATAATTTCTAACAAACTTCTATCATTTTTCATATGGAGATGATAAGAAATTACTGATCTGTGTCATAGATGGTTAGAAAAATAAGTATTTCTAACAACTCATGGCAATTTTCTTATGATTTCTTACACTATCCATGTTTTTTCTAATATTACCTGCAAGGTTGAATGGGTGTGTGAAAGGGAACACCTTGCAAGCAAACCACATAAGGTGATCCCTGGGGGCTACGAGACCCTGGCGGGTGACATCAACCCCATGCTGCGTCACATCGGCATTGAGAAGGGTGATTTAGTAAGAAAGTCTGTGATGGGGGAATTCACGCGTCTGAATGACGTCTGTACAAAGAGCGGGAACATGCTCCATTACTTGGTGTGCCGTCAAGTGGAGCCCAAGCCAAACTTCGACCCGACCTCTCTCTTCTTCAGAATCGACAAAAAGATCCTCAGATTTTCGAGGGAGGAGTACGCCTTGGTGACCGGCCTTAAGTTCGGCGCTGCTTCCTTCGACCCTTATGCAGATCACGAGTTGCCGGCGAATTCAATCTACGAAAGACTATACGGTGCAAAAGAGGACATAACCACAGGGGACGTGCGCGCAACTTACATCGACAAACAGTTTATGGTGAAGAACAAGAAAGTCTCCACGTCGAAGGAGGACTTGGTGAAACTGTCGAAGCTACTGCTTTGCTTAGGATTTGCCATGGGTTATGACGGCATAAAAAAGAAGATCCCCCGATGGATATGGGTCCTGCTTGAAGATGAAGTTAAATGAGAGGCTTTCCCATGGGGCAGTGTTTCTTTCCAATACCTGAAGAAGGAGATTGACGGAGTTAAAAAGGAGATGAAAGGACGAATCATGAACTACACGTTGAACGGGAACACAATCGCCTTCTCGGTAAGCTGATATCAACTTAATATTTATGTTTTTTAGCATTATAAAAAAAGATTGATCTATTTTTTGGTTTTGTTTGTAGGCCTGGGCATTCAAAGTTGTCCCCTGTTTGGGGAGAAGATCGGTCATAAAAGTGATGAAGTGGATCAACCAAGGTTCATGAGGTATACGTACAAGAAAGGCGGTTTCCCCAGCGAAGAAGATATTAAGAAGGTAATTGAAATATTTTGTGGACAACTGTTTTCTAATAAGAAATTATGAAAATGTCTGATTAAGATGATAAGAAATAAGTCATTTCTAACTATGAGTTAGTTCTAATCAAAAATAAAATTGATAAGAAATTGAATAATTCTTATCGTAGTGATCATTATTTCTTATCATCTGAATAACACTAATGTAGGCAATATAAATTCTTATATTATGTGGTTAGAATTTAAAGTTTTCTTATCAAATTGAACACATTTTCTTACTATCTCAATTGTAGTTATATGAATTCTTACAATCTTCAGGATTCTTAATTGATTTTGTTGGAAATTGAAAAATTCTTATCATTTTGAATATTATTTCTTATCATCTAAATGGTAGTAAATAAATTCTTATGTACAGTCGTTAGAATTTTAAATATTCTTATCATATTGAACAAATTTTCTTACCATCTAAATTGTATAAATCTGAATTATCATGATTTGTTGTTAGAAATTGAGAAATTCTTATCATGGAGAACATTAATTCTTATGTTCTGCGTTAGAATTAAAAATATTCTTATCAAATTCAACCAAATTTTTTACAATCAAAAATATAATAATCTGATTTCTTACAATGTTCCAGGTTCTTGTGCGGAGGCTAAAGCCCTACACGAGTGAACAGGAGACACCATACTGGAAAAGTCTGAAGGATGACCCGCTCCCGCAGACTTTTGCATTCCAATACAAGTCCCGCGGCGGCAGGAAGAAGAAAAAAGCAGCAGGCATGGGCGACGAAGGAAATGAAAACATGGGTGATGAAGCCCATGTTGTTACCGCCACTTTAAGCGCTGCACAACTTGACCAGGTAGCTGAAGCTGCAGCCAAAAAGGTCCTCGCCCAGATGAAAGATGTGCTGAAAGAATTCCACACGAAAGTGACCAAAGATGCTGTTGACAGTAGGATGAAAGTGCTTCTGGAGGAATATCACAAGAAACTCGTGCAGGATGTTGCTGAAAAGGTGACGAGTACCCTGCTTGCACGTGCACCAGAAGACCTCCTGAATGATCCTGCGCGTGACGATTGCTTCCACATGGATACAACGCCCCCAATACAGCCGTCTGAGGGGGCCAAGGAGACTGAAGCATCTGAAAAGGAAGCAGGCACAGGGGAGGAGACACTTGAGTCTAGGTCAACGATGAAGCATCACCAGTTTGTTGAGGTGGCTGAGGGACAACCTTCAGAAGATACAGAGGCTGCGGGGGCATCTAAAGTGGCCGAGAAAGTTCAAGAATTTCAGCATGATGGGCAGGTATAAAGAAAACAGATGGTGGTGTGTGTTGAATTTGAACATTTACAAAAATTATTTTCGACGGTTTGTTTAAACATTTGTATGTCTCCCGTGTTTTGGGGAAGCATTTGTTTTTACTTTTCTTGTTTCTATGTAATGTTGATGTTGCTTTTAATATTTCGAAGTGCGTAATGGTAAAAATATTTCTTCGTACCCTTGTGACAGAGGTAAGAATGTGTGAGCTACACATAATTCTTACCACTACCATCATTGGAATGTGGTGCGCTTTGGTGCGAAGTAATACTTCTTGCCATTCGCACCTTCGATTGCAACACAACGATACATAGAAAAAAAGAAAAAAAATTCCAAAAAAAATTCAAGAAAAACACGTATTTCTAAAGACGGATTTTTAAAGACAAATTTTTTTATATATAGATGAATTAAAAAAAATATGAGAACTGTTATGACCCCAAACATGATAAGAAAATTCTGGATTTCTTATGATTGTACTAAGTAGAACATTATTCTTATAGTAAGAAATTTAAAAATTCTTACGAAACCATAGATTGTAGAATTCTAATCAACATATATGATAAGAATAAGGAAAATAATTACACAATAAATGGTAAGAAATTTGTAGATTCTTATTATTCAAATAAATAGATTCTGTAAGAATTAACAAAAATCTTATCACTGTAATGTTGAGCGTTATGTAGTGTTATGTCGGTCTTGTTTATCTGCTTTTGTTGAGTAATGTTTCGTGTTCGTAATCAAAATCAGCACGAAACGATCACGGACACTCAACTTGAGAAGGAGTTCGATTTGCTTGTAAGAGCTGATGAGGTGACCCCAGCACAACGAGCTCTCGTGGTGGCAATGAACGTGCGACCTTTGAGGATTATATATCCATCTAGGGCATGTTGTTCACCGTATCTGCGAGATGATGTGCATCCGGGGCCCGGAAAATTTGATGAATTCATGAAGAACAACAAAGATGAGATGTAAGTTAACATTAATATTAAAATTTTGTTCACATTAATCCAATCATTTACTGACATAAAAAAAATAGGAGGAATGTGGGGTTGCTTTTTAATGTGTATAAAGAATTCTTCCAAGAGATCATGACCAAAAAGAACGAGCTAAGTGAAGAACATGTGAATGCCTACATTTCTATCTTGGCAACTCAGCCGGCGATGGTTGGAATACCAAAAGTGAAAAAGACGACCGGGATAACTTCTTCTGGTTTCATGGTAAGAAAATTATGACAGGTTGGTTAGAAAAATGTATATTCCTACAAAAACTACTAATATTTTCCGTCTATTAATGAGTAGAGTGAAGTGGAATACGTCTTCAGCAACATCTTTGGGTCGCAAGAGGATAAACAAGGCATGTATGACTTTGATAAGTTTTTTAACCGTGGGGAAGATGTCATCCCGGAATCGGAACTCGAGAGGTTGGTGAAGTTTGCAAATGGGACTCTACCGGAATGGGGAAATTCTGTTAAGAGTTGGCTAGAGTACGACAGGGTAAGAATTTTACATTTTCTTATCGAAATATATAACTTTCTTACTATTATTTCATTATTTCTTATCATATAATGTTTATTTCTCATATAGAAACCCGTTATTTCCCTAGGTTCTGGCAATATGCGTGACCTCTGAAGGGTGGACACTTGCCGAAATAAACTTGAAAAGGCAGAAACTGATAGTACACGACGCCAAGGGCTACAAGTTGCAGCATGAGCCTAAGGCAAGAGATCAGAAAAAGTATTTCTTCATACCAATGCTACGTGTCTTACCTCAAATTCTGAAGTCAATTGGGTACTACGAGAAACACGGGATCAAGAACCCGAAGTACGATCAATTTAGTTTTGCATTCGGGCCTCTCACATGTAAGAATTTGGTAAGAATTTGGTTAGAAGTTGGTATTTCTCATCATGTTAATTGCAAAATTCTTACCATTTCCTTCAGGTAGGTTGGCCTACCGGGAGAGAGATGCAGCTGATGGGCCCCTATACTGCATGAAGCACATTGAATTCCTCGTCTCAGCAGTTAGCATTGAAAGGAGGATAGAGAACCCGATGGCGATCTTGGATTACCGTCGCCATGTGGCCAAAACCATCTACGCTCACAGCACAGATGCAGTCCCGGTATCATTCAGCCAAAACGTCAATAACAATGACGAAAAGGGAAAAAGTCCAATCGCATTCAATCTTGATGCAAAAGATTAAATTAAAAGGGTTCAAATGCTATGGAAGAAGTGTTTTTTTGGCTGACCCACGCACGTAGATAAGTGTTTTTTGGGGGTGTGTGTGAAAACGTGGGCTGGATGTAGACGTCGACAAAAGTTCCACATCTTTTTGCAGGGGCGGGTGTGAAAAACTAATTTATTCGTAGCACCTGTAAATAGTAAGAATTTTAGGTATAGCTCGTAAGAAAATATGTACATCTCGTAGGGTGATGTTAAGTTTTTGACTAAACCTTGGGACTGAATGTAAGAAATTAATCATTACGGGGTAAGAATTGGAACTATATCATTGAAAATATTTTGTAGATGAAAATATGTGAAGTATCCGTAGTTAGAAAATTACAGTTTCTTACCAAAATCAAAGTATTAGATTGTAAGAAATACCGTACATTCTTACAATGAAAAATGATATGGGAGTTGTGTAAGAAATGTATATATTTATAACATTAAGAGGTGTAAAACGAAATTGAAACGAATAAGGACCTGACCAATAACAAATTAGACGTATGATATACTTGATTAGAATAGCAGCAATCCATTTTTTGAACATGATGATTTAAAAATATTTAGGAGGTGACAATATGTAGATAAGCCCATGGTGTAAAAAATAACGCATAGTTAGAAAATGAATGAATTCTTATAATAAACATGTTGCAACATAGTAAGAATTAGTTCTATTCTTACTATCAAAAAAGATATTTGAAAAAGCGTATAGTAAGAAATATTTAAATTTCTGACATTAAGCAGCAAAAAGAATTTGAAAACGATGTCAGCTCTGACCACTAACAAAAGTAGTATTGTGGTAAAAAAAGACATCATTCCCACTAACTTATGCAAACCTCCCATGATCTTGACACTTCCTACGAGTATGGCCGACAATCCCACATATGCCACATTTCTTCGGTTTTTGCCGCCGTTTCTCACCAAGTGTGCTGCTGCCATCATCCACGTCAACATCCGCTTGGGCCACTGCTATAAATGTTGTGCATGTGTAAACATTGTGACCTAATTTGTGGCATCGAGAGCATTTCCTGCCTTTGGCGACTGGTTCTTCGGTGATTGAACACTCCTCCGCCGTATCTTCTTTGCTTGTGCCTGGATTCATTGGAACTCCCGAAGGCATCCTCTTCTTCTTCGGACGCCCAGCCTGCTTAGGATTGGATGGAGTGCCAACAATCCTCGATTGAATGACTTGTGGAATGCGCCAATCGCTGGGGTCAGTGATAGGCATAACCTCCGATGCATAAACCTCACGCCACGTGTTGGTCGAATAATATGCATGAACGTATGCCAGTGGAGTTTGTTTTTTATACCTGACAAAATATAATAAGAAAAATTGGAATGGAAAGTAAGAAAAACTTGTAATTCTTATGAACTAGTTAAAGTTTCTAACCATCTCAAGTGTAGTAATCTGAATTCTTACAATCTTCCATGTCCTTATGTGCTATTGTTAAAAATTGTATAATTCTTATAATAGTGAATGTTATTTCTTATCATCTCAACAGTAGTAATCTAAGCAATATTAATTATTACGTTATGTCGTTAGAATTTAAAATATTCTTATCATATTGAACTCAGTTTCTTACAATCACAATTGTAGTAATCTGAATTCTTACTACCGTTCAGGTACTTATGTGCTAGATAGTAAGAAAAAATAAAAATTCTTATGAAAAGGGAAAAGTTTCTAACCTGATGGTTGCGACCGCGTGAGAGCACGGTATCAAAAGACTTTGGAACACTTTACATGAACACTCCATAATTCGAAAATCCACTATATTGCTCTTCGAACCTCCTATGATATTGAATTTGGTATCTAATATAGGCTGAACTGTCATGGTGCTTGCTTTTACGCTAGAAAATCCCAATCTTTTCTCAGCATAATCTGTTACCTCAGTGACTCTTTCAGCAGCTTTGGTCCGCCGTTGGTAAAACCATGATTGCACCAAGTTCCATGCATACTCCAATAAAGCCGTCACTGGCAATTCCCTAGCCCATTTCAGACGACCATTTAGTGACTTAACTGCATTTGATGTTCCGAATTCGTAACTACACACGGGGCATTGGGAAATTGCCCAATGAACCGGCCCTATTCCAATAAGCTTTTCATGAGCCCCGGGGGCATCCTTCAGCAAATTTTGCATATGCTCTTCAAAATCAGGTTCCTTGAATGTGTTTGCTGCTGCATGGAATTCGTCAATAACAGCCTCCCAAAACCACGCAATTTCCCTTGAATGTGGTATTTGCAAAAACCATGAGGCGTGCCTAATATATGGTGGGAAATTTTAGAAGTTAAGTAAGAAATATACACTTATGCTCTAAAATTCTTATTATCTGAACTCAAACTAAATGTAAGAAACCTACCGGGATACACTTCCTGCACTGCATTCTGTATGCTACAATGTTGATCTGAGACAACCAACAGACTATCGGGGGTTTCGAGGTTGTTACGAACATGCTGAAGGAACCATGTCCAGGATGTGTCTTTTTCTTTGTCACCGATACCGAAAGCCAGCGGCACAATCTGTTCATTGTCATCCTTAGTTGACGCAACAAACATAACTCCCCTGTACTTGCCCTTGAGATGTGTGGCATCAATGACAATAATAGGGTGACATGCACTGAAAGCTCTTATTAATGCAGCTAACGAGAAAAAACAATCACTACAAGAAAACTGGCCTTTTGCGACATATGTGCATGCGATAGTGTCATAATTTTACGATGCTTATGCTCTTAGTGTTGTATATTTGCATCAAACATGCGTCATAAAATTATTATGTCACTAATTTACGACAGTAATGAGTCACTTTTTTTTTGTGTCTCGTAATTACAACAATTTGTTTGCGACATATCAGTTGAATGTCATAATTATACGTCACATTTGGAATAGTGTTGCATTTTTTGTCGTATGTTTGCGTCACTAAAATATTATGTCACTATTTTGCGACAGTAATGCGTCATTTAGTTTTGTGTCTCGTGATTACAACAATTTATTTGCGACATATTTGTTGAATGTCATATTTGGAATAGTGTTGTGTTTTGTGTCGTATATTTGCATCATAAAAATATTGTGTCACTATTTTGCGACAGTAACACGTCATTTAGTTTTGTGTCTCATAATTACAATAATTTATTTGCGACATATCTGTTGAATGTCATAATTATACGTCACATTCTGAATAATGTTGCATTTTGTGTCGTAATTATATAAAAATTAAAATTCAGTTTGTCTTGTTATTCAATTTTTGAAGTTAGAGGGGAAAAAAAATAATCCGATTTTCAACTTTATATATTTTGTAAATTTAATAATTTCAATATTAATTCTCAAGGTACAATATAATATAAAACAATTAAAAGTGAGCAAACGGCGATTGATGCTCACGAAAATATATACGATTGGGGATGGAACATATCATTCCTCTTTAAATAGTTATTATATCTATTAAAATATAATATGATGCGGGGCTATCTTTGAAATTGCTCATATTCTATCAAGTTAAATTGTTTTGATTGGTTCGATTTTCGGTATTTTAATTTTGTTAATCCCTAAAACTGTAGCAGAATCGAATGCCAATGTTTTGAAAAATCAAAATCAAAATTCTAAAAACGATCTGACATAATTTTATACAGGAAGTAAAATATAAAATTAAAAAAAAATTGCGTTTAATGTACTTGCTTAAAAAAAATTAACATTTACTTGATAGAAAATAACTAATTTGAATATTAAATAGACAAATTAAAGAATATAAAAATAAACAGTACACTTTTTTAAAGTGGGAAATCAATTTGTGTTTTTTTGATAAAAAATATATATATATATTTTTTTGGAAGAAATTATGAATTGAATGAAATTGTGGACTCGTCTCCTACTAAAAATAAGCAACTTTAATTTATAAAAATAAACATTAACAATTGGATACAACCCATTTTAATGGAAAATCTCGAAAAAAATATTATAAATATCTATTTTGCCTTTTACATTGAAACCCAAATCAGACGCGGGTTTATTTCTTTCATATCTTCAAGTAAAATTGAAGCACCTCCCGCCCTTATATTTTCATTCACATAATTTCTCTCCAATCTTTCAGGAAGAATATTCGAGTGTGAGATGTTTGCAAATATATTCAATTCATCCGCCGCCGTTGCTGTTCTTTCCCCAATCTCCCTCGTTCTGTTCTGCTTTCCGATTTCTCTCTGTCTCGTTCCTGATCTGAAAATTAGTGCCACAGGTCGCCGCCGTCACTGCAGTTGATGAAGCTTGCAACAACCGCCGTCAACACAGAGATTCCGTCCGCCGTCGTCGACTGCTCGTGTCCCTGCCGCCGTCGTCCACAAAATTAGGTACTTTTTCTTAAAACCTAATCTTGAAGTCGCACCACCCACCGCCTCCGCCAGCGTCGTTGGAAACCCTACCTTCCTCTTTCACCATTAATTTCTCTCTCATTTTTCGATTTTCCCGATTAATTTTTGGGCATGATTTTTGCAATTGATGATTATTGTTCCTGATGATCATTGTTCGAGAATATATATGTTTGATTATCAGTTGGCAAATTCTTGGGAATTTTGGATGTTGTGGTTGTGAAATTTAACTTTTTGGTTGTGAATTTTTTTCTATTTTCGACTGCTTTTGCTGTGGTGAGGTTTTGGAATGCTTCATTTGATAGTATTCTTCATTTGAAGTATACGTACAGCCTACGCTTATACCATTTCTTTTATGGGAAAATAGTTGCTAGCTTGTTAGAACGTGTTTGCTTGTAATTACATAATCTTCAATTTTGATGCTCTAATTTTGGCTTATTGCCAACCAAAGATCACCGTTTGTTGTTGTTATTGATTTAGTGGAGAGACGTCTATTTATGGTTTTGCTTTGTAATGCAAGCTTGATTCAAGAGTCGTGAACATCTAACTAAAAAATGTATTTAATCCTGCATTAAACTTCTTTAGAATTACTAGTAGAATTATTGAGATATATAATTGTATATATCTGCATCTATGAGAGGCTGCAAACCTCTCATACATAGACAAATATATAATATGTTGTAGAGTAAAAGCACATAAACAAAAAAAAACTGAAAACCTGCCGTTGCAAAAATAGAACCATTTTTGTATCATTTGCCATCACCTCTTGAAAGCAAGCCCTCATTTCATAAGCATTTTGGAAAATTTCCTTCTATTTTCCTTTATTTCTCCTGTTGAAAACTATTGGTACTCATAATACTCTAGTTAGATGGATGAGTTTGATATACTTTTACATGCACAAATTTGAGGAAGGCAGTCCCAGAAGAGTTGATGCGATCACAATACGTGGAAGCTGAGAATCGAACAACGTCAGACACGAAAGATTCAATCCAAATATATCTATGAAAAAAATCGAATGACAATTCCCCGAATTTCTACCCACAATTACACTGAATAGGCGTCGACAGTAACCTAAGCAATTCAATTCCGATTAAGCTCAAATTTTGACACGAGTTACAACTTAGGGTTACAAAGAACATATCCAAAATTCCGCGAAAACGCACGAGTAGTTTTCGATTTGGCACGGTGGTGATTTTCAGGACGAGTTAGGGTTTCAAAAACGGATATGAAATTAATCTAAGGGTTTTCTGGGATGGAATAGCTACAGGATCGATGTAGGATGGATATTTATGATATATGAACGATGATG